>CM056464.1:21210637-21270637 GCA_029783895.1 Triplophysa bombifrons
TCTCTCTCTCACACTCACTCACTCACACTCACACACTCACACTCACAATCACACTCTCTCACTCTCTCACTCACTCACTCACTCACTCACTCACACTCACACTCACACTCACTCTCTCTCTCTCTCTCTCTCTCTCTCTCTCTCTCCTCTCTCTCTCTCTCTCTCTCTCTCTCTCTCTCTCTCCTCTCTCACACTCACTCACTCACTCACACTCTCTCACTCACTCACTCACAATCACACTCTCTCACTCTCTCACTCACTCACACTCACTCCTCTCTCTCTCTCTCTCTCTCTCTCTCTCTCTCTCTCACACTCACTCACTCACACACTCTCTCACTCACTCACTCACTCACACTCACAATCACACTCTCTCACTCACTCACTCACTCACTCACTCACACTCACACTCTCTCTCTCTCTCACTCACTCACTCACTCACTCACACTCACACTCACACTCACACTCACACTCACACTCTCTCTCTCTCTCTCTCTCTCTCTCTCTCTCACTCACTCACACTCACACTCTCTCTCTCTCTCTCACTCACTCACTCACTCACTCACTCACACTCACCACTCACACTCTCTCTCTCTCTCTCTCACTCACTCACTCACACTCACACTCACACTCTCTCTCTCTCTCTCTCACTCACTCACACTCTCTCTCTCTCTCACTCACTCACTCACTCACACTCACACTCACACTCACTCTCTCTCTCTCTCTCTCTCTCTCACTCACACTCACTCACTCACTCACTCACACTCACACTCTCTCTCTCTCTCTCTCTCTCTCTCTCTCTCTCTCTCCTCACTCACTCACTCACTCACTCACTCACACTCACACACTCTCTCTCTCTCTCTCTCTCTCTCTCTCTCACTCACTCACCTCACACTCTCTCTCTCACTCCACTCACTCACTCCACTCACTCTCTCTCACACTCACACTTACACTCACAGTCTCTTTCTCTCTCTCTCAATTTTCAATTTCAAGGTACTTTATTGGCATGATTGTGTGTTCTTACAATATTGCCAAACCATTGAACATATAATAAAAAGACATACAATAAGTACAAACATAAAACAGTAAAATTAAAATAAGGTGCTGAGCAAGGCATAAATATAGAATGAAATATAAAATAAAGTATATGTAAGTTAATAAATGAAATATGTAAATAAAATCTCTGTTTTTTGAATCATGCTGAAATGAAGTAGTGTTTGATAGCATTCCCATATTCATTCCCTGCATGCTTAAGTGTCTGGACAGTAAATTCATCATGTGTGCTCCGTTTTGAAGTCTGGATGGAATACAGTTTGGAAACTCCGCATTCATCCCATGGCCAAAGTCACTGATGTGTGCAGGCAGACAAAGAATGTTCATGTCTATTTTCCTTCCATTTGAGCCTCTGAAGTCTCTTCTTGGTTTGTAAAAAGGAGTCGCACACGAAAAGAAAATGTTAATTACACAACGGACTGGTGCATGAAAACAAGTGCATGACTTCAGAGCGATCTGAAGAACAGCTTAATGGAAAAAAGGAGTAACACTAGCTTTTCTGCGATTATATTAACTTTAGGCCTCAGTATTTCGTCACGTGAACAGACTGCACGAACTAAACAATGTGCTGCTTAAACCTGACATCCCAAAACATCTGACACTGTACACAAAGTCAAAATAAACATGATAATTACAAAGGATCCACGTATACAGTATATTATGGCAGTTTGCACTGAGACGCAGCTGTTAATAATTCTTTTTAATTATTGAAACTAAACTGATTTAGAAACAAAGATCTTCTGAATATGAAGCAAGAGATGAAGCGACAGTTAATGTGAATGTATTGTGCTTTCTGTTGTTTATTTCATAAAATAAACTACTTCTTACTTTAATATTTTAAGTTCCTGAAACACATTCTTCCTTTTTGAGTGAAGTATAATTAATTGAGTTTTGAGTTAAAGCAAAAAATAATTTGCTCCTTATTCAATGGACTTCAATATGATTGTTTTGGTCATTTGTTGTTTGACTGTATTGGGGAAGTACATTTTGAAAAATGATTATTTGATGTGTGTTTCAGTAAAGTTAAAGACGTGTGCCCGGGGCAGAAACAAGGCTTAAGACTAGTCCCAGACTAAAATAAATGTTTTACATATCTTAACATATGTCAGTGACATTGATTTGTCTCAAGATGCAAATGTTTTAAAAAAGAAAAGTGCCTTAAATATCCTAATTTAAGTAAGGTCTTGTCCTACCTTAAGATAAGCCTTGACTGTGGAAACGGGCGTTGATGTTTAATGTTCATTACTTATGGATTTTTAAAAGAGTTTGATATAACTAACTAAAGAAATTGTGAACTTTAATTTGATAGTAATCAAAATCCTAAAGTTCTGCTTACTTAAACCAAGAACTCCCTAAACTCAAATAATTTACGGCAATGAGTTCATCCGCGATTACAGTACAAAGTAAAATTTACTCCATTTGCAAAAGGAAACGTGAGGGGTGATCGTCTGTACGAAACTTACCACCGCAATTCACATAGAATATGTGTTTGTGCATTGATACATGGTTGTTGGGTGATTTGGTGCGTTTATGGGATGTTGTGTTGCCAATCTTCACTCTAATCTTCACTGGGTTCTTCTCATTGTTGGGTCAAATACAAGCCATTTTCTGGATTGATTTAACCCAACTTTTGGGTTCGTCCATTTCTGATCTTACATTCATCTGAAAGTATGCCAGTGTTCAAGAGACTCACAAAGCCACATCGTGTCATTCGCTTGTGTTTCATAAACTGTCATGGGTTTATGACTATTTAAATCATTAAACTGAAAAAAGTGAAAGCAATGTTTCATCAGAAAGTGTATTGTGCCACCATCATCACAAAAGATGGTCAGAGATTTTAAAGCAGATTTCTAATTGGCATGACAAACTATCATTGGATATAAACAAAATGACATCTGACATGGACTTATTTATGTGTAATTTTCCTGCGAATGGGCTTTTGTTTCGTTCAAAATGACTTCTGCCATAGGGTTCATTATACGACATGAGATGTGTTAATAGGCCTGGAAAGTATTCTTCATAACTGTTAAAGCTGTCATTAAATTCTGCCTTTTCCCAGGAGCCGAAACGCACGCCAGGCCAACATATCTCAAAGTGACCACTATTCTCTAATGAAACCCCCCAAACATTGTTGAAAAGCTCTTTCGTTTCCCAGCATGAGAGACGTTTTCTCTGCTCATGCGTCTCTGTTCATGTTCACTTCCAACAGCAAATTAAACAAAGGCAGGGCGGGACAAACTACAGACACCTCCATCCAGATGTGTGAAAATAAATCTGCTCCATGCAGGGTGGAATGTGTCTTTGACAATCATGGAAATTTCAGATGCTTGTGCCACTAGAAAGGTAACGTGTGCAGTAATAATAAAGCAGTAAATGACTGCCGCTCGTCTCTGAGGTTTCGCGTACGCTTGCTGTGAATGGCGTGAATTCTCTCATTGGCCCGTGACCATACAGCACATGGGGTAATCATGTGTGTGACAGGTGTTTCAAATAAACACACAACCTGCTCCAAGGATCACTCTGTCAATGCTGATATGTGTTTTACTAACAGTAGATGACGCTGTTATGTTGTGTGTGAACAATTGTCACGAACCGTAATCTATTAATTTGTGTTAATCAACACAAATTTCTCCCTTTTTACATGTCAGTCAGCACAACTTTCCATCAAAAGTACTTTAATACGCGTTATCTTTCATATGTATAAATATATATCAACGCAATCTGATGGGAATTCAAACCTATTTTACAAGTTGGCTCATTCGTGTGAATTCCCATTTCCTACGATCTTATTGGTATGTTTTGTAATGATATGACTTTTCCCCTGTGACGTTAGTTTTAGGGGCGGGGTTACGGCAGACATTTATCATGGGTTTGCCACTCGTGAAACTAGCAGTTTTAGCTAAATTTGCCTTTGCGGATGTGATTTTAGGGTTTGAGTTGAGGTAAGGTGTTGGTTGGCAATTCCTAAAGTATTTTTGACTTCTTTTGATATCAGGTTAGAAATATATAAATATACATACATATGCGGTCTGTGTGTTGAAAAATTGTTGTGCTGGTGACAAAAAAAAAAAGAGGAAATGATGAACACTAATTAACAGATTTACATTTCGTGACAATTTCACGAATTCTGCTCCGGATCACTTGTGTTGGAAACACAAAGGTCATGGGCTTGATTTCCAGTAAACAATGCTTCTCAGTCAGTATTGAAGGAGTTCTCGTGAGTGTTTTTTTCGTCACCAGCTGTTACAACAAATAATAAACATCTAGATAAAGAAATCCTAATGAACGGTAGGGAGAGTCCTAACTTAGATCCAGTGTATGAAGTCATCACGATGAGAAGTGCATGCCCTACCGCCATTGATATTTTTCCAAACCTGTTCACACATCGATTGTTTCTTGAGCTCAAAATAAAACAGCTTCTTTGTCAATGGAAAGGCAGATTGGAAAATAAGGTCTGCCGGACGATCACGGTTTCAACACGCCTGATCATGTTTCCATAAATAACAGCGCTATCATTAAAACACACGGCCCTGTTGAAGGAAGAGGAAGTTTTCATCATACAACAGAGAGTTGACGAGTGGATTGGTGAAGGGGGGGCATTGGGTGGATGGAAAGGTCATCATACTGGAGTTTTATACAGACAGTTTCTGTTTTATAGTCTTTAGGTTCATAAGCATGACTTACCTGCACTCATTCGCATTTCCACACGGTTGATGTCACGGGTGACCTAAGTAAACCAAACACACGGTGACAGTACTGAGGAAATAACACCACACCATTCCTGAAAGAATATACAAATGTTGAACTTTACAAGTCATTGTCTTAAAGCTTTGCATGTTTGTGCACATGTAAAACAGACAAAGACCATCAGACCATTGTCATTTCTATGACCTAACACTAAGAGTTAGATAAACGTCATGGGTGACCTTATGCCATTTTGCTGGACATGTCCTGGCCAGGATTTCAGGTGCGTCCTCCGGAGGTTGCATTTGTAAAATAAACAATCCCCATAAAATAAACATTTATTTATCTTAAGACGTATAGTCATTGTAGTTTCATTCGCACCTTAAAATATAACGGTTGGTTTTCTTAATAAAACCTGATAAATAATAAACCTTGGTGACGTATGTGTTCAGACAAATTCGACCTCTGGAGGACGTGACCAGGAAAATGGCAAATATGGTCACCCTAGTCATGTCAAAAACCTCTTGATTATACAGCAATTTATATGAAGAGCAAAAAATTCCATTCAAATCCCACAATATCTGTCTTGGAAGAGAAGTCTCGCATGTCAAAGCTCCAAAACAACACCCTAAGAACCAGTGCTAACCTGAACCAGAATAACATAACTTATCATAACTTCATTAACCACCTTAAACAATCTGCTGAAAAGCTCTCTGAACACATTAGAAAGACACAAAACACCCTACTGTACAGCAACAGTCTAGGAAGCACCAAAACCACCCTAGCATCCATCCAACAACAACTCAAATCTACACAGAGCGATCTTTGAACCTTGTTGCAACTGAAAATGAGCTAAATCAATAGCACAGTTGCAGTCATAAGTTTGTACAGTGTTGTAGTGGAGTAGGCGGGGAGAGACCGTGGTTCGAGACCGGTGAGTAATTGTTAATGAGCGCCAGCTGTGCGCACACCGGTCTCATATTACGTAGGAGATCGGGAGCATATAAGAGAACGAGCAACCGGACCGTCGATGAGAGAGAGGACCGGGCCCGAACATGTTTATGTTTTTATTTATGGTTTAATCGCTGGCAGTCATCTGTGAGGGGCTGCCGGCTGTATTTTCACTTTGTTATTATTTTGATTAAATGTTTAAATGTTTGCCGGTTCCCGTCTCCTTTCTTCCTTGCAAGCAAACTTTTCTACAAGTGTATTTTGCCTTCTGTTCACAGACAGTTGTTTGTTCATATAGCAGTAAATATTCTCTAAGAGAGGACTCCTTTGATCCTGATGATCTGGTAACAGGGATGTTGTGTCAACGTCTGTGTGTGGAAGAACCCAAGTCTTAGGCAGTGGGTTAACAATAAAACTTTAATAATAAAAACAAAAACCCACGATGGGGAACACGACAAAATAAATACGAATTTAAATCAAAACTTCCAACGAGGGGGCAAAATATACAAGGTCCAAGAAATATAAATAATAAATCCAAAACAGGAATGGGGAAGTCCAACAGGAACACAGTGTTTCTCAGGAGACACGAATGGGGATGCAACAATGTAGTATACATACAATAAACCGATAAGGAACAAAGGGCACTAAGACAATATATAGGGAAACACTAACTAGGGAAGAATGAACAGGGACGGTGACGGGCAGTTGACATGAGTTAAACACTAATGGAGACTGGTGGGAAGATAATGGGACCGGTAAGTGGGATGAAACACTAATGGGGAGTTGAGGGAGAGACACCGGAGAGAGACACTTTCTCCACATATAACACATGGCTATGTCATGATCCTGCCACAAGACTTGAATTTCATGACAACAAGAGGCAGGACCATGACAATGTTGTGACTCGTGATAAGACATGATTGCGATACAGTCTTCAGTTACAGTTTTCTGACCCTTTCCCTTGACAGGAGAAATAACATCACTACTATTATAAAATATAGGCAAAACATGGGCAACTCAACCCTTAACTCAAATCTGTCTCGGGCTGGGCTTGTTAGGTGGAAAACATCATTTCATCTGAGTGTCTGTTTCAGAGAGACGAGGAACATTGTTCTAAGGTCTTTCCAATGGTAACATCTAAGATGACCCAGGATAAAGGCCATGAGTCCTTCTCATGTGACATGTAAGAATGCAATGGTTCAGTCACTTAGAGAAAGTAAAAGATCCAAGATATATCTACAACATAATGATCATTTCACAATTGACTTTGGCCAGTAAACAACCACCCAGACCACTTACATCACTTACACCTATTACACGGATCTCCTGAATACTTGATTCTGACTCGGGAAAAATCCTGACAATCCAAGTTATGTTACCATAGACACTAACATACACACACACACTCACCCCTGTGAGTCACACATATACAGAGCATTTCCTCCATCAATGTCTTTCATTATCAGTATGAAATTTCAGGCCGAGAAGAGTTTGTAATCGTGCTGTGCCAAGCAAGGCTCATGTGGAAACATTCCCGCAACCATTTAAGACCGTGCTTAGAACATTTCAGCATGACGGTGGAAAAGCGCACATATATTTAATGTATGAAATATACTTCAAATCAAATCAATATTTCGTGTCCGATTATTCACTCATATGATGAGTGACAGCCTGTCACAGCTTGAATTTGATGACAATAAGGCTAACTCCAGCTTTTGTCATTTTTTTGGTCTGTCTATTAGCTTTGAGGCCATGTAAACACTTTATGTACAAACGACAAATTGACTTTACATATTCACTGGTGTAGATGCAGTACACATTACAGTTTGTCCAAAAATAGGGACATTTTTCTATTTGACTTGCACAATGCACAGGCGTACTGATGAGCTTTCGATGTTGTCAGAAGTCAGAATATCAGTTTCAGCTTTAATTCGACTTCACATACACAACGACCGGGAAAACAACATTTATGTCAAAAATGTACTCTTTATAAACACTAGCTATTGTCAAAAATATGAGCAGATATTCCACTGATTATATAACTAACCTCATGTTAAGCGTTTTCTCCTCTGTAAGTCCATTATAAGGAAACAGCTCAGCTAAAGGCAGACTATTTGTGAAATTTTATATTTTGTTATTGGTTTCTTTTCTTTATTATTCTGTTAAATGTTATTTTGTTGCTTTGGTCAGGTGTTAATCTTTAATAATTGCATTTAATAAATCAATTGAAAAAGTGCTCCACCACAGAATCTTAGTGTTCATTCAGTTGACTAACTTGAGCGGCTTATTGCGGTTCTGAGCGGATTGTTCTGGCGGTGCGATTTTAGAACATTCCCGGAGCAGTCCACATTCGGGAATGCTCACATTTGTCATGCTGATATTTGACATATCATAAAAAATATTGAATCATGTGGTTTTCCCTGGTTGTTGTTCCATGTTGGCTACAAACACTATGACTACGTTCACACTGCCACCAAAATCAGATTTTTTGCTCATATGTGACCTAGATCTGTTTACTGCATGACAGTGTGAACAGGACAAACCACATGGAATGCGATATTTTTTAATCTGATCTGAGCCACTTCAATATGTGGTCCTAAATCAGATACAGGTCTGGTGTTTCGCAATGCGACCTCAGACTGAACGGTTATATCGGAATTCATGTGACATTTGCGTCATTGTAGATCGACATACGTCACAATTCTGTGCTGATTTAAAGCTTCACACGCTATTCTGTAGACGGAAGTGCACTTTACAGCTCAGTTGCCAAACATTAAGCATCAGATTATAAACATAAGCCCTTGCACTGTCTTCCGCAGGATGCGATACAACAAATGACTATAGAATCCATATAGTAAGAAATGTAGCCACTGGATACGGCATGATGCAATATGACAAACGCATAAATGGTGTTTTTTGTCTTTTATCGCTTTACATCCACCACTCGCCTGCGTGTTGACACGGTGGTAAAACATAAACTATAGGTGTATTCTACTCCATTCTGGGACGTGCAAACCAGCATGCACACAGCCCGAGAGCGGACTGCTCCGGGAATGCTCTAAAATTGCACCGCAAGAACAATCCACTCAGCACCGCATAAAGTCAAACACACTGGCCGACTTGACCCTTGCTTAATTCTGTATGAAAGTCTGCTGCCTGATATGTATCATTGTTGTTTTGTGCATGGGATTCAGTTTATAACCATCACCAGTTCACACTGGAATCTGACTGATATTGGGCACATTTAAAAAAAGTTGTGAACAGCCGAACAAAAAATCTGATTTGAGCAAAAATTCGGAGTTGAGCATTACGGCTTTCAGTGTGAACGTAGTCCAAGTCAGCTCCAGAGATCTCAGAGTCTGCTCCAGCATGCACTCACACGCCTAAGCACTTCCAGCAGACCGCTCATTGCCCCAAACTCAAGGAGCTTACTTTTAGAGATTATCCCACAGCTGGTTTTAGTGCCTGTTCTCACCACAGAGCCCGGCTAATCTCAGAGCTCATTCCAGCACCCACTCACATCCCAGAGCCCAGCCCAGTGCCTGCCGTCACCCTAGAGCCATGGCACGCTCTTATCTCAGGGTCTTGTCTAATGCAATTCTTCCTCCAGAGGCCAGCTCAGTCCAGTCCAGTCCTCGTTCCATAGCTTAGCCTCATACCAATAGCAGCCCCAGTAGGCATAAACATTTTGGGGGGCTACTCCCATGTTGAGGAAGGCGTTCCTATACATCTGTTTTGTGGATAACTCACCTGTCCTCCACACCTTCTAAACAAATCGAGACCTACTCTTGGCCCCATTCAAAATTACATTCGTGAAAATGTCAAAAACCTGGGAGTTAACCTGGATTCTGAACAAAGATTTGATAAATAAACCAACTAGTTAAAGCCAGTTTTCTGCATCTTAAAGGGGTTCGCAAGCTTGAAAACTTCCTCAGTTTTAGTGATCTAGAGATTGTAATTACGCATTTATTTCAACACACTTTATTCTGAAATTAACCTGTCCTCACTGTCAAGTTTACAATTGGTACAAAATGAGGACCAAAAAGAAGGAGGATATTACCCCTGTGCTAGATTCAGTTCATAGGTTACCTGTTATATTCAGAGATGATTTTAAGGTTTTAGTTTTTGCTTTATTGTTTTGCTCCCATTCACATTTCATATCTTCTCCACTCATACTCTCCTGCGAGAATGCTCAGATCCTCCTCCAAATTGTTATTGTTGGTTCCAAAATCTAGTTTAAAATCCTAAGGTGATAGGACTTTTTCAGTTTTTGGTCTTAAGCTATGGAACCCCTTACCTTTACCTCCTATGTTATTGATTTTTGATCATTTCTTGAAACTAACCTTTCATCTCAGGCTTTTCCTTAACTTGAAAGCAGGCGTGGGTGATTGCAGACAGGAGACAGGTGAGGAAGTGTGAAAAATGTATCCTTCGGTGACGAAGGGAGAAAAATACGGAAACAGACCCGGGGCCTCATGTATCAACGGAAAAAACTTTGCACACGGCTGCTTTCACGCTCATGGTCGAATGTACTAACTGTGATATTAACGTGAGAATGTGCATTCCTCCACAGTAGCTTCATATTTGACGTACATTTCTCATGGTTTTAGCTGCGAACATTTGACTATCAAATCACAAAACACAAAGCCTTATGGGAGTATTCTATCAATTATGCAATTAAGTAAGACCATACATAAGCATGAGTAAATAAATACAGCCCTAATGACAATGGCAGCATTGGCCTTATTAAAGGACATTGCCAATGGGCAAATCCGAAGAGAACAAGGTTTTAGGGACCACAATGATGATTGGCTTATCAGCCGTTTCAGATTTCAAAGGGCTATCCTCTTGTAGCTCTGTTCTGAGTTGGGTCCGAATTTGGAGAGAGAGACCACAAGAAGCCACTCATCACCCGTTCCCTTACAGGTGCTGATAACACTTGATTTCCTGGCAACTGCTTCTTTCCAAAGGGAACTGGTGGAACGCTCAAAAGTAAGCCAGTCGTCTTTGAGCCACGCAATGCCAACTATATGAGACAGGATCATCCGCATGTCTATCGGGTACGTAAGGTTCCAATACCATGCAGTTGACTGGCCAAACATTACAGCGCAATTTGCAGCGATCGCCGGTTTTCCTAATGTAATGGGAGAGATCGACTGCACACACATTGCTATAAAAGCGCCATCCGAGGAAGAATTTGCAAATGTTAATTTGAAACATTTCTATTCATATAAATGTGCAGATAATATGTAATATGTGACAAATATTGTGGCAAGGTGGCCTGGGTCAACCCATGATTCATACATCCTTACAAACAGCATGGTTGGCATGAGGCTCCAAGCTTGCAGGGTGTGCAATGAGTGGCTTCTTGGTGAGTGATGCATTTAAAGTTATGTACGTTTTTTTTGAGTGTTTAATTATTAAACTGCCCATCAGGAGGCCGCAGTTATCAACTAAAGACGTGGCTGATAACCCCCCTTACCAACCCACAAACTGGCCGAGAGCACGGATACAATGTAGGGTTGTCACGGTACCATAAACATGTTTTATGATACTATACCAGCTGAAGAATCTCTATATCAAGTAGTATCACGATGCTGTGCCATATAATTCAAATCTTTACAAAAAACACAGATTTTGATGAAACATTTTTTATTTACTATAGTGAACTGTATTATACTTTGAACTAGAATCTGTTGTTATCTCGTCTGAGTCATTCAAAACACACATTCATTTAACTCAACTCAACTCAACTTTATTTATATAGCGCTTTTTACAATTTTCATTGTTACAAAGCAGCTGTACATGAGACACAATAGATTACAAGTAAAACAACTAAAGGCATATACCTGTAAAAACAAGAAAAAGGTGGAAAACAACAAAAGACAGACATACAAATGCTCCACACACACAATATGCATACATACTTACACACATTGACATAGACGCACACACACAAACACACTCACACACACACACAAACACACTCGCACAAAAGGAGAGTGAAAGGACACATTTGAGATAAAGGAGAGAGAGAACCACAGGTCAAATATTAAACGGACTATAAATTCTTATATATTAATTATTTCTAATTTCTGAATTTTAAAGCAGCCCCCCCAGCCAGGCAGATAGTGCAAAACAATATGCAAACGGTGGCGAGGAACCCAAAACTCTAATCGAGAAAAAAACCCTCAGGGGAACCCAGGCCCGACCGGGGGATTCCAGTTCCCCTCTGGCAAAAGCTGCTGCCTCTGCACAAGCACAACAGTGCTTGCACAACAAGGCTAAATAAAAATAAAAAAATAAGCTTAATAAGGTAAATGGTAGATTTAAGATTATCATTAACAATCTAATAGCATTTGAAATGTTGTAGGAAAATCAAAGTTGTCACGTCCTTTATCCAGCTCTATCCTCTTAGCTCTTGTCAGGTCACCGCTTCCCATTCTCAGCTCTGCCATCAGGTCTGGGCATGAACTGCCTCCTGCGGTAACCTTGGAACAAAGAGAAAAGACTGGCTGAGATTAGAGTACTGTTCTGTACTCTTTGATGCAACAAGTACATCATTTGTTGTTGGATGTGTTCCTGGTTCCGGTTGATCTAAATAATGCAGCCTAAATCCTCTGAGGATTAATATTATGGAAGTGTAGTGTATGCAAGATTAAAAAGATGCGTCTTTAGTCTAGACTTAAACTGACAGAGTGTGTCTGCCTCCCGGACATTGCAGGGAAGAATATTCCACAGTTTAGGCGCTAGATAAGAAAAGGATCTACCACCTGCACTTGATTTTGAAATTCTAGGTATTACCAACTGACAGGACTCCTGAGAGCATAATGCACGTGGAGGTCTGTAATACAATAGAAGTTCATTCAAATACTGCGGCGCTAGACCATGCAGGGTTTTATAGGTAATAAGCAAGATCTTAAAGTAAATGCGATGTTTTATAGGTTAGGGAGATAAACACAGCAAAAAGGCAAATGTAAGTGTTCAAATGAATATTAATGCGCTTATGCAACATTAACTACGGTACTACGATACCACCGTTCCAAAAATAGAGAGGCATCGCGGGTATTTTGAAGCTTTAGCATCGCTATGATACCGTAGCACCATTTACACCGTGCAACCCTAATAAAATGATTCCCATTCTGGCACTCTGGCAGTTTTAGAGCAGGCAATTGGTCAACTGAAATGTTGGTGGCGCTGCGTTGTCAGGATTGGGGGATGCTGTTATATCGCCCTGACAAGTTGTGCCGCTTCGTAAGCAATATAAACGGTAATCAGTTCAATTTTCGACCAAGTCCTTTAATGAGTGGCATGTGTCTGAAATTAGTAGCTTATTAATGTCAGTGATATTGCTCAGGTGACTGTTCATTTCTCCAATGGCCCTAACAATTTACTGTTGTTACCCCAGAACAGCATGTGTTAAGGCTTAATGGCCTCAGCACTGGGGGAGCAGAGACGCAAGACACAAGGGGCCTTGTTGCTTAAGAGCGGCGGACTGCATCTAAATAAACACAGGCACATGTTAACTGTGATTGAGTCTGTTCATTATTAATGGGTGCATGCATTTGACATTAACGCAATGGATATGTAAAATCTCTGGTGTACTTTTGGTCAGCTAGATTGCATACTGTGGTGAGGAAGGTGGGACGGGAGCCGTGGGGCGGGGCCGGTGGCGTGAGTGATTGTTGGAATCAGCTGTGCGCCCACCGGTCCCGCATATCGCACGGAGGAAATCGGGAGCATAAGAAGACGAGCAACAGGACTGCTGACGAGAGAGGACCGGGCCCGGACATGTTTTAAATTTGTACTTATGTTTTGTGGCCAACTCACGGTCGACTGCCGGTCTTTTACTTCCGGGTTATTGTTTGTTTATTTTGTTTAAACTTTATTTAAATGTTCGCCGGTTCCCGCCTCTTTCCTTCCTTTTATTGAACCTTGTTACACATACATTTGAAATTTAAATACAGGCTGGAAAGCTATGTGTACCAAAGTTAAGCAAATAAATGTGAAATTACATTCACGGCAGTCCTGTTGTAAATCCGAGTCTTCCAATAGAGGCAACTCTGGTGTGCAGCAGTCCTCCGCTTAACTTCCACTTTTGTATCAGACCATTTATTTTTAAGTTAATTTACTGTGCGTGGACGGCATCAGCCAAACTTTCCCTCTCATTTTCTCTTTTATTGTTAATTCTGGAGGACAAAGTTCCATTTTTTCTTCTTCTTGTTTCTACCTCCCATAGTAGCACCTCTAACATTTTGTAAAGTTTCATTTCTTGCTGCTTGCTTCTGCCAAAGTGGACTCATTACCGTATTTAATCAAGGGAATGGGACAGGGTGGGGTGTTGTGCTCATGCACGTGCGCTCAATTTGACATTAATTGTGCTGTACAAGGTGAATATGTTTGGGATCCTGCGTACGCAGAGATTCATACATCTGAGTTTTTTGTGTGTACGTACATTTACAGCTTTGTCCTTACGCAGTGTTTTAGTATGGAATCTACGTCAAAGTCTTTGTACATGAGGCCCCAGGGAACAGACAATAACCATGACACTTATCCAAATTCATCATAACTCTAAACTCTTTCTTTTTGACAGCTTAAAACATTTTTTTCCGAGCCATACACACAAGAGTTTTTTCCCATGACTCCCATGATTCTTTTTCCACCTCTTGCCTGTAATTCTGACCTTGATATGAAAAAGACATACATGACCAGATGGCTCCTAAACAAATGGAAGCACTGCACAGTTTTCCATAAACTGTGAAAAATTTTCAGTTGTATCTGGTCCAGAATATGAAGCCATCTCCCAGACTCCGTCCAAAAGCCCACACGCTCTTAATAAGCCGTGTAAGGGTATAAATACAAACACTCTTGAATTTAGAGTTGATTCATCCATGGCATACAGCATTAAGAGTTTTCTGCGTGTTTTCTTTGGCCTGCACTTCATGTTGTGAGATAGATGCAAAAAGGACAAATAAAAAGCTTTACTGTTTTTGTAATGCCAAACATTAGCCTGATGTCTTTTGTCACAGCACTGCGAAAATTCATCTGGAAAAATGTGCTTATGGTCATTTATTCTGTTTACAGTATGTTGTCACATTATTCAAGTGTGTATTGTTGAGTATTTCCTTTTGTTATCACACCGAGATCACTCAGATCTCCATGTGAAAACACTTTTGTGACACGCCAACATGTGAGATTGGATTTTAATTTGTTAAGCGCTCGACCGCCTCACATCCTCTGTCATTGTGTGGAGACGTTAGAATAATATCATTTGTTGTTTATATAGAGATTGCTCTCTTGCTATGACAACAGGTGGATTAGCACTGGATCTTGTGACATCATCATATTCAGATGAAGTCACAGCCTTCAGATAAAGGCAGAGAAGAACAGTGTCGGATCCACCCGTTAACAAGCCAGGTTGGAATGAATTTGTTATCTTGTTAAAGCACTTTGTTTAGGGGCTATCAATGTCATGTTCAGCAAGTTCCCTCTGACAAAGAATAGATCTGTTTACTTAGGTTGTCACAAAAGACATTATATTTTCCATGCAATAAAATAGCCAAGAAAAACTCTAAAGTACATCAAAGGTTGATTCTTGCTCCTGTGCACACGCCCGCAGCCAAATCACGCTGCCCGCTGGCTGCCCGACACTCACCCGTCACATGCTACATTTGCATAGAGGATTTTTTCCTTCTTTAACATCTTCAGGCAGGCAGAGTTGAGGAAAACAAGAAAAACTCTGAGGCTGGCATCTCGTGATCTGAGATGTTTCTTTGGATGACTTTTCCACCACCTTTGCATCTGGCATCAGCTCACAGGCCAATTCAAGCGGTTGCTGCCACCTCAAAGGAGTCCCCTGTCACTTTGGAACGAGGCTGTCGATTCTCAAGCCAACACGCATGCATAAAACTGTTGTTTTTAGAACTTTTCTGTTTCATTTCTCACCACCTTACTCAAAATCTGCCATGTTCAATTTATGGTCACTCATATTGTAATGGCTCTAAGCTGTCCGGCTCTTAACTGCTCTTGGTCTGAAACCCATCTTTCGGTTCCAAAATTCCTGCCACCTTACAACTGTTAGATCTCAGATGTAGCAAAAGAAATAAGTTCTTGACACATTTTACATATGACCAAAGACTGCTCAACAACACTTTTTGAAAAAATAAAATACTGTTCATAGAAGTTTGCGACTGAAAGGTAATGGTTCACACAAAGACGAATGGTCTGTGAGAGGTGTTATCTCACACGCTTCTGTATTCAAGCCAGTGCCTGTTTTCACAGTGCCTGCCTAATAATGAGATTTCTCTTGGATCATTTAGGTCAACATATATCATAAACCTGATGAAATACAAGGCATTAGAACTCCTATAAAAAACTGGAAAAGCAAAACCAAGACAACCCAACCTGACCATTGTACATAAAAAGAACATGAACAGAACTGATCTATAAACCACTGCATGGTCAGCCTCCAAAAAGAAGTGTTGTGTCATGTCCAAAGCTCAGTTTATACTCGTGCGTAGGCCTTCACCGTAGCCTCTATGCCGTAGGCTACATGTCGGTTTTAATTTGCGCTTTTGCGTCGTTGTCAGCGTCGACAGGCAATGACCACTAGGCATCAGTGTCTACACACATGTTACTTGTGTAACCAAGACAAGAGCCGAAGAAGAAGTAGATGGTTTGAGAATCATTAGCAGAGATAGCTGCAAGTAAACAGTCACTTTTGTTGTAGATTTGAGATGTTTATTACAGAAGTACAAATAATTTACTTAGATAATTCATTCTGAAATGCGTTTGAGTAAACATGAGTCTATCACAGAGTTTTATGACCTGAGGGAGGGGTTCAAACAGACCAATCACAGCCCTTGGGATTTGCGTTGATATGTTTTGAGTTGCGTTGTTACATTTTTGGAGAGTTGCGCGTCAAACTACGGCGTAGGGTACGCAGCTCTGCGGAAGCTACAGCGTAGGTCCTACACACGAGTATAAAATGAGCTTGAGTGTCAAAGAACATGGCCATGATTTTTCTCATCACAAAGGACTCAAGCAAACTACCAAAGAGGATCTCATCAGTCAGCACACTTCTAGCATTTCTGTTTTCCCTATGCATAACGCTACTCTAGCGCTGAGCTTTCTTTGGTATTGACAGCCATTTTAATTACTTCACCCATGTTTGAGGAAAACAAGAAGGTGATCTAAACGGACAATAGATTGCCTACTATGGTCCTCTGTTGCTGTCCACTGAGAGGTTGGTGCATGTGAATCTTAGGGATGTCCTGGTAACTTTACCATGCCAATTGTTCGTAGAGTCTAATAGAAAGCAGACAGAATTAATGTGAGATTCCTGTGTGTGATTAATGGTATTAATTCAATTTTCCAATCCTTACTCTGAAATGTTCATTAGTGTTGCCACGGTCAATTGCAATGATTGTTCACTGCTGGCATCAAAAGAAAAGAGGAGAATCAACCTCACATTGAAACATTGTGAACACATCGTGTATCTGGAGGACTGAAAAACAAGTCTGGTGTCTCTCATCAGCCTCACTCATACACAATCAAGGCGGACGTATGGAAAATTTCAGCTATTCAAATAATGAATATATGAATGAAACAACCCCAGCTGGATGTGCATCTTCCACTGTTTCATCGTGTTCAAATTGTGCCTGAAGACATCGGCCAGTAACGGTTACATCAGCAAACCAACATATAAAAACAGATGAATTTGTTGGAAATCGAAGACTATGTGCAATGAAAAGCAGCACACTTTATCAACGTCTGGCACACAGATGTGTTTTATCTCTGTATGTAAATGTGTGTGTGACCTCCTCTTTACCCCTGTGCTATAACCATAGGTGGTATGGTAGAGTCATATCTGACCCGACCGTGACTTAATCGTCTCCCACTCATTGCATTCAGTGCACATTAACCTTAAACCTGAACCAGGACCCATTTGCAGATAAAGACCAGGTTATGTCTCTTTCATTTGTTGCTGCTTAGAGTTGGTTTGGTCCATGTTGTTCAGCAGAGAAACATCAGGACCGTCATGGTCTTTCTGGTCAAGCTGGTTGACTAAGGTGTTGCTGGGTAACTTCAACACACGCTCTCTCTTTAAAACCGCACCCTGCAACAGTGACTCTTTCCAGGTTACGCTGGTTAACATTCGCAAACGCATTCCGGGCCCTGTCGGTCGGTTCTAAGTCCCTTTCCAAGGGTTTCCCGCTCGGTCTGTTCACGATTGTGTTTCAGAGGTCTCACAGGAGATGGATATGAAAAATGTGAAAATCCTGGCTAAAGCGGGAATGTTGGTATGATTATAATCGATGTTGAGCAGCTAATGGAGTCAAGGGTTTCAAAGATGATAAGTGAAAGTGACCTCTGCTTTCAACCCATCCAGTGAGTAGTGAACACACACACAGCAAGTGGTGAACACATGTACACCTGGAGCAGTGGGCAGCTATCACTGCAGTGCCCGGGGAGCAAGTAGGGGTAAGGTGCCATGCTCAAGGGCACCTCAATCGTTACCCGCCGGCCCTGAGGATGGAACCGGCAACTTTATGGTCACGAGTCCGACTCTCTAAGCATTAGGCTATGATGCCATGGTAGCTGTTATTAACATTATTTACTTTGTACTGTAACATGTTCTCAGTGGTGAATGAGACATGATATTATTGGTATTGATCCAAGAGCTTCTGGTTTGTGTGTTTTGGAGGAGGCGTGGCTTTGGACAGCAATTTGCATGGAGGGTGGGATCATGATTTCAGTGCTAGCAGACTCAAATGTTGATATTACCCACAATACACATTGAGAGGCCACAGTGTGATTGTTAAAGGCCAAATATCTATGTTTCCATCAGGGGCGGATTTAGTGATCTTGGGGCCCTAGGCAAATCCATGTGTGGGGGCCCCAAATGCGCCATTTTATTTTACTGCAAACCTTATTTTTTCTTAGTCCTCAAAGAATACAACTTTTTACCCCCCGTCAAAGTGACAGGGGAAAACTTAGCTTAATAAACACAGACACTCACAAACTAGACAAAAAATTTAATAATGAATTCCAAAATGAAAACATGGGGAAAAAATGACATCTGGGATTACTATATACAAAATGTGCCATCTATCAGTGTGTTTTTTGTTGTTTACGACCTTTCATGTATTTAAATGTGTCCACATTTCTGTACTAGTGGGTACAGTACGAATCGTTAGCACTGTACTGACGCTATTATATTATGTCTTTATGTCCCCATCGGTCTACGCAGTGCAGTCAAAGTCTTTTCAAGTTATGTCCCAGCGTGTGCATACGCTTTTGCTACCCTGTAAAATAACAAAAACATTACACAAGATAGAATGAGAACAAAAGCAGATGAACCGGTCATCATTAACTACGGTATGAATATAAACGGTGAGTAAGAAGTAAACATTGCCAAAATCAAAATGGAGAATATCAAAATAGGAGTCCACAGTAAAGAAACGGGCCCGTTCTTCGTACGTCACTAATTCGGTTAGCTGGATTTGATTGTTGATGATTTTGCATGATTGTTCGGTTCTTTGACGCTTATCCTAAACTTGCTGTCATAGCAACAGGTCCGTTATCTTAAACCTGTAAATCACGTATTGCAGGAGAGTATTTTTCTTGTATTTTACATGGTACAAAGAGAATTAAAAGCTAATTTACCGGTAATGAACGTGCTGCTGAATCTGGTCCGCGGCTGTGGCTTTAAGGAAGAGCTGACACTAGGGATGCCCTGAACAATGGGTTGGTTCACTTTCAACCACAGGGCCATCTCTTCTGCCGGGTGTGACGTGGGCCGTGGTGCATGTTGTTTTTTTTGCTCTGCCATTTCTTGGTTGCTGTTATAAACAGACAAACACATTATTTCACAGTCTGTTTTAAAAGAAGAATGTAAATGTTAAAGATTATCATTTTGTATTTCACTTTTACTTTTTCCCAAGTTCTAGTGGGTCTCGTGGTTGCTCTAAAATCAAAGAAGATAAAGTCATATTTTACATTATACAGTACATATATTTATATATAAATAAAAACATCTTAACATGATCACTACTTAAGAATTGAATTTGTCTGCAGTTTTTGATGTATCTCAGATACTGATCTCAGATAACTCAATCTGGCCATACTAATCATCAACAACAGGTGCCAGATCATGATTAGCGTGATGAAGTCATCATGGATTAGTCATTTGATCTAGCAGTAAGCGACATATGAAGAACATTCCCCAGATAGTGCAGATGTCACTCTTTGTTGTTTGCAGACTCTGGTGCTATTACAGACAAGTGTGATCTCCTACGATACCTATTTTATTGATATCTGTTATCAGCATTTGACATTAAAGAGTATGTACTATGGGGTATTTCAATGTTTTTCTGGTGCACTTTCAGGTTTTCATGTTTAGTATTTGAGGAAGCGCATCATTTTGAACATATTTTACTTTTTTTCTTCACCACTGTCTCTATTTTAATGAAAACTAGATATTTAGTTCATGTTTTAATGAAGTCCCTCCTTCCGCTACACTCTGATTGGTCAAGCTGAATCAGTCTGTTGTGATTGGTCACTCACTTAGAGTGTGTCGAGAACGTCCAAGCCTTACCATAACCATGAGGTTTAGCTCTTAGCAAGAAACAGCAGAAATGGCGTCAGTTTCACCTCATTAGTTTTAACACATCAATCGATCAGAAGCCTTTTGTTCAAATGTTCACGTCAATCCTTGTAAGATGTCACAATCCCAATATATGATATATACTGTACTTAAGTAGTTTTTTCTGGTATCAGTACTTTACTTCACTATTTATTTTTTTGATGACTTTTTACTTCCACTTCTTACTTTTTCAGACCAGGCTTATTACTTTAGTTTTGATCTGTATTTGGTGCCATGATCAATATTATTTCTTGTCATTGTGTGACTTTTATTATAAAACGGTCAGTTCTGGTCCTTGATTCTGATTGGCTGAGCGGAGTTCTAAGCCGTTATATAATACCCCGATATATAACGGCTGACCGCACCACATAGCCTAAATAGCTTTTAATTTACTTTATTTAATGAAACCTTGCTAAGCATATGGAGTAACAGTTTTATAAAAGCAATAAGCCCCGCGAAGCCGTGAGTTACAGTGCATTTTATAACAGCTAAGGGGGTTTCGGCACTAACGTCGTAACCCTATTGCTTAAACATAATGATGGGGCTGACTAAAACCTTGTATTTCTGTGCTGCTGCGCTCCTCAAATTCAAAGTAAATGAAATGGCCAATCTAATGTAAAAAAGCGGGAGTAACCGTTTACAGGGCAAAGTCAATCAAATCAAAGAAGACGTTGTAACTGTTCTCAGATGCTTCAGACTATGGCTGCGTCTTTAATGTCATAATGTGACAGTATGTACTGCATTTGAATAAGAAACTACCTATCGGCCGTTAAAACAGTACGTTCTATATAGTGTGAGTAGTATGAATACATTTCAGACACACTGCGTCCGCCATGTTTTATGGCCATGTAACCCGTGTTCTCTTTGACCTCTGACGTATTAAAAACATCCTACACGTGAGCGTTGATAAAAACATAATTTAGTCACGAGAAATTTATTTATTGGGACTTACAAGAAAAAAGAACGTCCGCCTTAACTTCTTATCTATTTGATTTACTTTTGAAATGTGACCGATGCTCAGCTCCCGTGGCATCATGGGATAGAAAAGTGTCCATCCGATCCACACTCACGAATCTCTGCGGAGGTAGTAGACCATCCGGGTATTTCTCGTCTACTGTTTTTTGCATACTGAAGTGACATACTATTCATGACTCATTCTCATACTCATTTTAGCCTACTATATAGTATTGAAGTAGGCTATTGCATACAGCTTAAGTCTACACTAGTGCTAGTCATACACTAGTCATAACGCTCTTTGTCCAGTCCACACTTATGTTTTCAATTGTTTTCCAAATGCTGCCCATCCACACTGAAACATCTAAAAATGCTTACATCCAGATACTGCGTATGTGTAAAACGTCAGCCTGTGTCATTTCTGTCAGGCGTTTTTAGGTTCTTTCTGCATTATTATGTCACAGCAATGTGGAGAGTTTTTTATGTACCAACATAAAGGCAGTGATGTTGCTGTGGGTGACACAACACTATAAAGCAGCAAAAGAGAAACAACTCCCGCTTTGCTGCCAAACAATAACTGCAAGTAATGAAGTATTTTGTCACATAAAATGCATTCTTAAGTATGCACAAATTGATATTAATGCTATCAAAACAGGAAAGCAGCCAAAACCACTGCGTCACATGACGAAAAAAACATCATCGTTTTTAATCCCCTCCGTTTTCCTAATCCACACTACAACGTGAAAACGGCGTTTTTAAAATGTATTTACTTTCGAGGGCGTTTTTAAAAAGCTCAATTTTCGTTGACAAAAACGCCGTCTCAGTGAGGACGAAAGGCCAAAACGGAGAGAAAGATTTGAATTTTCAAACACATAGTCTCAGTTTTAAAAGTAAGTGGCTAAATTGTTATTACAACTGTTTTAATATAGAGACTCCAGCAAGTGTTGTTCTTTTCTGTACGAGTATAAAACGTAAAAAAAATTGTTTGCATTTCATAAAGGTTTCATGTACACACAACACTGTTGTCAAAACAATCTGCATTTACATGGATCTGCAAAGACAAATGAAAATGCACATAGGTTCACATGATGTGCCAAACACACATTTTGCATTCATGCATTCGCAGAAACGCAACATCGGGAGGAACAGGCTCGCCTGGTCATCTTAGTGTAAACGGCAACTAAAGGTAACTCAACATGACCTTACGTCCTCTGTTGCGTGTTCCCTGTGGCATGGTTTATGTCAATTTTGAGGTTTGTGATGTCAAGAACATAGTAGTCTTGTTAAAGAGAATATCACCCTTTGCTCTGAACTTTTCAGATGCAGTTATGCTTAAACATCAATATTACACACTAACCAAAGTTAAAGAAGTGAAATCCCATCATACCTGCTCTTTAAAACCGTTCAAATGCCTGTTTAAAACAGCTTTGTCTGTTTTTTTTGTCCTGCAAAGCTGAAGGACTGGGAACTTTGGCCGCATTCATTGGCCAAGGCCCACACAAGAGGCCATATGACTGACAGGAATAGCAACCTATCACGTTTAGTTTTGTGTTTTGCGTAGAAATGTCCCCAAACTAACAGACCGGTGTACATTCACGGACATGTCAAAAGTTAACAGCAACAATGTTTATGAGTTAATGCCGTGAACCTCGCATACGTATAAGAATTTAGCGTTTAGTCAGTCGTGATGAATTCTTCTTGCAACCCATGTAACACAACAGCTTACTACTTCCATCAGACACTTTGTGTTGCTTCCAGGCGGACCTTTAAAGAACTTGACACGCATGTCTCCCAGAAATCCTGCAGAATTTAACCAATCAGATGACGACTTTGAACTCGCTGAAGTGTTTCCAAGAAAGTGTGCCTTACACATCAGATGTTCAGCCAGAAGTCCGTGGTCATGACATATGAGGCTAAGACTAGGTTATGTTTGACTCATGAGTCAGAATATTAAATACAGTTGAATTGCACAGGAGATGTGCACATATAGTAATAATGTGGGGTAACTGACCCATGCAGTGTAAAATGAAAAGAACCCCCCAAAAAACACTGAGAATATTTAGCAGACGCTGTCCTATCCTGTCTATTTGTACTTTTTGAGTTTGATTTTCTTTGAATTTATTTGTCCATCTAAAATGTATTTCAAGTATGCCTGTAATTACTGAATTATATGAACTTCAGGTTTTTACCAAAATAAATGTATCTAAACAGTGACTTAAATGAATATATGAAATAAAAATGAATATTGAATAAACAATATATTTGTCTGGTAGAATGACGAGTAACCGGTGCTTAAAGTGGGACGGTTTCCCAAACTGTTTTAATTTGTAGAAATTTCAATAAAACTGGTAACAAAATTGCATATGTCAACATGCACAAGAGAGCACCGAAACCTTCTTCACCACTTCAAGCACTGCCAGTAACTTCCAGTGAAGTCAAATCTCAGAATTGGCTTGTGAGTAAAAAAGTTCATGGTTAACCCTGTCTGTCATTTGTGCTGTGATTGAGACATCCACACACCAGCGTTGCATTTCAATAAAATGGTTTTCCTAAACAGAGCTCTTCTTCACATTTCAGTTCCCTTCAGTTTTAAATAGCACGCCTGATGCAGAATCCAATGAGGTGATGAGGCTAAAAATCTAAATTTAGAAGACATCTGGTTAGTGCAATTTAAACCGTATTATGTCCCCAGAACTGAGTTTCTTATTTCTGCTAAACATTCTGAGCCTTCGGTCAAATCCAGCCAAATTAAAACAAACAAACAAACAAAAAACCTCGATAGATAACTGTGATGTGATGGATGTATTTAGGCACTTGATCACAGGCCAGTGGACAGCATCCACCTGAGACATTGCTGAGGAAACTCTACAGAAGACACGTTACTTTGTGTAATCATGCTGCCTGTGTTTATTTATTGTCGTGTCTTTTATTTTGAAAGCTGTTGTCATTTCCTGTTGTAGTCCTTGCCCAAGCCTTTGTAGTTTTTTCAAGCTACCCCGCCCTAATCGTGTCCAGGTGTGTATATATAGCCCTAATAGTCTTGGTCTTGCTTTGTTTGTGTCAAGTTGCTGTGTGTAAGTGGTCTGGGTTTAAGTCGCACAAGCTTTTTTGTTTATGCTCATTTGTTTTGTTAATAAAATGCACATGGGTTCAATTCAACTTGCTTTCAGTGGATGTTCATGACACTTTGTCCCAGAAGATAATATTGATGTCTCTTTTTGCAATG
Organism: Triplophysa bombifrons; assembly: GCA_029783895.1. Classification (NCBI taxonomy): domain Eukaryota; kingdom Metazoa; phylum Chordata; class Actinopteri; order Cypriniformes; family Nemacheilidae; genus Triplophysa; species Triplophysa bombifrons. The sequence goes on from CM056464.1 coordinate 21,235,150, forward strand.
CAAGCAGATACATGGCAGAAGGGTGTGTTTTGTTGCATCATGTGGGTCCAATCAACTAACATGTTTAACCATGTGCCGGCTTTATCAGTTGTGTAATAACATTTGTGTTCATTCTTGCTCCGCAGGGTACCCCACCCTAACCAGAACCAGATGAAATCTATCATGTCATACTTGGAGGGGAACGAATTGAACATGACAAAAATGGGTGGGTATTTATATTTCTGATACAAAGAAGCGGGAACACATTTCTAAAGGGACGTTTTCTTGGAGAAAAAAATGTGCAGCTGTTTTGCAGATTGAAAAAACAGCATGTGCTGATGATGGGTTGATGCGTAGCGTGGAGAATAAGCTCCTGCTGAGACATTCGGTGCCTTTAAAGGTAAATAGAGAGGATCGATGAACATAGATATAAACTGCATTAAAACACCTGAGCGCTGCTGTCCTTTGATTTAAAAGATCATGCATTTCATCACGTGTCAAACAATATGAGACGTATCGTTCTGTGAAGCCCAGACTCTATATCCTGTGTGGTGTGTGTTACAGATGTGATTAAATTCTGCCCTATGTTGGGCCACCTTCGCAATCCCATAGCAACGTCTTGACAACCAGCCCACAGCGCCGTGCTGGTGACTTTTGCTCACACCAGGGACTCTCATATCCTCTTTAGGAAACATCTTTTTGAACTTGATGCCCCCTGATGTGTAGAGATAGTGACAAACTGAAAGTTGAGTACTGTCTTATGTCAAACTTGACTATTCCCAACTTAGCAGTGGGTATAACGGTGACATCTTTAGCAGCACAGCCTCATGTGCCAGCTCTCATTGGCCTCATGAATTTAGTCTAACCACAATTCTCACATTTTAAGAGCCTGGCACACGGCCACATTCATTACATTTGTGTGCACTTCAAAGTTCATTTGGATTCCTGAGGCCGCAGTACTCGCATTGCCTCAGTCATGCATTAGAGTCATGTGCAATACTAAAACAGACCATAAACTTAAAGGCAGTCATTATGTTTCATATATGTTCAGTGTGTTTTCTGTTCAGGCTTAATAATGTCTTTGATGGACATCAAGGCTGTAGTTTTGCAGGCAGCTGTATTTAATGGACCACTGTGTGCTGTTGCCTTTGTGTTTTTACTGTTAGCACTTCTCACGGTTGGTTGACTCATTACATGTTTGTGCTTGAGAGAATAGTTTTGCTAAATAAACTGACATCTAAATATCTCATCTGTGCTCGACGGAGGTAAGGAGAATAGACCCCCGTTTGTTCTCTTATATTTTAAGACACTCGGTAATGGTTGAAGGAGGCTGGTAACCTTTGTTTTACAAAACTCTTGTGAGATGTATAGTTTGCTTCTTTGGAGTTAAAGAAATATTGCCACGCTAATCCAACCCCACCTCTGACCTGCAGCCACAAGTTTATTCTGGCCAGTTCATGTATTGACCAGTGCTGCCCATGCATTAACAAATGTTGCACCACTCGGCAGCCATGTTTACAACACTTCCGGTAAGCGATTTTGGGCATACAATGGCAACACCAAAGTCCTATCTTCTTTAATGGGGAAAGACAGATATTTCTGAAATATCTTGAAAAAATCACAATTAAATGGCATATTTCCATTCAATAATTAATCCTGGCTTTCATTTCTTCCGCTTAAATGGTGCTAAAAACACAATTTTTGAGGGTGCCTTACTGTGCTTGCGCACAGGTGGAAAAGCGCCTCACAAGCCTCTGTGTGAAGCCCCGCCCCAGAGAATCATCAGTCTTTATCGATTGATGATTGGCTCCTTTTATTGGTAGGAGGGACTTCCTTCACAAGACCACACTGAGCGTTGTGTTCCCTCCTCATTCATAGTGATTCAGTGCTACATCTTGTTATTGTCTTTGGTTATACGCACTTATCTTTTGATGTATATTCTAACAGATAGACAGACAGACAGACAGAGTGATAGATCTGTCAGTATCAGACACATCAGAACAATACACTACGATACTAAATACAAAATGTTACTCTATGTGGATCCGGCCTGTCACTTTGTGAACCCACCCAGAGTGAATTATTCTATGGTCATGGACAGATATCCATATAATTATACACACACACACACACACACACACACACACACAGATGACTCTTTCTATGGGCCGTTATATGTAGACCTCCAACATATTAGAAAGGTTTAATATTAAGTTAAAAGATATGAAAACTCACACTAACAACACATTTTATGCACAGTTTTAAAGGCTGGGCTGTGCATATACTGTGTTCATGTAGAATTTAGGTCACAGTCTCTGTTTAACAGTTATACACATACTTGAGAATCACTCATCTAACCACTCCATTTCCTTGTAGTCACATATTGTGGCAATGTTTGAGACAAATATGTGTGACAATAGTTTAAAACACGGTGCATAGCAATTACACACCCCCAACTGCTTCTTATTATTAGATACATGTACATAAAAAATAGATTTTAAAAAGCTTGAGAGTGAGAGTATTTCTCTCATGCTTTAACTGCACGTCTTCCATGACCCTGGAAATGTCGAATCAAAGATTCCAGTTAATGATGAATCGAACAATGATAAGCCACCTGTTTTCCATCCTCGCCAGAGATTATATGAGTATGTTTCTTTCCACAGAAGTCTGTTTTAAATATTAAAGTTATTTCCATGGTTTATAGTGGCATTTAGGGAATCAGGGTAAGTTCAGTCACCAGCTAATGCTCTTTCAAATTCAATGAAAGACTTGACATGATATCAGTGTAGTGTAGCGAGTTATTGGAGTATATGTGTTCATCACAGGTGAATTGCTCGGCATACAACAAACAAACGCTGTCTGTTGTCTAGTCCAACTATACTGTATATCCTTTAAGCACAAGAAATACACTGCACTCACAATTATTGAATAAACAATCAATTATTTATTTTAACTAGAGACAACAACAGATGTTATTTTGGTTTCCTCAATCACTCCACCCTGTTGAAGATTTGTTATATGTATAAAACAAACAGGCCTTGTCATCTTTAAACATAAAATCCAGACAAAAGCTAAATGTTTTCTTGATTTATTTTACGTACTTCCTTTGCTGAAAAAATGTTGTTCCTACTGCCTGTTGGCATTGACTTTACATGCTGATGTTTATCTTATGACATATGGCTTGGGCAGATACGAATGCATGTTGATTATTGAAACCTAGTCTTCAATCAAATGAAGACAGGGGGATGATAGAGATTCTTCAGTTTGCCAAAAACATGCATGTCACCAGGGAAGAATGATTTATGCAAATACATATTGCTCTCATTAGAGAGGACCTCGGTTACCTGACGTGTACTTGTGGATCTTTTCATTTCATCATCATAATATTTAGAAAAAGAAAGTTGCTTGTAGTTTAAGGACCACATCTTATTTCGCCCTCCGTCTCACCCGTTATCACTTTGCATTAAGCAGATTGTGATCCTAAGGCACCAGTCTGTTAAACCGCTTCTCAATACACAACGGAGAACGGTAACAATGGAAGGGAATTGTCTCAGCACTTTGAATCCTTTTTGATGTCCTCCAAACTCAATTTGTGTTCCGTCCTTGGTTGGATTTGTTGGTTTCTATGGCCACAATTCATTAGAAACACTTTTCTTGTCAAAGCATTTACTGGTCTATCAATGGGGACCAGGCCCTGCCTGGGAATAAATCAGCTGTCGGAGGCGAGTGGATGGAAACAGAGTGTCGCCTCATTTAAAGGCACTTCTGCGGGGCCCCCAGCACGGGTGCCGCTAACATCAAGCGGCGTGGGATGGATGCACACCTCTGGATATCGACTTATAGGATGGGGCGAACAGGTCCACCCCTGTATCACTCCTCCAGCAGGCTGTCAACTTTGGCACATCATTGCGTGGGACCACTGTAGTTGTTCTCCAAATTGCAGTCAGGCTTCAGAAATAAAGAGCCCACGAGACCCATTTGCTAAAACAGGCGAACCCAGCTTCAACAGTGCGTCACACACTCCACATTGACACTTTCATGGCTGCCTTTTTTCTATCCAGCGCTTTGACCTTTGGAGAATTTTCCCAATTGTTCCCATCCCCACATTTCTCTTTTCTCTGTATATCTTCCCCCCTCTATTATCATTGTCCCTTTCTTGTTTTGTTGTAATGTTTCCCTCTCTTGATCTCTATGGTGACTGCTAACTTCTCAAGAATAATGGAAGCCTGGGGATTAAGAAGCGTGAACAGTGATGTATTTTTCATAAATAGATAGGAAACTCCTGGATTAATGGGGTAGGTTCTCACGATGGCCTTCGCAGATGGGACTTGAAGTCAAATGATGGGAGAATTTTGGTCATTGAGTGACAAATGAGAAAACGTTTGGACTAAAGGACTAAATTGCAAGACCAGGTTGTCTCGTCTGGAGATGGTGGGTGTCTAATAGCACCCGTTTCCGTTGTCGTATTCGTTTCGCTCTCTCATTCTCGATTAACTCATTTCCATAGATGTTTCTTGTACACAATGAACACATTGTTATGCATCCATATACTGATCTGCTAACTGGAAGGTTCTTCAAACCCCACAAACTTTCTATTTCATTCATTACTCCTGGTGGAGAGAAACTGTAAAAAGTGTCCTTTGTATGTAACATTGTGTTCAATGACTATAGCTTGAAATTAAATTTGATAGAGGTAGCCAAATGACTTTCAATATAAAAAGTTAAGGCTAAGTTCAGTTCTTGTTACCTCCCTCTACATTGTTTAGATTGATTATGGCGCAACAGAAATGTTATCAGCCATAGAATCAGCATAGAACTCATCAAACAAGCAATCTATACTTTGCCTCACAGCAAATCAGAGTGAAAATTTTAATTTCACCTAAATAATATCAAAAGCCCTTTAGTTATCCCATGCAACATTTGCCATGTCTTCACGTAGCTATTTCTGTTACAGGAGATCAAGCCCTATCTATTTGAAGGGCAGAAAGTGATTCTTTATCAATGAATATCTAAGCTTACATGGTATATAATGTTCTCCTCCAAAGCTTTCTGATTGAAATTGTCCTCTGATGCAGATGAATCTTAAAACTCTTGGCTAGTGAGCTGCTGGTTAAACTGACAGACTCTGTACTTTGAAAGTATTTGTAGTTGAACAGAACACAGAATACACAGATACTGTCAAGAGTCAATTAACCTTTTGAACTCATATTCCAGCCAGACAGCTGACTGAACCCAGCATATGCTACCAGTACCAGCGGAGGCCTCTGGGAAATTTCCAAGCGGTGTCTCAGCAGTGGGAAATCGATCATTAGCGTCAGCAGCAGTGGGCTCTTCTGCCACAGGAGGAGGGAGGGGTGGGCTTGTCTCGGCACAGCCAGCTGAACACACAGTCTGGAACACAACTAAACTCACATGTGCTCGCTCATCATGTCTGGAAAGATCAACCACAGCTCCGAACCCTGTAGATTCACTTGGTAACATATACTGCAGGTGTGTGGGATGAGATGGCCAAGGTCCAGTTGAACAGTGATGCTGGGCTGATATATTCACCTTCGAATGATTCCTGCAGATTTGCCTGCAGATTAAAACAGATTACACTTTTCGAGTCCATGATGTACAGGCTACTTATACTCCAGGCTTCTTTCTTTGACATGGGCAACTTCAAAGCATACTCTACATGTGAATGCAGATGCTTACTGGATCCAAAAATCTACTGGAACCATTCACCTTATTCAGCTAGAGCGCTGCATTACATTGCGTTGATTTGTACCGGGTTGCCGGCTCTTCGGCCATCAAAACATAAAAAAAATCATCAAACTTTCACTAGTGTCCACAGCACAGAAAACTAAGGAAACATCGGTTATTTAAATAAGAAGGAGCACCAAATTTTAAGATACATTTTGTGTATAAAATCGGTTTTGGCCGTTAGCCTGTCGCTAAGAGCTGACTTCTGATTGTCACGGCTTACTGGTGAGAAGAACCCAAATGCAGGCAGCAGTGAACGGGTAACAAGAAGACTTTAATAAGCAAAATGAAAACCCACAATGGGGTGTAAAAACAGACAGGACTAAATAAAACAAAGCTTGAAAACAACACTTCCTGCATGGGGCAAAACAAGAAAACAGAAAACTAAACTTACTATAAAACGAACACGACAAGACTTAAACAATAACACGACTAGGGAATCCAACAGGGGGGAAAAATCCAAACACTGTAAGGCAAGGTAACAAGAGTGTACAATATCATGTAATAGCAAACGAACAAGAACAGGACAATAGACACGAGGAGATTTTAAAGGGAGACTAACAAAGGATAATTAACAAGGGGCAAGTGTGGGTAATGAAACACTCAGGGAAAGTTAACCAGGAACGAGATGGCGGGAACTAAGACGAGGACCCGTGAGAGAGTATCGAAGGCCGATAGGGTCAACATCTCTCTCTCAAATAAAACATAAGACTTCGTCATGAATCTGCTCCAAGACCAAGAATAGACATGACATGAAGGCAGACTCATGACATCTGATGGTGTAAATATGTTCACATTTCTTTTAAACACTAATCTAGATTTTATATAGATAATTCTTACTCCCGAAACTATAGGTGATAAGACTTCATTCTTCCATGTTTTCCTTAGTTCTTTGTGCTGTGGAAATTAGTCAAATCATGACGGGCATCCCGATACAAATCAATGCCGGTTAATGCAGCACTCTGCCTCGTTTTGAGATCAACATGGCGGCAGGCTAAATAAGGTGTATTGAATGGATGTCAGTAGAGATTGGCTCCTTACACTGTAGTTATAGGATCTACCAGCAACCAGCCAAACCTTGACTTTACTGTCACAGTATTTGTAAATGCGGGATTTGTGAACGAAACATTTTTGAGATTAGACGGAACATTTGTTTCGGACATGCTGCATTGTCAACATTAGGGCATATAGAGCATATGTATCAATCAAAATGTTTTTATGGCGCCACTTAAGAGGGCAGCTGAAGTTTAGACATGCAGTGGCCAATAAATTATTTCTGCATGAAATCACATCTCATGCCTAAGCGTTGACTGAGACTAATTCTCCGGTATTTGAACCCAGAGCCCTTTACTTGCTTTGCCCAAGGCCCTGTCAACACACTCTCACAATGACTAGAAGGAATATTTTCCCAACCTCAACAACATCAGCTGTCAAAGAAGAACAAAAGAGATAAAACAGTGAGAGAATAGCTCCAAGTGGCTAACTGACAGATGATATTAGGCCTGCCTTGGAAAGCTAAGGAGACAGTATAAACATTGAGTAAGCAAAGAAGCCAGAACATAACAAGCTGTATCCTAGTGGAAGCAGACACACACTTACCCAGCATGCCTTTCATTTTTTTCTCTCAACATACCCTGTGATAAAAATAACTCTCTTCTGATGCTTTTTTATTTGAGCAATTCAAATTATGTCTAGTTGTTTACAGTTGATGCCAAACTTGAAATTCCCAGCGTTCATTAAAGCTGAAGTGTAGTGATAGCATACACATAGTAGTGTTCTTGCTCAAACTGAAGAGCATTTCAGCACTGTATACAAAAATATATACTTTTAATGGGCTGTCAAAATGAATGCAATTAGTTAAATGTTTACAGCTTTATTGTCTTTAACGCCACAAACATATTTCTTTCTATGATGGAGTATGGCAGAGCTGAGGGGTGATTAGAGACAAGAGCTGAGCTGCAAGATTGCTGGATGGGGCTGGAGCTGATGATTGGTTGAGCTGCAGGACCAGAGGGCCAATGTGCCACTGCTGAAAAGGAGCTCCAAGGTGGAGCCATGGTGACAACTGACCAAGGCAAATCCAGAGGATCGAGTGACCCTGCTGGACAGAAAGGCCTGGTGGACTAAGGTGGAACCCATGAGTTCTGTTTGAGTTGAAACCAAACATATATTTAGGTTTGGTTTGCTCGTGTTTTTAAGGCAACAGGTGAACTTTCATTTCTAAGTTTAACCAACTTGAGATATTTTACAGCGCATGGATCATAGAAGCAATCGAAGGGCCGAGGTGCAGCTAAAAGTTCCATGAATCTGGAGGCAATGGTGTTACAGGTGGGCCCAAAGACGGTGGTCGGAATGGAGCCAGAGAACTTCTTGTTTGATCTTCTGTAACAGTTGGGTCTAGACAAAATGGATAGAGAGGCCGGATCCAGTCACAATGGTGCTTTGTTATACGCTGTATATGGTGCACAGCGTTGCATATGGAACGTACAGATTCTTTTCAGAAGACAAACTGAATAAATGTTTCTTTGAAAAAGTATTCTTGTGAAACTCCACTAACAAGACTGCCACAAAAACAGCCAAAACAGCAACGCACATACAAAAACAACATACTCTCTTTAGTGTCTAATGAATGATCAAAGAGTTTTGGAAATGGGTTGAATTTCAAAACTCCAAGCAAGATGAAAAAAAGAGCTCTTTCATGTCAGACACACGTCACATAAATAAAGGCAAGTTTCTATGTCAACCAAACAACAGAAGTCCATATCTTTTCCAGTCATCGGTCTGAATATTGGATTATAAAATGGACCGAAGAATAATATAGCTTTGCACAATTCTCTCCCACATTTATCACAACATAAAAATATCCTTGGATCTCAGCAACTACAAGACACACAATTACATCAACACACTCCAGCATTCCTTTCACATCAAGTCCACAGTACATGCAGGGCCATCAAATGCCATTCAAATCGATTCCTGATGCCATTACTGGATCATATTTTGGAAAACTTTTAGCATTAACAGGTGTTTCCAGCACATGAACCGCATGCCAAGAAAACCCAACTGATCACTGTTCAGAATCCCATTTGATAGTGTTGTTAAAAGAGCAACATGTGCAGAAGATGGTTATGTGGTGAGGGTTTGAAAGGTTGAGCGTAAAGCTCTCCGTCGAGATTATTTGCATTATGTTGATAAGAGGAAAGGCCATATTAGTATGACTTGACTGTGCGACAGGGGAAATCCTGATGATGTCATTTGTTTTTTTAGACATCATGTAATGTTATGGTTTTAATATTTATTTCAGTTATTACTCACAGAGAACGTTGCATCTTTCTTGCATCAGTTGATGTATGTGAAACTTCCCCGTTGCAATGTTATCCAGGGATTTCACTGTTTTCTGGGAAAATCAAGACTACTCAATAAACTGGTAGACACGTCAACAATGGGTGAGTTCAGTATAAACAAACGAATGTGGTCATCACATCATTTTGGGATTTGGGTGGAGACTAAAGGTCAGCTCAGGTGGATTAAAGGTCAGCTCAGAAAGGAATTAAAGAAACAACATCAACGTGAGCAAAGTCTTCCATAAAGGTCACAAAAGAGCACGCATGGAATGGAAGACGTTATTTCATTTAATCTCCACCAAAACACTGGTGATAAAAAGTGTTAGTCAAAACATCAGGATATGATCACACGACACTTCACTGAATTTTAAAAAAGATTAAAGCAGTCCAAAGACTTGTAGGGCGTTCCACTTGAGCAAAATCCTCACATTTGATGCTTTGATATATGACATAATATTAACAGAGGAATAAATTGTGAACGATCATGTTTTCAAGTTCAACAGTTTGGGAAGTTGAACGTAATCCATGTGAAATTACTGTGGTCTATTTCTCAGGAGAACTCCATTCACTTTCTATTAGATCTCATTGCTGTCTGAAAGAAACAATAGATGTTTGAAGAGATATCGAGTACAGAGCATCATTTCAGTTTATGACAAACACAGTGGGCCTCATTTATCAATCTAACATAGAAACGAGAGCAGATCCGTACGCACAAATCGTCCCTTCATGAATGTGGCGGCTGAAATCCAACGTAATTTACATATCCCCCCTATACATTCAGGGTGTAGACGCCTCGCCCCTAGATTTTGCGAAATGGAGAAACTTAATCTGGCCAAAATGTTTTAGGATTTAGAAATTAAAGTTTTACTTTGAAAAGCAAAATCAAAGGAAGTTAAAAAAAACTGTTTGGAAAGAGATCGCTGCTGTCAACAATGTTGGTGTAGTGAACTCCAGCTCAGGTTTGTATTATTGTTTATTGGATATTTATGTTTTATAAATATGACCGCAAATATTTTGTAAATGTTACACTATTATAAATTTACACTGAAATTATTGTTGTTGCTTTTCATTACTTTGGCTGTATAATGCATTTAAATTTAAACAAAATTAATCTGACTTCAGTCTTGAAAGTTTTGAAGTTAAATTAATGTGCTTACGTAAAGACAATATATAAATTACTGATCATGTTTAAGGAGCAGTTATAGAATAATGTTTATATGTAAATGTTTTATACAGTTTTCTTCATTTAGGTGAAGAATATTGCATATAAATATATTGATTAGGCCTATTGTAGTTATTAAAATGTTCGACTTTTAATTGTGCATTTTAATTGTATTAAATGATCTTAGAAGTAGCCTAAAATGTCCTTAAAGTTTTGTACACCAAAGCACCCGTTAACCTTGTCATTTCAAACATATCAAGACCTATCAGTTCAAGAGAGAGAGAGCCTCTATTACCTTCACTCTCTCTGCAGTCTCAAGCTTCCCACCACCTACCCGGCTCCTCACCTGGAGCCCCTCGTCTCCTGCAGGACACAAAAGGGGGGGGGGTGTTCCAGGTTCAGGCTAATGCCGGATTCGGAGCCCTCACCCCGGACAGGAGGGGAGTGCTCTGAGCTTGTAAGAATGAACGAGCTCGGAGCCCTCTCCCCAAAAGCACGCCAAATACGCATACCCTCAAACCTACTCTATTATCTGCATAGGCAAACTCGTGAACTTGTGCTTGATTCTTCAATGATCATTTCTGACATGAGAGGAAACGTTCAGGGAGGATTCACACAACGCTGAGAACTGCTCGCTCTCTAACATCTGCTCTGTCTTTCATGTTTTATCTGCCATTTAATCCAAGAGACATGCAGCTCGCGCCTCACTCAACATCACTCTGAATTTATGTGTCCGTGTCTGCCAATATAGAGCTTCATCACTCTTAAACACAACTACAGACTCATTGTCATGTTTATAGATGTGTGGATCCACTCCAAACAATAAACACTCACATTCTCACTACATCATACTGTCGTTCACAGTGTATGTGAAAAGTGTTTCATCGTGCATCAAGGTACATCATAATGGTGTGAGTTGGATAACGAATCAAACCCTTTGAAATCAAAGCTTGATCGCCCCCATGGCAAATGTAAACTTATGCAAACATATTACATGATAAACTTTTCAACAGTGATACTCTAAATGGACCTTGTAACACAATTTCAACAAGAGTTCATGAAGGGGATTGCCTGAGCAGTTCAATACAACAATACACAAACTCAAATATAAGCATCCAGAGAAACAACTGTTCTTGAAACTTTAGTCACCTGTTAAAATGAAATTGCATCTCATTGATTCATTGTATATTGACCCTGTAAGTATGAAATATAAGTCTTGTAAAAATACATTCATATCATGTTCAACTGAATACAAGTGACATTTCAATAATAGCTAAATTATTATCACCATAAAATAATAGAAGAATGAGCTGAAATCAGACTTTTCTCTCAATGTGTGCCAAAAGAGCAGGACCAATTAACTTCTGCTACCAATTCTGCTCACTAAGATGGACACCAGGCCTGAAACTTGTGTAATATGCACCCTACTATAAATCTTGTAAAGAATAAGTTAAAGGAGGGTTTTATACAGTGTGAGGCTAATGTGGAACGTGATGTAAATAGGGCAGTGATTCTGGTCATATCTGGAGAAATCATGTGACCATTAAGCCACCCAAGCAGAGTCAATAGATCAGGTTATCCAACACTGCTCCTGTTACCTAAAAAAAACATTCCATCCTTAACTCGGTGAAGCAGGAATAAAACCGCATGTACATTACTTACAATTACTGACATCATAAGCTCTGCAATCTTCCACAGCCAAAAGTTAGATGTGATCGAGGTAAACCCCAAATTACATCACGTAAAATCAATCCAAGGTCTCGGAGGAGAGGAAGTAAATGAATAACTAAACTGGGAGTGAAAACAAAGCTTCCTTTGAGATTCAAACCAGAGAGAGAGAGAGTAAGAGCAGACGTGGACTTAAGGCACGGAAAGGTTACAAATGACGGCCATTAAACTCTTGGGGCTGTTGTTGTGGTCCAGATTGTTTCAATAAAGAACTGCAAAAATTCTCGACCTTAAAAGATGACACCAGGCTGTAAAACACGAAGAACCTCCAACAGTGGAGAAGATTTCCTCCAAGATAACTTAGCTCCATCTCAAAACCAGCACATACAGTATGTATAACATCATGTGCTAGAGACTGTTTCAAGCATCTGCTGTTGGACGAGTCCAGAAGAAATCTCTCACTGGAAGATGATAAAGGAGTTGGTGGAGAAGTGTTCAGATAATGAACTGCTGGATGAGGTGTTAGTGATCAGTAATGGGCAACGCTGTGCCATGTGGCTGGCAAACAGGTTGTTCTCGACGTCTTCCTCCTCTGAAAGTCAACCTACAAACATGAGTTTGACTGAAGTTGTGGTGTCGGGAAATAATCACACGCACACAGGACGTCTGGAAAGGAGAATCTTTTGAAAGAGTGGCTCACTCATCGCCCTGTGAGCTGATGCTGTCGGACCCGTGCACCGCTGCCGACGACTCCAGACCACTGACAGATGTGTGTAGAGCAGGTATGCACAAACACAACACACATGTGTGGGCCTGGGAACATTTCAAGAAATGTTTGGGCTCAGGTTGTTCCAGATTTCTGACAGACCACAAACTCCTGGTGTCACTCATCCATAAACAAGACCTGGACACTGTCCCGATCACACGCAGGACGCCATTGATCGGCTGATTTAGTGGAATAGCACACTGTGTCTGTCTCCTCTGGAATAAACTCTTTCCTCTCTTGTAATGAACACATTGGCTGTGCACGGCATGAGCTGAAGTGAGCGCGTCAAGAAAACAAGAGACTTCTCTCGAATAACGGCTGTACGCACTCCAGCAACTGGGATGGAAAACACCACCATGGGCTTCCAATAAAACAACGGAAAAGCAGGAGACTTCTAGAGGTTGTGTGATGTTAACCCGAGGTGGAAAGTTCAGACACCTGCTATGGGCACTTGAGGACATTTTTCTCTGCAAAGTTGCGGCAGATGAACCACAGATGATAGTAGTACAGCACCACTGAGAGAAGTGAGCTCAGTTCATCACATTAAGAAACACACTTACTGGAAAAATTGTTCACAGAAACTCTGCTTAGCCGGTTATCTGAGATTCCTACTAAGGGCATTTACTTCCATTAGCTATGCTTTTATCCAAAATGTGTAAACATGTGTTTACGTGAAAAATCACCTTGAGCAATTTTCATCTCATGTGTTCAGGAGAATTTGTAATTGTGGAAATTTGCCTAAAATATCAATGAAAGGTGACGGCACTGCGAAAGAAGTCTAGATAAATTAAACTGCGTTTACATCGCGGTCCATCCACAGATAATAGATTATTGACATTGACATTTCTATTCCATATACAGTATATCACATGAGCGATTATAGGTTTCACAATAAGAAAATGGAAACGTCAATAAGTGAATAGAATTGACCTACCAACACAATCATGTAAAATCAATCCAAACTGCTCATATTCTTGCGATGCAACAGCCTACACTATCAGAAACCGCTTTACAGGTTTAAACTGGTTTATCATAGCCTAGCTTAGCGATCTCACTCATTTCAATGGTAGCTTAGCAGCTTCCGGAACCACGAGTGACAGTTACCATGGGCAACCGAAAGTGGGCATGTCCAGTGACACAACCAAATGAAGAAAAGTTCAGCTTCATGCGCATGATGAGTGACTGTAGCAGTGGGAGTGAAGTCAGCACTGCAAAAAATGACTTTCTTAGTATGTTTGTCTTGTTTTCCAGTACAAATGTCTAAAAAGTCTTGAATGATGCATTTTCTAAGTAAGTCTTGTTTTTAGACAAAAACTAGGAAATCTCAGTGAATTTTTACTTAAAGCAAGCAAAAAAATCTGCCAATTAAATTCAAGATTATTTTTCATACCTTATTAGGGTAGAAATGCATTTTGATTCAAGAATTTTTAAACATTGGTACTGGAAAACAAGAAAAACATACTGAGTAAGAAAGTCATTTATTCAGTGAGAGGAGCTCCTCTCAGTTACTGCGATAGACACTCAGAATGTAAAACAATGTTTAGTAGCAAAGTTTGGGACGAGCACATTCAGATAACCAATAATTCAATTAGCATGTGAGGATCTTATGATGGTCACACGTTATATAAATTCGCAGGTCACCAAACCTGACCTTTGGAACACAGCAGAATGCAAATATTTTTCACAAGAGTTTGCGTTTCTGGTCTACCATGCGTATGAACGGAAGTCAATGGAATGGAAAGTCTAATTTGACCACAGTTGTTGATAACCGTTACTATGACCAAGAAAACGAGGAACACCTCCCAAGCATTTGGCAGAAAGAGGTTTTTATCATTTTATTCTGACACTGTCTCTCTGTCAGAGCCACTAACACCACAGCAGTGCATTGATGAGTGTCTGCGACACACTAAATCTAGCGCTCGTTTCAGACGAAACCGGGACATCATTAATATCTTTGGTGAGAAACTCACACGCTGACAAGTGCACGCTTCTACTAAAAATACACGTGAGCCATAAAAAACATTCCTCTTTTTCATGCGTCAGGTCAGCGCTCTTGGACGGGAGAGCATTAGAGACGGCTGTCAGCGGTCTCACAGCGGTGGCTGGCAGATCCAGTTGTGTACTTTGTAACGCAGGACGATTAATTTATAACTTCTCTCTGAAACAGCTGTGAAGCCACAGCTATGAGCTACAGGAGTGCGTGTGAAGAATCCTGCTCTGTGCTTTCTCATTTGTGTTGGCATCACCAAACCTGAAAGCAGAATCTTGGTTTGCAGACACAATATGTTTTGCAGAATGAATGAAGAAACAAACAGAGAACAGGTGGAAAAATGGCAGCCCAGGAGGGGCGGGGGCGTTCCGCTCCATTAAACTCCACTCATTTCAGAGACGGCCAGCATCTCAAAACTGCGTCCAGGGCCACATGAAAGGCTGCTGTCGGCATATAAACACTGATGAGAGCTTCGTACACACATGGAAAGAGATATTTATAGACAGATGACTGGAATATCCTGCATTCACGTAAACCCAGACAAAAGGCAAATGGAATATTAATTATAGAGCACATCATTGCCTGGCAAATGATGGAAAATTAATCTCTCATCATGGCAGTTTAATCACGCCATGTTTCTTCTTTGCGTTTTTCTGCGTTAAAAGGCACACCGAGGTCATCAGACGTCATTTGATGTTTTTGTCATCAACACGGCTTAAATCATGGAAATATTCCTAGAAAGGTTTAATGTGGAGATCTACGCACGTTTCGTTTTAGGTTGCAGTCTGACAAGATTCGATCCAGGTAGTCTCCTCCGGTGAGCCCGAACACTGCCAATGTGAGATAACTGTCCAGTTCTTCAATTCAGAGACAATCGACTCTGTCCCATAATATCCAGACGACATTCCATGAAGTTCACTTGAGGAATCTTATCTGGGGATTCATCTTCATCCGGGTCTTTTAAACACGGGAACAGTAACATCTCTCCAGGATTCTATAAATCACTTTGGCAGTTAAACAAAGGCCATTCTCTGTTATTTCTAAACCATCCGTAGTGAAGAGAGACTTGGACTGATCGTGTTACTCCTCTCTGACTCTCCTCTGCTCTTGTCTATCTTCAGCCTCAGTTAGTCGCTCTTAATTGTGTTGTGTTGTGATGGACATTACATAACCAAAGCCGGGGCAGACCCACAGGCCGAGCTGAAATAATGTTTCTTCGGTCAGAAAACTCTTACATAAAGAAAAGGACCGTGGAGAAATCCCCAAAACACCAAAACTACTCTGCCACTGTAATGTCATGAAAACAGAACCCATATTTGACCCAAGTTGTGAGTGTACAGTATAAGTTTCAGTCTGAATCGACAGTGCGGTGCAAGAAAAGTGTTTATGTTGTCCTCAGTTGTTTCAATGGAACATTTGAATGTTGTGAATGATTCAAGGCCACACAAGTCAGCTCAATGATCTTGTGAAATATGTGAGATGTGACATGACTGTGTGAAGTAAATTATGTAAGGTAATGAGAAAAGTTCAAAACCCTCCGTCAAAAATAAGATTAGCATGTTGAGTAAATCCTCTCCACACATAGTATACGTTCCTCAAATAACACTCTGACCGGTCTGAAATATCTGATGTTGATGAAAGTAAATGTAGGAGCGTGATAAAAAAATGCTTGTTTAAACAAATGTCTTCTGACAGACTTGGAGGGTTTAGCATCTTCTTATTCGATCGATTTAATGAGAGAAAACTGTGAAAATGATTGATTATATTACTAGAAAACCAGTGCCCAACCAGAATATCTGATTGACCCCCTCAGTCTAGCCAGCCAGTACTGGTCCTGGGTAAAAGCACAAATCATTCTTCATTATTTTAATTGTAATTTGTCCTTTTAAATGTTTTTTCGTGCGTTTAATACTGTTAAACAAATGACCTTGTTAACACACCCTATAAGGCCATGTGTCCTTGAACGTCATCGGGTGTTTCAATGCAAATGTTTCCGCAGTTGAAAAGCAAAATAATCTAAAATGTATCTTAATGAAGTCAGATTGGGTCATCAGTTTGACTACTAACTGATCATTTAGTTGAAGGCAATGAGTGTTGTGATTAGGGTGACCACCCGTCCCGCGTAGCGCGTGCGCGCACAGCGTTTGAAGACCAATTCATGCGTCCCGCAAATTGAGACCGTGTCACGCATAATCAATGCTTGCTCAAAAAAAAGTTGGTCGCTCTATATCCTCGAGCCGCAGGCAGCCGAACGAACATTACTTGACAGTTCAGCACGCTACTGTTGCCACGCCCACCCCTCAGTTGAACTGCTGACTAGGTTGTTCCGTTGTTGTCATGACAGCGCGCGCACATGCACACACTGGGAAGGAACTTTTAGATGCGCGCTCCAATTTGAAAATGGAGAAAGAGACTGAGTCTGAGACAGGGGCGATTCTAGGTTTTCAATATTAGGGGGGCTCAGCCTCCAATGAGGATATATATATATATATAGAGAAAGCCACACTCTAATCACACACATATTGTATACGTTACTAAAATAAATAATTAAGAAAGAATATGCAGAAAAGCATAAATACAAGTTATTGTTATTCAAATGAATATCACATTAATCGGTCAATCTGAAACATGTATATTTCAAAGTGACAACAACAGCCACAGATCCATAAAATAAATGTCACGATCAACTGCTGAATCATTATTTAGTAAGAATAACTGAATATGTTTCCTGCCATTCATTCTGATTAGCACTAGCGCTGTCACTCTCTGCATGACTGCGTGTTTATCTATTAACTCCACAATATGTTTTCAATTAATGATAAAAATACTGAAGCGTCTGAAGAACGACATAGAGCTTCTGTACACTTTTATTTCCTCTGAACTCAGATCAATAAATATCACTGCCGCACCGGGCTGAACTACAGTAACTCTTATCTGCGCGTCCTCTATCCGGAGCTGTCAAAACTACCGTCGACTCTCTATAACTATAGCACTTCATCATTAATGACACTTTCTGTGCGCTACAATATCATCTTGATCGTGGAAGTATGTCGTCATTGGTGTTTAGTGCTTTTATTTTGCTTGAGGTAATGTTAACAAATAGTTAACGAGGGGTAAACGCACATAAAACTTTTAAACAGTGAATGGGAAAGGGTCTTGTATCGCTTCCACATCATATTAAGATGCATTTATAACAAAGAATGGCAAAAATGCAGATGTCATGTTAATGAACACACCTTGTAAAGTTACTCTGCTAATGACGTTAACTCCAATGTGCTGCTGTGTGAACTGATGAATGCGCTAAATAACGCAGCCTGACGCCGTTTTCATAATAAGAGTTTTAAAGGGGAATATAAAGCGATCTCGAATTCTTGTACAGATTACATTACACACAATATTTTAGGGGGGGCTGAGCTAGAACTTTAGGGGGGCTTTAGCTCCCCTATAAACGCCACTGGTCTGAGCCATTAATTAAAAAGAGAAGGTGTGGGTACAAGAAAGATTGGGAAAATTAAATAGCTAAAGTAAATCGTAAGTGGAAGTGCATTTGTCAATTCATTGAATGTTCAAAATATTGTGAATCTTTATTTTAAAAAAATAAACATTGGCTGGCCTATTCATGAGCATACATCAGCAATTACACATGTTTAGGGGAATAGGGCATTATTAATATACCATGTAAGGTGGTATGTGCTAGAAATGGGTAAACCACTATCAGTGAGTGTGTCCGGGGGTGGGGGCACCGCCGCGCCAGGCAGTGTCCCACATTGTCCCTCAGAAACATACCCCTTGTCCCCCTTGGGCTTATTAGCAGGTGGTCACCCTAGTTGTGATGTGTAGCTCATCATCATCATGTCCAAAACACACTTCTTTCACCACAGCTTCTGCTCATCTTGAGACAACACAATAAAAACCAGAAGTGTGACAACTTCATCATCTGTTTTCATTTAAAATAGATGAATAATACATGTGTCATTATATTGTCAAAGTCTACAACATGGACATCATTCTGTTCCTCGTGTCCAGTCTCACTTCGGTCGATGTTAAATGAGGTTGAGTCTCTCAATGGCGTGTCCAGAAATGTAAATGAAAATCAAATCTATTCGAATCTGTGGAAACAGGCCGGTCAATCCGTCAGAGTCAAACAACAGGTGCCTTTGTCAAAACGTAAGGTCTAGAAAAAGGCAGCGGGCGTCGAGTTTCAGTCTTTGAAAGCGATACGGCCGTACGTCTCCCCCTCCGAATGTCGTGCTGAAGGACAGACCACCCAACTCTCAGCACTTGAAGCGCTTTCGCAAGCCTCGCTCCCGAACATCTCCTGCAAGCCATTGATCTGCTCGTGACGCACTCTCCAAGAAGATCAACAGAAAAACCACACAGAGGTGATAGGGATGGCACGGGCGGGGATGTATTTAGCGAGTGAAGGGCGTGAGTCTATTGTCCCGGACTGATTCTGCAGCCGGCCAAGATGCTCTCATTCCACTGGCTTGTAAAGTGAACTTCCACTGGTGACGAATGACTGTGGCATTTTCAACTCTGGCCCTAGAGGCTCCTCGGGGAACTTTTACACCATTTACAGTGAACCGTGCGCAGGGTAGAAACACATGATGCAGCCCCACCAAAGACACTGCATGCTTGAAAGCTCCCATTATGTCCCATTCTTTCCATATGCCATCAGCTCGCAATGAGGTACTGTACGCTGGAAATGTAAACGGTCCTAATGACAACACAGATGCATGGAGACGGTCGTATGGACGTACTCGCTCACTACACAGTATACACTGAACGTTCCCTACAAACCCTTTGAAAAGCACCAGATTGCTCAGATGAAGAAAGTTCTCAGAATTTGTTGACAATTTTATGAAAAGCAGCAGAATGTTTGGCCAGTTTTGGTGAAATATAAAAGCATTAAACTGGAGTGGGAAAATCAGGTGTTGTTTGACGTTATCTCACACACGGCTTTGTTTCGGGATATGTCAGCCATTTTAGGATTTCACGCCTACAGAAATAATTGTGTGCATATATGATGCAAACTGTAAAACCTCTTTTTTTCATATGCTGTCAGATGTTTTACTGTACCGAGACATGATTTTAATCACAAGTGAGGTGTGATGTCCGTCTGGACTGTAGTGAGCGCCGAACACCACTGAATCAACAGCAACATCTATCACTGGCACTGAAAACAAAAGCTTTCTGCCCGTGGAAAGTCCATGTCCATGATTCATTTCTTTCTGAGAATGTATTTTCTCGGTCAAATCGCTTACCTCACCGTGTACTTTGTTCCTTACAGGAAAAACATCTGGCTGACAGGTTTCTCTGGCTTTTAAAAAGATTTTAAAGAGTCATTTTATTCCACTGAACAGAGAGATGAAGGTATGAGATCTGCCAGAACAGACTACAGTCCACCATTACATCACAACTCTGAGCTCTTGTTAGACGAGTCAGAGGAATGAGCGGCAAGCACTCGAGACACTGGATTTCAGCCTGTTTTCATGATCTTTTCAAGCTGAAGAACGCATCCGTCACATGGAGAAGTCATCTGCTTGACCTTACATGAATGTCGTGTGTAATACGCTCATACATGTTTTATCAGCTGACGTGTTTTAAACAGCGCTGCTCACGAGCCTTCTCATACACTACATGTTTCAAAACCGTCACGAATCCACTCTGATGTACACTTTCACTATAGCGTCACATCACCTGTGTGAACACATACAACCCATCATCTTGCTTTTATCATACTAAAAATGTTTTGTTTTCATTATGGATTTACAAACAATGGTTAAGTTGAGGTTACCATGCTTTAAAGGGATAGTTCAGCAAAAGAGGAAAATTCTGTCATCATTTACATAAATGACTAAACAGACTATGGACGATGACATCACTGCACACGAGAAACCCGACAAGTCTCAAACATCCATGTAAGTGTTGTTTTCTGCGTAGCCGGTTTATTACTATGTATGCAATCAGGTGAAAACAGGTTTCCTTTTAAGCAGATTTTTGATAGATATCCGTTTATGTTGTGCATGTAAAGACACTCAATGATGTCCCGGAACTGAAAATGACTAACATTCTTCCAAATGTCTTTCTTTGGGTTCATCGGAACAAAGTATTTTATACAGGTATAGAATTATGACTGAATTTTCGTTTTTGGGTTTTCAACTATAGCGACCATGTTTTTATGGTTTTATTTGTAGTTTCACTTTAAGAGCTTTGTTAAATGTTCTCCTTTTCTTTCCTGCTTTCACACAATGCCCTAAGATATTTGGACACTCGAACAACACATAAAACATAATGTGACGCTCTCACCCCTTACATCTTAGCTCCGCCCCTTTAGGATGTGAGGGAGGATGCACATGTGGATCGTGGCTGTGCAATCAGAGAATGGAGTTGGCTGATATGGATGAGTTTCTGTGTAACAGGCTGAAGAACAGAGCAGTGAGTCTTTCTGTCTGTCAGTATGTCTGAAGTCATGTGATGAACTACACCTCTGTGTGCTCTGCTATGACACTGCTGATGTGGGAACACTGTGTTGACCCAACACAGAGTTGAAAATAACCCAACATTTTGAAGAGTGTAGAGAAGAAGACATGGATTGACTAAGAAAGACACAAGAATTGTGTTTATTCATGTAAAACATCTTGTGTTGAAGGACTTGTTTTGCCATTGTATATGAAAATAAAATGAGAACTCTCCCCATCAGACACCTGCTGCAGTGATCCATGATGTCCACAACACTATTAATATCAACCATCTGCCTTTAAAATCCTTCAAGCTTTTCATCTGCATTATGATGTGGATCACCACGTCACTTTATTGATTTTGCAAAGGTTCACAATGTTTAGACTTACATAAGAGCCATACTTCGTTCCTTCCATCTCTTATCGTTGAAATCACTTAAATTGAATTTTGTATAATTGGGTCAGGTGTTGATGAAAGAGACGTGTCTGAAGATGAGACAGACAGATCATTCCAGCAGTGTAAGAAGTTTGAAGGTGCAAACTGTTTCCATTTTTTTATTGAATAACTATACATTATTTCATCCACTCCAACACACCGTTTCTTTGTTGTAAAGTGTGTGCAGTCTCTAACCTCTCCGGCACTCTTAAATCATTTAGCAGATGAGACCTGGTGCTACCACTTTATGAATCACACTTTTAAGTGTAGTCAGGATTCTCTAATCCAAACGCTCGATGTTATGCCCAAATCAATTTTAAAACACAACCAAATATCCTAAATACATGACAGATGTCATTTTAATGCATAATAATGTCAGACACGCAAGATTGAAACTGTGAGACTTCAAAAGAAATTTCAAGACTGAGACATCACTGGAAATCACCACTTTTACCTTTTCACATGATGGGTTTTTGTTCACAAACATGAATCGTGTGTTTAACTGAAGATCAGAAGGCAAATCTAGTAAGTTCATGAACAAGTGAAGAAAAAAAGTGCTTTTCGTTTGTAGGCAGTGATGAAAGGTATTGAAAGAGAAGTCACGCTACAGATCGGTCTTGGCTTTACTTCACTAAATGCTCTAAAAATATCAGGCAACTTACGTCACTCTTATCTGAACATTCACGTATCATGAACTCATATGTGTGTCTATTTGTCAAATGCTGAAATGTTTTCTGGGGTCAGTTTGATTTAGTTTTTGTGTAGGTGCAGAGATATATTTGCACCCTCTAGTGTTTGAGAGCCATGTGTCACGTAGGTTAACACCATATAAGGTACTGTAGAGCTAACACTACTAACATCATGTGTAAATTCACACAATACACTTTTTCGGAAAAATACTGAGGTTAAGTCCCCAAAATATTCTCGAACTTACAGAAATCATGTTTTATATGTATTAAATGGCACTCCAGAAGGATTGATTCTGATTGGTCAGTTGGGACATTCCAAGGTGTGTTATTCCCAGATAACAACTAAACGTCTAAAATGCTGAGTTCATGCGTATCATAGTTAACTGTCCTTTTGAGAGGACAAAACATGATGTTCAAATCATTTCTGCGATTCATCTACCTGTTAAAGGTACATTTTGTAAGAATTTTACAGTAAAATATCCAAAAACCACTAGGCCAACGTTATGTCAGATGAGTACTTACAATATCTCAAATGTTTCCAATCCTGAGAAAATCGCCATTCTAAACAGTGGACAGGTGTCATGAGGTATTGAGTCCCCCCTCGAATTAGGTCCCCTTTCGACCCCAACTTGAACAAAAGGTAACTTTTTTGAATGTTCAGTAAGTGCTAGGGCTAGCTTTTTTCGCAATCTCTAGCTAACCACATAGTTCTATGCAATGCTAGTTGAAAAGTAAGATAACTAAAACAGTAAGAGCGAGATTTGTTTCACTACCTATAGTCTCATATACATACCAGCATAGCAAGCACTTTATGTAAAATACGTTAATGGTCATTTTAGCAAAGTTCTAATGACATGTATCGTAATGGAATTAAAAAAAATGTAAGAATTGCAATCAGGCGCTAAAAGAGTACCTAAACGGACGTTCTTTCAGCCAATATAATCCCTCGGGGTCCTAAAGGGGAACAAATTCGAGGGAGGATTCGATACCACATGACACCGGGGCCGTTGAGTCGCCTGTCAATAGCCTCATATCCACGTTACCCTTTGTTACCGCCTTTACTGACGTAGCAACTGCGTGACATTGTCCTAGACAGATGCGGAAGTAGTTTGTCCCATCGGTCCGTCTAGCATTATTGCAAATGATATGGGTACGTTCAAAATAACTTTTACTATGATTGATTTGAACACTTAAAACTGTGTAGTGTTATCACACATTCGAATTGGACAATCACTGTACATCTATGACTAACAATAGAATTTTAAACCTCACATTACTCGGGTCTAATTCATTATAATGAAATAAAATGATTTCTTCAAACGCAACATTTATAAAACTTTATTACTTAACCTCTTCCGCTAACATGATTTTCGTTCCCGTCTGATTGATGCTCATCAGCGGTGGAATCGAAGACAACATATCTTATCATTCCAAGCGTCTACACAGCGTCATCAAGCTACGAGATTGTTGTTGTTTTGATCGTGCGGCCTCTAGCGGCGATTTCTACAAACTGTACCTTTAAGTCATGCCTTAAGTAAACATTCGTCTTCTTTTTTATATGAGAAAAACGTTCTTGCTCATTTAAATTACATATTTGTCGTAATTACAACATGGTGTAAACGCACCATAATAAATAAAATAGCCTATATATATTCATAACATTAACTTCAACTTCAAAATGTCCCCCTTTGACTTTCCACAGTAGGATTAAAAAGGACTATGGTGGTATATTGGGGGCAAATTTTGAAGTGAACTACACTGTTAAAGACTTTCCTCTTAAAGGTCTGATATGTGTTTTAAATGAGCAAATGTGCTAAGTGTCCATAGTAATGTATATCTGGGATGATGTTACAAAGAAAAAATATATGAACATGATGCCCCACTGCTATCACTATGAATGAGAAGAGAATGTAATGCTCGTTGCTCAAATTGGCCACTCTAACGGAGGAAGTCCCGCCTTCCAGTAAAATGAAGCAATCATCAATCATTACAGACTGACGATTCTCTGGGGCAGGTTCCACACAGTCTGTTGCCGACCTGTGCACATGCACAATAGCTGAAACCACATGTTTTAATGCAGCTTGAGCTTTAGGGTTTGGTTATTTAAAACCCAAAATACCCAAAATAATAAGGGTAACACTTTCCTTGAAGCATGTATGTGTAATGCATTATAAAATCAGTTTTAAAGCATTGTAATGTCTTATAATGTATTAACTGTGATAATTATTATTTATAACACTTAGCAATTCATTGTTACACTACACATATTAAATTGGTTATAATTTTTTACAACTACATGTAATGCATTACAACACACATTATGAAGAATTATAATGCATTTTACCCTTTAATAACTCTTTATAATGCATTAAATATACATACTACAAGGAAAGTGTTAGCAAAACAAGTTCTGATTTGCTTAGTGTTCCGACTGGCATTTTAACAGCGAACCTAAAGATAACGATTGCACATACCTAAGTATAAATGTATAGGATAATGAAATGTAAATCGCTTTGGCATAAATGTAAATATTTTTAACCGGAATTTACCGGACATCCAAAACAATGCTGTGTGTTGGGTTTAACATGCTCAGTGTTTGCCTGCGCATTTAATGGGATTTTTAGCAAGCCGGTAACTCACGAAGACCTCATATAGTGTTTAAAGCAGTCAAAACGGCACCAAGAATTCCTCCGTTACATGCGCAAGCACAGATCTAATAAACACTCCTTTTATATGACCAAATCACTTGATTTTCAGATCGTATGTTGTTATCACGTCCTGTCATTGGTTCGGTTTGATGCCTTCGGTCCGTGTTGCATTCATATTTCAATCGTACCGCACCAGAGTTCGCTTGAAAGTGAACCGAGACCCATCTTTTCAGTCCGCAAGTATGGTTCCTCATTTATAAAACGTGCGTACGCACAGATTAGTTTAATATATTTCTAATGCACATTTAAAACAACCACATTTGATCAAAGCGCTGTACAAAAATAATCATAAAATTAACATCATTACAGTGCTACACAGACAAAGAACAACCACATCTCTCAAACTGAGTTAAAAGCAAATGTCTAAAAATGTGTTTCAAGACTAGTTTTAAACACAGACAAGTAAGGGGCCATCCTCACTAACAAAGGTAATGCATTCCACAGTTTAGGGGCAGCTACAGGAAAGGCACGCTCTCCCATTTGCTTCAGTCTTACTCTGGGGACTGCCAACAACATAAGGTCAGTAGACCTCACAGACCTGGATGGAACATGAGGTTTAATTAAATCAGATGGATAGGATGGGGCTACGCCATTTAAGGATTTAAAAGCAATCACTAAAATCTTAAAATCGATTCTAAAATGGACCGGAAGCCAGTGAAGGGAAGCAAATATGGGGGCAATTTGTTCCCGTTTATGCGTAAGAGTTAAAAGTCGAGCTGCGCATTCTGCACTAACTCCAAACGTGAGACTGAGGCCTGGATGACACCAACATAGAGGGCTTTACAGTAATCTAGACGACATGAAATGAAGACATGTATAACGCTTTTAAAATCATTCAATAATAAAGAAGTATTGACTTTACTGCAGAATTTATGTGTTTGTCAAATTTAGCATCCATGTCCAACATTATACCCCGATTTTTGGTTGTAGACTTCACATATGGATGCAAAGGGCCAGATCAATGTCTAAGCACTTGTTAGTAAGATTTCGGCCAAATATCCTTATTTCAGTCCTACTCTCAATAAAATATAGTCTTTGACAGTCTTTGACATGGAAAACATAAGGGTCGAAGCAGACGTACACACTTTTGCTTGTTCAAGCGCTGCAGGCTTTTGGAAATATCATTCTGTATCAAAAGTCATTCTGGCCGCTCATAAAGGATTTGGATGTTGACAGGTGATCTTTTATATATCAATGAAATTTATTAGACATCATTACAAGGCAGAAATCTAAACTGTTCAGGTATGCGCATTTTCACAATCATTTGTGATTTATAGATTTCACATAAGATGGAGAGGCGTACACGCATTATCTGTGCATACGTTCGTTCTATGAATCACATGTACGTACTTTGAGAAATAATCGTAAAATCACATTTAGGACGGTTTCTATGCAAGTTTGTATAAATGAGGACCCAGGGTTTTTTGTGCAGCATTCACACAAATACATCGCACTAACAGAGCAATCGCACACGAGTTCATTTTAACCCAACCAAACATGGCATATGTGAACACACCCTAAGAAAGAAAAGTTGTGGTTCAGTTAACGTCAGGTTTACACTTTGCTGCCGTGAGATGAGTTTGGTCATTATCACAGAATAAACACCTTCAGTGCGATGTGAGACCTGACCATCCTGTCAGCTGCATGTACACCATCCCTCACATAAACACCTTACATGACTGTTATCAATCAGCTTCTGCAGTTAGTAAACTCTTTATGAACACTGATCCCACTCACAATAATGAGCAAAATACTTTACATTAAACTTCACTTCAGATCCATCACACACAGCTATGACAGGGAGGTATAATGCCTTTATGAGTGAGAGAGAGAGAGAGAGAGAGAGAGAGAGAGAGAGGGAGCAGCTGGATTAGCATGTAAATAGTTGTGTAGATAGGTAGAGTTTGGACACGTGCCAGGACTCTACAAAGACCTCCTAACATCTGTTTGACGCCACATTTCTGTTCTGTGTGTTTGAGAAAGAAAACACTCCAGTGGCTTTCTCGTGATCGTACATAAAGACCCTCAGAACATCACACACTGACCCCATGAGCTGAAAGGACAGGTTTGCCTTTTACAGGAATACTGTGGCTGAAGACTGTTTTTAACATCTGTGACAGAATGCAAAACTGGACGACAAACTTCACACTCACGCTTCACGTTATAGAGTAGCAATAAGATGGCAGGAGAATCCATTTCAACATCCCAAAATGAATCTGGACAACTGATCAAACCGCATGTTAAGAGCAGAAAAATGATCGTACAAACTGTGGCCGCGACATATTAAACAGTCTCGAGTGGATAAAGCGGTGGAGGGGGTGGCTGTACCTAAAGCATATGAAACTAATTTGTATGACAAATGTTGGTTTTCGACAGCATTCCTCAGCCGCTGATGGCTTCTCAAGGCCCGGAGAGCTTAAGGCAAAGCAAGCAAATTAATTAACACTATCTTTACAAGAGACGGCCAACGGAAACAAAACCTGAAACACAACACCGTTACCTACATTCACATGCATCTGTCCGTGTCTTCACTCAGCCTGGCTCTTCGTGCTCCTCGGCCCTCCACTGAAGTTTAAGGACCACCTCCATGAAAGAAGAGAGCCGGCCTGTTATGTCTCAGCTGCGGAAAAAAATAACACAGAATCCAGCTCTGCAAACAGCTCGCCGTGCGGATCGTTTTTCTGCGCCGCTCTGGACACACGAGTCACATAAGAACAGATGATATCATACACGGCCACGGAGGAATGTTCCTTCACTAGTACAGCGCTTTCGCTTTGTCACAGGTGCTCAGAGTCAAGACCAAACCAAACCCCAAACCCAGACCAGCAACAAGACCTACACCCAGACACCCTCAGATCTGAATCCAGTCAAGATCCTCTTGGAAAATCGCAAAAAATAAGCTCTGTGATTAAAAACGGTTTGTGATGTTTACAGGTTTTCACTATCAAGACAATCTTTACAGATGAAAACCATATTTGTTACTTTTGAAGACGAATTACAATCAGCAGAAGTAGAAAACCAACATGATGCTATAAACAGACTACACTTAAGGTCGCTTGATATCAACATCACCAAACCTCCTCTTTCAAACTTGATTAAATGTGTTCTCTGGTGAATAATTACACATCTAAATTTCAGTATTTCTACATTTTACAGCTAATACTTTAGATACACTTGGCAAAACAAGAATGTGCCACTTCAGGCACAGCACATGCGCATGTGGAGAAAGATGTGATGAAATATGAGTCAGTTGTTTTGTCAAAAGACATTCAAGTTCAGTATGGATCAGATGATGTAAGTGTTCTGCTTTATAGAAATAATAACACTGACAACGTCTTGATGCAACAATACATGCTGGCATTCATCACATATACACATGCACACCATGAATAACAAGTGTCTGAAAATTATAAACAAAACAAATTACATTTCACTGAAATCTTTCATCTCTATCAGAGGTATGTTGTGTAGATCCTGATTTATAAGGATGTTTGTGAAATTCTGTCTGCCTTACTGTACATTCCCTGTAGCGCTTCACTTTAATCAAATACGTCATCAAGCTTATATTCCTGTGGATGATATCTAACAGCTGGAGAGGAGGAGGAAACACCTGCTTACGCAGAGGAGCTGGAGAAAATACCTTCGTGTAAACTCAAGGACTGTGTCTGAAAAACCACTGAGCTGCATGTCTTTATTACAAACACATGCAGAAATACTGTATATTATGTCATATGATCTGATAAAAGAGTGCTGCTGTGCTGTGATGGCCTCTTGTCATACAGTGTTATTTACCTATGAAACCAAATGTACTGCTTCTGATGAAGCTCCAAAGCACTGCACATGCTGTGACACAGAAAAATAACATGCTCACTATAGATTTAAAAAAGTTCTTGCATGCATCTATAATGCTATAATAGTGTTCTAATGTTATTAATGTGAACCGAGCCTTTAATGCCCAAACATGGTGTCTCGGTAAGCAGTGCAAGCAGTTTCATCACATCACACCTATAATGATGCCCAAAACTGCTGCATGCACCTGGCATGCCAACGGGTGTCTAGTGCAGTGCAGTAGGTTTAAAAGTCCCTTCATGTGTCTATGAGGACAACACAGAAATGTTGCACCTGTGATGCTCACAATGGAGTCTTGGTTACCTGCTCACTACACACAATGCCCCAAAGAAGCTGTACAGATCTATGATGACTAGAAATCTTGGGCATGCCTACGATGTACATACATGCCGAAAAGGTCTGAGTTGAAGCGTGATGCCAAAGATGCAGTACGCACTGATGCCCATGAAAAGGTTGCCAGATCTCCATGTTTCTAAGATGCAGCTTGTATGTTGATACGCAACAATTATGCACCCGGCTGCGCGCGCACGCAGAGAGAACAGTGCTGCCTAGATAGACAGCTAATTGGTTCTTGAGACACAGCCAGAAACTCCAGCAGTGACTTGCAGCGCAGTGCGCGTGTGCGCGCGCGCGGTGATTCAGACCTAAGTGGCCATCAGAGGACCAGAAGCACGGGCAGACCGTCAGAAGAGCTTCACGCGCACCGACGGCTTGGCGTTCTCTCGTCTGTCATCTGTGTTCGACACTTTTTGGCGATCTTAAGGTTCTTTTACGCACGGCGCTCGGATCACAGACCGACTGCAAACATCAGAGCTGAAAGTTTGAGGAGACATGCAGAAGGTAAAGCTGTCATCCAGGCGTGGCTCGGGGTGGATATGGATGTCTATATAAATGAGTGAGATCGCAGATGAAATGCGCGTCTCTCTCCTCTCCAGTCTGTGATCGCGCGCGCTTCTCGTCATGGCAGAGGTGGCTGGATTTCTCGGCAGCATCGATCTGGATTTGCAGGCTTTTCCAGCATTGGGGAACGTGCCGTTGTCGGACGGACTGAACGAGAGACTGGGTCTGATCGAGGGCAGACTGCAGCGCGGATCGCTTACGGATTTTGGCCACCTGAAGGGCATCCTGCGCAGGAGACAGCTGTACTGTCGCACCGGCTTCCAGCTGGAGATCTTCCCCAACGGGACGGTGCACGGGACCCGACAGGACCACAGCAGGTTCGGTGAGTGCAACAGCACCTGTGCGAGTCTTCTGCGTAACCGGCCGCTCGCCTTCCACAAAGTGCCATATACCAATACACACATGACCAGACGGTTTAGAGTCTTTCTCCTCGCGAGGTTTTAAGAGAAGTCACAGATACAGATGAGCCATTACTCTGTGCTTTATTCCTGCAGACGAAACATTTGAAATGATTGTGACTTCATTTAGGAACATGCTAGTGGGGTTCAAAGTTTAGAGTTTACTTGAAGGTCAAGGTCATGCTGTGCTGACTTCTTTTCTACGAATATCCAACACACACACAAAAGATCTTGGGTTGAAAGATCTAACAAAACATGAAATAATGAGATGGACGAGCGTTTGATGGATTTACAACAAAGTGAGAGATTGGCAAAACACACATTTTTAAAGAACATGTCATGGCAAACATGCACATTATTCTTTCAGAAACATGCATAAAATGTATTATGCATTGTAAAAGATTTGTTGGTAATCCCTGTGTGATGTGTCCACGTGCCTGGTAAAATAATCTGACAGTGTGTACGTGTGTGTGTGTGCACTTTATATGAGAACTCGAGTCTATAACCAGAGAAAAGTCTTGTGTTGTTGATCTCAACATATAGTCGTATTAAAATACAACAAATGATCAGCAACTTGGATTCAAACACAGCCAAACACAGTCCAAAATGATGATGAAAAAAGTTTGGACGCGCCCCGTGTCAGGTTAAGAGGAACATTCTGGAACTATCATCTGGACCAGAGTTTGGGCAAGGTGTGTTTGTAGTGCGTTCTGTGTGTACGAGTCCAATTCTCCTGTGAACTCCAGCGCCGGGTCACGGGCCGCAGGTGGAAAACAAACTCACGCAGCATGAGGCTGTTTTTCTCTGTAAACGTGTTCAAAGGAACAGACACTAATAATTACAGCGCTAATAAATCAGTCAAAGAGCGCTCGCTATAACAAGCATAAACAAACGATAGCAGAGGCCAGACGTAATCCATAATCACTGTGCAGGTGCAGCTCTGAAGAAGAATAGCTGGAAATGAAAGCCTGACCACTGTGGAATCCAGCGCTAATGCATGTTTTTACACACAAACAAGCTGCTTTACTGGACGTGGTGGTCTGCGGTCATGTATCTGGCATCCTGCTGGCAAACTCCAGCCGCTTGTCGGTAATGTTGCGAGCTGCCAGTGTCTTTGATTAAACGCACATGAAACATGCTTCTGCTTAACACGGAGCACATGCATACACACACACACTGACTCCAGGTGCTGGGAGAAGACCACTTTACTCTTTAATCACGAGCGTGTGTGAACAGCTGCTTGAGGCAAAAACTGACACCAATGCAGCCAAAGGGACACTTCACCTCCCCAAACAAAGATATTTTGAGAAATGTCATTGGGGTTCTTTGGCGTTCTTCAAAATATCTTCTGTTGTGTTGTGCTGAAGAAAGAAACTCACAGACGTTTGACATGAGGATGAGGGGATGCAGCACACACAGATATTGTTATAGTTTAGAAGAGAAGAACACGTCTGTACAGAAGACACAAGACGCACACATGTGAAGGTGGTGAGGTACATGAGTCGTGTCAGCTGGTCGTCTCATCTGTGTTTTTCTCTGGCAGGTATTCTAGAGTTCATCAGTCTGGCGGTCGGGCTGGTGAGCATCCGCGGGGTGGACGCAGGTCTCTATCTGGGAATGAATGAGAAGGGTGAACTCTACGGCTCGGTAAGTCATGCCCGTGCACAACAGAAGGTTCTGCTCTGTGAAGTGTAGCAGTAGGAATGCCACCCGTCCGCCCACAGTCTGTTTCCCATATGATGCAGATGGACAACTTAAGCAGACAAAACAAGCGCTGGCGGCCCTGACCTCTGATCAGCGGCTAACACCAGCGTCTGGCTCACCTTGTTTTTGTCTCTTTCTAACTTCTCACATCCGAAACAGCGTTCAGTCTCCCAGAAGAAAAAGTGCCTCTTCATGTCGCTCCGCACTTAAAATATTTACATATTTTCCAGGGACACGTGAAGCGCATAACGTATACACACCCACGTATCGAATGTACGAGCGCTGTCGTGCGAGGGACGGCCTTCGCTCTGCACAACATGTGAAAGAGAGCAGAAGATTAAAGAGTGTAGCGCCATTTGACTGTTTGTGTGCTGGCGTCTCTAACCATATATAGAAAAATGTGCCTAGACTCCCCCTCCACAGAAACACGCTATCAGATTTCTGCAGACAATACACGGGGCCCCAGCCAGATTCTCTGCATCAACCCTGTTTCAAGCGAGACGAGACGGCCTTACGTGTAACGTGATAACATCCTATTAAAATCAGACTTGTAAACTCAGGTCGGCACGTGAAAACTGGCTTTTAAAATCACCCGGAGACTCCGGCTCACGGCACGGGAATCAACCTGACGTTAGCTTAACTAGTGGATTCAAATCCTACTGATGGATTGATATCCATGCTCCAGCGCTTTGGATTGAGAAAACAGATGAACTGGTTCTTTGGGTTGATCCAGTTCAACAGCCTCACATTCATTATTTGCACCTTCGCCTGCATTTTGGTGATTTCAGATTTGCTTTTTTCTCAAACGCAACGAGCCAACTGCTCAAATCATTTGTTAGCCGCACGTTTATGGCTCACCGTATCTCCAGCGCTCATTTTGAAAGCACTGACACCAGGACTTGAGTCTGGCCCGGTGCGTGACTGTTCTTTGGCAGAAGACATGATGGAGCCCCAGCGTCCTCCATTGTTCTCAACGGTACAGTCAGCCAGTGAAAGTTCACCTGTTTAACCTCAAGTCATTGCTCACGGAGCTCTGTCAGCGCTGTAGTAGCAGCAGCCCACACAGACTCTCTCTCTCTCTCTCTCTCTCTCTCTCTCGCTGGCCTGCTTGTGTGAGAAAAGCACATTGCATCACAGGGGAAGATGCAGAGGGGTTTCTTTAACCCGACGAAAAGCTTAACAGTTTTGAAGAATGATTTTGGGTGTTGCCTTGGTGAGGCGAGCACCTGTCGTCTGGCCTGAGATAGTTTCCACTCGCCACAGTATGCTCTTCACACCCTCACGCTTTCCACTGCACCTGGAGGTCAGACTCACGTCACAGCTGTCAAACACATTTTATGATCAGGCAGATGATGTATTAGACTAAAAGTGTTTCTTGGTTTATCATCATTGGGAAACCACTTTACGTGCGATATAGAACCATATTTTGGTGCTTCAGTGGTTTTTGAGGGACTGTATAACACCGCCTCCATATAAAGAAACTGTTATGCCCTGTACGGTACCTCAGTCATCCCTTCTGAAGAACCCCTGAAGCACCAAGATATGGTTCTGCACTGAAAATGACATTCTTAGGTTTTGTCTTGTTTTGAGTAAAAACATCGAAAGATTATTAAATCAATAAGTTTATGGTAAAACTAAGCTAATGGGGTGAGATAAATAAAGCTTTTTCTCAAGTACCTAATTCAGGTTTTTTTCTCAACCCATGGACCAATTTCTGTACTTAATTTGACCATAAACGTACTTAATTCTTATATTTTTCTCTTTTTAAACAGACAAAACATCTTATGTCACTTTTCTTGTCAAGAAAGTGCACTTTAATTAAGAATGATTAGATATTTGTAGTACAAAACAGACAAAAGCACTTCGTAAGAATGTCATTTTTTGCAGTGAATCGCACGTACAGTGGTTCCCCTTTAGTTATATTTTGGTGCTTCAGTGTTTTTTTTGTAGTGACAGATGTGCAATATAGCACCGCTTCCGTATAAAGATCCTGTCAAGCCCCTGTATGGTTCTTCAGCCCTTACGTAAATTTAGTAGTATAATGGTATTAAAA
Source organism: Triplophysa bombifrons (assembly GCA_029783895.1). Classification (NCBI taxonomy): domain Eukaryota; kingdom Metazoa; phylum Chordata; class Actinopteri; order Cypriniformes; family Nemacheilidae; genus Triplophysa; species Triplophysa bombifrons. Next base: position 21,269,002 of record CM056464.1, read on the forward strand.
CAATGGTTATCACAAAATAAGTGTAATAACGGTTTTGCCCTAAGTAATCAATCCACAAAAAAACATTGTTAATTTTCGTAAGGTGGTTCTATATATCACCTCAGTCATCCCAAAGAACCACTGAAGCACCAATATATGGTCCTATATAGCACGTAAAGTGGTTCCCCAATGATAAAGAGCCAAGAATCACTTTTAGTGTTATATATGATCATTTGTTAGGAGTTTAGACCTGGTCTTTGAAGGTTTCTGTAGGCAGGACTCACTCCCCTAACCCATGTTTCCTCTTTGTTCTGTGCAGAAGAAGTTGACGGCAGAGTGCGTGTTCCGCGAGCAGTTTGAGGAGAACTGGTACAACACCTACGCATCCACGCTGTACAAGCACACAGACACTGGAAGATTTTATTACGTGGCTCTAAACAAAGACGGCTCGCCTCGAGAAGGGGGAAGGACGAAAAAGCATCAGAAGCTGACTCACTTTCTGCCCAGGCCGGTTGAGATCGACAAGATCCCTCAGGCCTACAGGGACTTGTTCCAGCACAGGTGACCAGAAACACACCCAGAGTTGCTGGGTCGGAGAGGTTTGGTGAAGGTGCTGAATGGAAAAGACGCCTCGCCACTGTTTATATCTGGGTTCTGGTCCAAAAAGAGGAACCCCTCTCCAGCGGTGACTGAGATAAACAGTACGTGTGTGTCCTGGATGGCTCTGTTTCCTCTCCTTAATGGGTTTGAAACCACAGAGAAGAGAACATTCCTGCATCCAGAGCTGGTGCCAAAACATCGTCTTGAGAAAGAGGTGTTGACTTCAGGGCCACACGACACGAGACACTTTTTTCTTTTTTTAACTGGATCATTTTCTGGGGAAGTAAAACTGCCTTTGAGCAATAATAATATCGGCCTTGAGAAGACTGGACATGCTCAGTCTGGACCCTGGAGCTGATTCTGACGGACAAGGCACTTATCAACATGAAGGTGGATTTTATATTCTAGGACATACGCAAAGCAAAAGCCTTTTCAACATACCTTCAGAAAGGGACTTGAGACCTGCAATCAGCTTCTGCTGACAAACAAACATCTGAAATCTTAATCTCAGATCGTGAGGTCGGGGAGGAAGAGTTTATAGTAATGGACACTTACCCCGTCCAGGAGGAACTCACTTGATGTTGATGGCGTTTGGTACTTGTGAAGGTCTGGGACGCCTTAAAGAAAGATCTGTTGCAGCGAATAAGCCTTGAATGGCTTTGGGTGACTTATGATGTTCAGACTGTCAGGAACATTATGGAAACGTTAGTGAAAGACGTGTAAATACAGACGAACCTATTTATAAGACGTACGATATATATTTATTTTCTACATATAAAGTATAATTAAAAATCTCTATATAAATATATTTATTTATTTTAAAGACTTTATTTTGTAATAAACCTGAGCTTATTCTACTGAACTATTACAGAAGCATTTGAGCTGAATAATCGACAATAAACTTGTCCTGCTCTCAAGTGTGTATTGTGCGTGAGTATCATCTGAATCACATCTATTAAACGCTGAGGAACACTGACTTCATTGACTCAGAGTTATTATAGTTTTGATTTAGGTTTTATTAGTTTTTTTCTAAATGAGCTTTTATTCTTAGATTTTT
>CM056464.1:21275401-21343821 GCA_029783895.1 Triplophysa bombifrons
TCTGTTATAAGATCTGTTATCATCACACACTGACACAAACACACAATCACATCTGTTATAAGATCTGTTATCATCACACACTGACACAAACACACAATCACATCTGTTATAAGATCTGTTAACCTCACACACTGACACAAACACACAATCACATCTGTTATAAGATCTGTTATCATCACACACTGACACAAACACACAATCACATCTGTTATAAGATCTGTTATCATCACACACTGACACAAACACACAATCACATCTGTTATAAGATCTGTTATCATCACACACTGACTCAAACACACAATCACATCTGTTATAAGATCTGTTATCCTCACACACTGACACAAACACACAATCACGTCTGTTATAAGATCTGTTATCCTCACACACTGACACAAACACACAATCACGTCTGTTATAAGATCTGTTAACCTCACACACTGACACAAACACACAATCACATCTGTTATAAGATCTGTTATCATCACACACTGACACAAACACACAATCACGTCTGTTATAAGATCTGTTATCATCACACACTGACTCAAACACACAATCACATCTGTTATAAGATCTGTTATCCTCACACACTGACACAAACACACAATCACGTCTGTTATAAGATCTGTTATCCTCACACACTGACACAAACACACAATCACGTCTGTTATAAGATCTGTTAACCTCACACACTGACACAAACACACAATCACGTCTGTTATAAGATCTGTTATCATCACACACTGACACAAACACACAATCACATCTGTTATAAGATCTGTTATCATCACACACTGACACAAACACACAATCACATCTGTTATAAGATCTGTTATCATCACACACTGACACAAACACACAATCACATCTGTTATAAGATCTGTTATCATCACACACTGACACAAACACACAATCACATCTGTTATAAGATCTGTTATCATCACACACTGACACAAACACACAATCACATCTGTTATAAGATCTGTTATCCTCACACACTGACACAAACACACAATCACATCTGTTATAAGATCTGTTATCATCACACACTGACACAAACACACAATCACATCTGTTATAAGATCTGTTATCATCACACACTGACACAAACACACAATCACGTCTGTTATAAGATCTGTTATCATCACACACTGACACAAACACACAATCACATCTGTTATAAGATCTGTTAACCTCACACACTGACACAAACACACAATCACATCTGTTATAAGATCTGTTATCATCACACACTGACACAAACACACAATCACGTCTGTTATAAGATCTGTTAACCTCACACACTGACACAAACACACAATCACATCTGTTATAAGATCTGTTATCATCACACACTGACACAAACACACAATCACGTCTGTTATAAGATCTGTTATCCTCACACACTGACACAAACACACAATCACGTCTGTTATAAGATCTGTTATCCTCACACACTGACACAAACACACAATCACGTCTGTTATAAGATCTGTTAACCTCACACACTGACACAAACACACAATCACGTCTGTTATAAGATCTGTTATCCTCACACACTGACACAAACACACAATCACGTCTGTTATAAGATCTGTTAACATCACACACTGACACAAACACACAATCACGTCTGTTATAAGATCTGTTATCCTCACACACTGACACAAACACACAATCACGTCTGTTATAAGATCTGTTATCATCACACACTGACACAAACACACAATCACGTCTGTTATAAGATCTGTTAACCTCACACACTGACACAAACACACAATCACGTCTGTTATAAGATCTGTTAACCTCACACACTGACACAAACACACAATCACGTCTGTTATAAGATCTGTTATCATCACACACTGACTCAAACACACAATCACGTCTGTTATAAGATCTGTTAACATCACACACTGACACAAACACACAATCACGTCTGTTATAAGATCTGTTAACCTCACACACTGACACAAACACACAATCACGTCTGTTATAAGATCTGTTATCCTCACACACTGACACAAACACACAATCACGTCTGTTATAAGATCTGTTAACCTCACACACTGACACAAACACACAATCACGTCTGTTATAAGATCTGTTATCATCACACACTGACACAAACACACAATCACGTCTGTTATAAGATCTGTTAACATCACACACTGACACAAACACACAATCACGTCTGTTATAAGATCTGTTATCATCACACACTGACACAAACACACAATCACGTCTGTTATAAGATCTGTTATCATCACACACTGACACAAACACACAATCACGTCTGTTATAAGATCTGTTATCATCACACACTGACACAAACACACAATCACATCTGTTATAAGATCTGTTAACCTCACACACTGACACAAACACACAATCACGTCTGTTATAAGATCTGTTAACCTCACACACTGACACAAACACACAATCACGTCTGTTATAAGATCTGTTATCATCACACACTGACACAAACACACAATCACGTCTGTTATAAGATCTGTTATCATCACACACTGACACAAACACACAATCACGTCTGTTATAAGATCTGTTATCCTCACACACTGACACAAACACACAATCACGTCTGTTATAAGATCTGTTAACCTCACACACTGACACAAACACACAATCACGTCTGTTATAAGATCTGTTATCATCACACACTGACACAAACACACAATCACGTCTGTTATAAGATCTGTTAACCTCACACACTGACACAAACACACAATCACGTCTGTTATAAGATCTGTTATCATCACACACTGACACAAACACACAATCACGTCTGTTATAAGATCTGTTAACCTCACACACTGACACAAACACACAATCACATCTGTTATAAGATCTGTTATCATCACACACTGACACAAACACACAATCACATCTGTTATAAGATCTGTTAACCTCACACACTGACACAAACACACAATCACATCTGTTATAAGATCTGTTAACCTCACACACTGACACAAACACACAATCACGTCTGTTATAAGATCTGTTAACCTCACACACTGACACAAACACACAATCACGTCTGTTATAAGATCTGTTATCATCACACACTGACACAAACACACAATCACGTCTGTTATAAGATCTGTTATCATCACACACTGACACAAACACACAATCACGTCTGTTATAAGATCTGTTAACCTCACACACTGACACAAACACACAATCACGTCTGTTATAAGATCTGTTAACCTCACACACTGACACAAACACACAATCACGTCTGTTATAAGATCTGTTAACCTCACACACTGACACAAACACACAATCACGTCTGTTATAAGATCTGTTATCCTCACACACTGACACAAACACACAATCACGTCTGTTATAAGATCTGTTATCATCACACACTGACACAAACACACAATCACGTCTGTTATAAGATCTGTTATCATCACACACTGACACAAACACACAATCACGTCTGTTATAAGATCTGTTAACCTCACACACTGACACAAACACACAATCACGTCTGTTATAAGATCTGTTATCATCACACACTGACACAAACACACAATCACATCTGTTATAAGATCTGTTAACCTCACACACTGACACAAACACACAATCACATCTGTTATAAGATCTGTTATCATCACACACTGACACAAACACACAATCACATCTGTTATAAGATCTGTTATCATCACACACTGACACAAACACACAATCACATCTGTTATAAGATCTGTTATCATCACACACTGACACAAACACACAATCACATCTGTTATAAGATCTGTTATCCTCACACACTGACACAAACACACAATCACATCTGTTATAAGATCTGTTATCATCACACACTGACACAAACACACAATCACATCTGTTATAAGATCTGTTATCATCACACACTGACACAAACACACAATCACATCTGTTATAAGATCTGTTATCCTCACACACTGACACAAACACACAATCACATCTGTTATAAGATCTGTTATCATCACACACTGACTCAAACACACAATCACATCTGTTATAAGATCTTCTATCATCACACACTGACACAAACACACAATCACGTCTGTTATAAGATCTGTTATCCTCACACACTGACACAAACACACAATCACATCTGTTATAAGATCTGTTATCATCACACACTGACACAAACACACAATCACATCTGTTATAAGATCTGTTAACCTCACACACTGACACAAACACACAATCACATCTGTTATAAGATCTGTTAACCTCACACACTGACACAAACACACAATCACATCTGTTATAAGATCTGTTATCCTCACACACTGACACAAACACACAATCACGTCTGTTATAAGATCTGTTAACCTCACACACTGACACAAACACACAATCACGTCTGTTATAAGATCTGTTATCATCACACACTGACACAAACACACAATCACATCTGTTATAAGATCTGTTATCCTCACACACTGACACAAACACACAATCACATCTGTTATAAGATCTGTTATCCTCACACACTGACACAAACACACAATCACGTCTGTTATAAGATCTGTTAACCTCACACACTGACACAAACACACAATCACATCTGTTATAAGATCTGTTAACATCACACACTGACACAAACACACAATCACGTCTGTTATAAGATCTGTTAACATCACACACTGACACAAACACACAATCACGTCTGTTATAAGATCTGTTAACCTCACACACTGACACAAACACACAATCACATCTGTTATAAGATCTGTTAACCTCACACACTGACACAAACACACAATCACGTCTGTTATAAGATCTGTTAACCTCACACACTGACACAAACACACAATCACGTCTGTTATAAGATCTGTTAACCTCACACACTGACACAAACACACAATCACGTCTGTTATAAGATCTGTTAACATCACACACTGACACAAACACACAATCACGTCTGTTATAAGATCTGTTAACCTCACACACTGACACAAACACACAATCACATCTGTTATAAGATCTGTTAACCTCACACACTGACACAAACACACAATCACGTCTGTTATAAGATCTGTTAACCTCACACACTGACACAAACACACAATCACGTCTGTTATAAGATCTGTTAACCTCACACACTGACACAAACACACAATCACGTCTGTTATAAGATCTGTTAACCTCACACACTGACACAAACACACAATCACGTCTGTTATAAGATCTGTTAACCTCACACACTGACACAAACACACAATCACGTCTGTTATAAGATCTGTTAACCTCACACACTGACACAAACACACAATCACGTCTGTTATAAGATCTGTTATCCTCACACACTGACACAAACACACAATCACGTCTGTTATAAGATCTGTTATCCTCACACACTGACACAAACACACAATCACATCTGTTATAAGATCTGTTATCCTCACACACTGACACAAACACACAATCACATCTGTTATAAGATCTGTTAACCTCACACACTGACACAAACACACAATCACATCTGTTATAAGATCTGTTATCCTCACACACTGACACAAACACACAATCACATCTGTTATAAGATCTGTTATCCTCACACACTGACACAAACACACAATCACATCTGTTATAAGATCTGTTATCATCACACACTGACACAAACACACAATCACATCTGTTATAAGATCTGTTATCATCACACACTGACACAAACACACAATCACATCTGTTATAAGATCTGTTATCATCACACACTGACTCAAACACACAATCACATCTGTTATAAGATCTGTTAACCTCACACACTGACACAAACACACAATCACATCTGTTATAAGATCTGTTATCCTCACACACTGACACAAACACACAATCACGTCTGTTATAAGATCTGTTAACCTCACACACTGACACAAACACACAATCACATCTGTTATAAGATCTGTTAACCTCACACACTGACACAAACACACAATCACATCTGTTATAAGATCTGTTATCATCACACACTGACACAAACACACAATCACGTCTGTTATAAGATCTGTTAACCTCACACACTGACACAAACACACAATCACGTCTGTTATAAGATCTGTTAACCTCACACACTGACACAAACACACAATCACGTCTGTTATAAGATCTGTTATCATCACACACTGACACAAACACACAATCACGTCTGTTATAAGATCTGTTATCATCACACACTGACACAAACACACAATCACGTCTGTTATAAGATCTGTTATCCTCACACACTGACACAAACACACAATCACGTCTGTTATAAGATCTGTTAACCTCACACACTGACACAAACACACAATCACGTCTGTTATAAGATCTGTTATCATCACACACTGACACAAACACACAATCACGTCTGTTATAAGATCTGTTAACCTCACACACTGACACAAACACACAATCACGTCTGTTATAAGATCTGTTATCATCACACACTGACACAAACACACAATCACGTCTGTTATAAGATCTGTTAACCTCACACACTGACACAAACACACAATCACGTCTGTTATAAGATCTGTTATCATCACACACTGACACAAACACACAATCACGTCTGTTATAAGATCTGTTAACCTCACACACTGACACAAACACACAATCACGTCTGTTATAAGATCTGTTAACCTCACACACTGACACAAACACACAATCACGTCTGTTATAAGATCTGTTAACCTCACACACTGACACAAACACACAATCACGTCTGTTATAAGATCTGTTATCCTCACACACTGACACAAACACACAATCACGTCTGTTATAAGATCTGTTATCATCACACACTGACACAAACACACAATCACATCTGTTATAAGATCTGTTATCATCACACACTGACACAAACACACAATCACATCTGTTATAAGATCTGTTAACCTCACACACTGACACAAACACACAATCACGTCTGTTATAAGATCTGTTATCATCACACACTGACACAAACACACAATCACATCTGTTATAAGATCTGTTAACCTCACACACTGACACAAACACACAATCACATCTGTTATAAGATCTGTTATCATCACACACTGACACAAACACACAATCACATCTGTTATAAGATCTGTTATCATCACACACTGACACAAACACACAATCACATCTGTTATAAGATCTGTTATCATCACACACTGACACAAACACACAATCACATCTGTTATAAGATCTGTTATCATCACACACTGACACAAACACACAATCACATCTGTTATAAGATCTGTTATCCTCACACACTGACACAAACACACAATCACATCTGTTATAAGATCTGTTATCATCACACACTGACACAAACACACAATCACATCTGTTATAAGATCTGTTATCATCACACACTGACACAAACACACAATCACATCTGTTATAAGATCTGTTATCATCACACACTGACACAAACACACAATCACGTCTGTTATAAGATCTGTTATCATCACACACTGACTCAAACACACAATCACATCTGTTATAAGATCTGTTATCATCACACACTGACACAAACACACAATCACGTCTGTTATAAGATCTGTTATCCTCACACACTGACACAAACACACAATCACATCTGTTATAAGATCTGTTATCATCACACACTGACACAAACACACAATCACATCTGTTATAAGATCTGTTAACCTCACACACTGACACAAACACACAATCACATCTGTTATAAGATCTGTTAACCTCACACACTGACACAAACACACAATCACGTCTGTTATAAGATCTGTTATCCTCACACACTGACACAAACACACAATCACGTCTGTTATAAGATCTGTTAACCTCACACACTGACACAAACACACAATCACGTCTGTTATAAGATCTGTTATCATCACACACTGACACAAACACACAATCACGTCTGTTATAAGATCTGTTAACCTCACACACTGACACAAACACACAATCACGTCTGTTATAAGATCTGTTATCCTCACACACTGACACAAACACACAATCACGTCTGTTATAAGATCTGTTATCCTCACACACTGACACAAACACACAATCACGTCTGTTATAAGATCTGTTATCATCACACACTGACACAAACACACAATCACGTCTGTTATAAGATCTGTTATCATCACACACTGACACAAACACACAATCACGTCTGTTATAAGATCTGTTATCATCACACACTGACACAAACACACAATCACGTCTGTTATAAGATCTGTTATCCTCACACACTGACACAAACACACAATCACGTCTGTTATAAGATCTGTTATCATCACACACTGACACAAACACACAATCACATCTGTTATAAGATCTGTTATCCTCACACACTGACACAAACACACAATCACATCTGTTATAAGATCTGTTATCATCACACACTGACACAAACACACAATCACGTCTGTTATAAGATCTGTTATCATCACACACTGACACAAACACACAATCACGTCTGTTATAAGATCTGTTATCATCACACACTGACACAAACTCACGGTCCTGGACTGAAGCCTCTCTGTCTGTGTGTCTGTCTGTCAGTGACTATGTGTTCACAGCTCTCATAGCGTCTGTGTGAATGAGAAACTCAACTCAAGCCTGTGTTCTAGCTTCACGTGATGCTTGTAACCATAGTGATGGCTGTAAATATGAATCCAGCTTTCTGAATATTAACAGGTGTGAGTTTGGTTATAGAATGCTGTTGTGACAGTGTAATATAAGTGTTACTGAACTGAGCGTGAACACAACCTCAAATACTGAACCTCCTGTACTGCTGCTGTGTGAACGTGATCTCTGATGTGTGTGTGTTTGTGTTCAGCTCTGGCGGCTCTGTTGAGGGATGGTGAGACTCTGGAGGATCTGATGAAACTCTCTCCAGAGGAACTGCTGCTCCGCTGGGCAAACTACCACCTGGACAACTCCGGCTGGAGTAAAATCAACAACTTCAGCCATGACATCAAGGTCAGAGTCTTTATCTGTATGTGTGTATTTAGTGTTGCTCTCAATGATACTGCAGTTTTCTTCTCATCATGTGGTCGTTCCACTCTTCTGTATGTGAAGTGCCCTTTAAAGACATCATCTGACAATCTGTCATGTTGTATACAGTTTATAATCACGTCTACATACAAAAGACTCTAAATGAGGCGTCAAACCATGACATCATGCTGTACTAGAGCTGTCAGTGTGATTCATCAAATCCAGAATAAAAGTTTATGTTTACATAATATATGTGTGTGTTCTGTGCATATTGATTTTGTATTTATAAACACACACATACATGTATATATTTGAGAAAATGTATAAACTTTTATATATAACAGAAAATATAAAGAAATACTTGTAAATATTTGTTTTTATGAATACAAAATCAATATGCACAGTACACAGACCTATATTATGTAAACACAAACTTTTATTTTGGATGCGATTCATCGTTTGACAGCCCTAAAAATGCCCTCTGTCTGACACTATCCTTAAGATATTTTATTCACATTTAGAGATGCATCGGTCTATAATCGTTATCAGTCAATAAAAGCTATTTAAAAGGGTTTAAAAACAGCCGTTGATATATTCTGTCGATCAAAAGAGGACAGGAAAAATAATCACCGTCTGTATCGGTGGATAACCTTGGCGCATCTCTACTCAGTTTATCAGCTGGTGAATATATCACACAACCGCTGACTGTACTTGCGTTAACTAATAACAACACTTATTAAAGTGTGACGTGATGATGTGTAAAGATCAAATAATAATGAGTGACATCAGAGGATCAGCTGTGGAGGAGCTGGTGATGATTTTGTGTATGTTTCTCTACGCTGCAGTTACGAGACTTCTCAAACGCTATCAAGGTATTTCTGAGGATCATTTCTCCTGGGCATGATGATTTTCATGTTCATGTCATGTCTGAAAGCCACGTTTGTCCTCGGACGTCCATGCATGAGTGTGTGTTTCTCATCTGCTCATGCACTTCAGTGGATGACATCGTCTCGTATGTGAATGTGTTGTTTTTACTTGTGATGAAGTCATTTCACTTCAGCTTTGACAGGGCTCGTCTCGTACAGTAAACACTGCAGACACACACCACATCACTGGCACTGAAGAGAGAAAATCATTCTGCATGTAACGGCAGGAGAGTCCTGAGGCCTCATTTATGAAACCAGCGGATGACCAAAAACTGTCCGTAAGGACATTTCCACGCAAAACTTGACATTTCTCAATAGGGACTTGAGCGGTTTCTACTATCAAATCTCATGACGGGTCTCAGCTCGTGTACACAAGTTTTGAGATAGGGTGAAGGTCTGTGTAAGATAACTGAAAAGGAATCATGACAAATAGAAACATGTATCGTTTAGTATAACAAATATAAAAATAGATTCCGATGCAATTTCTTATTTTCCATACAAAAGTAGTATTTTTTTTAGCCTAATTATATGATGATTTAAATGTTTGAAATAACAAGGTTAACTGGTGCTTTTGTGTAAAGAAAACTTTCATGATCTTTTAGGCTTCTTCTAAAATAATTTACCACATTTAAAATGCACAACTAAAAGTAAAAGTGATCAATATCAATATAATTACAAGCACTGGGTAAGTTTACCTGTTTGCAAGGTGTTTGTTTGACAAATATGCATCGACAAAACTCATAATTGAATGTGTTATTTTATTTGTGCGTTGTTCACTTGGAGGTGGAAGACGCACACTGGGTCACAGCTCGAGGTTGATTGGCAGGTTTGTGTGGGCTGAAGACCGCTGGTCCCGCCTCTGACAGATCTGAAAGAGAAAAAATAAATGAAGCAAACATAAAACTGTGTATGCTTGATCTAAACAGAATGAAATGCAAGATTAGAAAAAGCTTTTAAACCTTTATCCTGCTTTATCTCCTCCACCACACACTTCAGCTGTATAAAAACATTTACATATAAACATTATTCTATAACTGCGCCTTAAATATGATCAGTAATTTACATCAACACATTAATGTTACCCAAACAAAGGTCTTTAAGACTGAAGTCAGATTCATATGGTTTAAATTTAAATGCATTATACAACCAAAGTAACGTAAATCAACAACAATAAGTTTCTGGAGATGGAGATGGTGGTCTAGTGGGTTAAACCACTGAACTGGTAAATCAAAGGTCCACCACCAGTGTGTCCTTGAGCAAGACACTTTACTCCATGTTGCTCCAGGGGGATTGTCCCTGTAATAAGTGCACTGTAAGTCGCTTTGGATAAAAGCGTCTGCCAAATGACTAAATGTAAATGTAAAGTTTCTGCATGTCGCAAAATCTAGAGGCGAGGCGTCAACACCCTGAATGTAAAGGGGTGTGATATGTAAATTAGACCCACTTCAGCCGCCACATTCATCAACGGACGATCATTCATACCATCAGATTGGCGGCATACGAATGTTTGATGAATCACAGGTGAACCCTGACGTCAGATGATTTCTGCGCACGGATCTGCTCGTTTCTACATTAGATTGATGAATGAGGCCCTTGATCTCTAAACATTTTGACATTTTTCTGTTTTCTACGATTTCTTTCACAGTTTTTATGTAACGTGTCTGCTGTCTGTATTAACATATGAAATGGGTTTGAATTGAAGTGTAGAATAATAAAGCAGAGATATGATATGGATTTGAAGGACACCAGCTCAGAATGAACATGATGTTGGTGTGGATGTGATCTTTACAGATATCATTTCTGTCAGATTTTCTCACACAAACCGGCTGAATGAGAAGAGCTTTGTACACAAACAATGTAGAGTGAGAGCTGAGAGAAATGATCTCCGGTCATGTGTGCACACGTCTGTCATGTGTTTGAATGTGATGTGTTTGATTTGTGCAGGACTCGCGGGCTTATTTCCATCTGCTCAATCAGATCTCACCTAAAGGACAGAAGGAAGGTGAAGCTCATATTGACATCGACATGTCAGGATTCAATGTAAGTTCAGTCTCTGTCTGTCTGTCTGTCTGTCATACATCACAGCTCATCACATCCTCTACAAAACACTTATTAACACTACTCAGAGAACTTGACATAAATATTACATTAAAGTTTGTTGATGTGCTTCAGGATGTCCTGTGTTATCAAGTGATCAAACACTTTCTTGATGTGATCTTGTGTTAATGCCTGAGATTGATTCTTAAATGACTATATGAACTGTATGTATAGTAAAGACACGTGATGTCGTCATGTGTATTCCACATCACAAGAGCCACAATCCACCCCCGATATCCCACAATTCTCTTGCTGTCAGGACCATAAGAATGTCTGAATTGTATGTGTGTGTGTGTTCAGTTGTGTCACTCTTAACATCTACATCATCTTCATCATACTGACTTTATTACGTAACATAAACATATAGAAAGTAATATTTTATGAATCTGCGCTCAGATGGTTTAATATGAGGATGTTTTCCCCGTCCAATCAGTGAGTGACACTCATGTTAACGCCCTGGTACTTTATGAACACAGCACACACTTTCTTAAAAGAATTTGATGTACAGTATAAAGAAACAAAGTATCTAGAAGTAAACCCTGATAGCACGCACACATCTGGCTCACGTGTATTTGACATCTGCAAGACATCTACAATAGATAGTTTGCTCATCTGCAATACGTCTCAGAGATGTCTGCTGTCAGACGTCATACAGACATCTAGAAGACGTCTGTAAGATGTGTATGATTTAGAATGGATGTTAAGCTGCTCTTTCTAAGATGTTTAGCAGATGATTTTACACAGCAGTTCTCCAGATCTTTAGCAGACGTATTACAGACGTTCAGACATCTCTGAGACGTATTGCAGATGAGCAAACTATGTATTGCAGATGTCATATAGACGTAAGACAGATGGATTGTGCTATCTGGGAAGTTGTGGTGATGGATTCTGGGATTGTTTTGACACCTACAGTAGAGCGATGTATTAAACATATCATGATTCGGTGCACTGTGACTCTTCTGTACACACTTCGTCACATCACTCTCAAGGCCAACACAGTTCACTTTAATAAAACTACTTCTGGAAGTTGACAAATAAATCATGTGACATAGCAAGATTTAGAAACAAACAGTTTTATTACATTGTTTTATATTATTTATATTTATCAAATTGCGTAAAAGAGATTTCTCATCATTGTTCGTTTCTTTCTAAATTTAGGACTCATTTGCATATAAGTCTGTCAACAACCCATTTCTATTGACTATTAATTGATATTCTGGCAGTCAAATTGACATTTAATTGTGTTGATTTTATGTTTTCTCTTTGTTTGGCCAATGAATCAAACTCAACACATGATCAATATGATGATGATTCAGGTTCAAACAGAAAGATGAATTGTATGTCTGCATGTTTGAGATGTCTATTATTTTCACACAATGAATTGGGCGTCTTTTGTGTGTGTGTTTGTGTGTGTGTTGCACAGGAGAAAGATGACCTGAAGAGAGCCGAGTGTATGCTTCTGCAGGCAGACAGACTGGGCTGTAGACAGTTTGTCACATCCACTGACGTCGTGTCTGGAAACCCCAAACTCAACTTGGCTTTTGTGGCTAATCTCTTCAACAAGTACCCAGCTCTGACCAAACCTGTCAATCAGGACATTAACTGGGGTCTTCTGGAGGGTGAGTGCTCACCTCGCTCTCTGTCATTATAAATCACTATCACACTATTGAAGTGCTCAGCCACACACATAATGACTCACGCAAATGGGTGACGTTGACTCTAAACAGTCCAAAAATATCCTGTGGCCTCATGGAAGGAACACGCAGGACTTTTTTTAGGATCTGGTCAATCCTGGCAGCCAGAGATTGGAAGGGAGGGCCGACTTGAGCTATTTCCTGAAGTTCAAACACAATCCGCCCTTATGCTCATATGACACTGCGCCATCTTGTGTCGATCTGATGGTTTCTCCACTATATAAACCCTTCAGGAGATGAATGTCTAAAGCAATTTTAAATCTGTTTAGTGTTGAAGTACAGTCACGGAAAATGAGAGTAAATGTTGGTCAAATGCTTTGGATTACATGCTGTTGATCCTCAGAATAAGGAAATAAAGCAAGTGAATGTGAACATGGACTGAATGTTTTTTTTTTATGTGTGTAGGAGAGACCAGAGAGGAGAGAACCTTCAGAAACTGGATGAATTCTCTGGGTGTCAATCCTCATGTCAATCACTTATACGGGTACATCACTCGCTTCACTGATGAACTGTATGGAATACATGATGAAAGTGTGCACGTGTTTCAAGTGTTTCGCTCTTCATTCTCAGAGATCTTCAGGACGCTCTGGTCATCCTGCAGCTTTATGAGAAGATCAAAGTCCCAGTCGACTGGAACAACAAAGTTAACAGACCTCCTTATCCAAAACTAGGAGCCAACATGAAGAAGGTATCACATCACCCGTGTCATCATGTGTGACCCTGGACAACACAACCAGTCTTTTTACTGATATTTTACATAGTCTGGAAGCTGAATAAATAAGCTTTCTATTGATGTGTGAGTTGTTAGAATATGACAATATCTGTCTGAGATACAACCGTCTAAACTCAGGAATCTGAGAGTGCAAAAAAATCTAAATATTGAGAAAATGGCCTTTGAAGTTGTTAATCTGACATCCACTCACAAAAATAAAGTTTTAATATATTTAAGGTAGGAAATTTACAAAATATCTCCATGAACATGATCTTTACTTAATTTCCTAATGGTTTTTGGCATAAAAGAAAAATTTATCATTTTGACCCATACAAAAATTTGTCTTTTACTAAAAATGTTCCTGTGCTACTTATGACTGGTTTTGTGATCCAGGGTCACAAATTATGATTTTGCATCACTTTTCAAATGTTCAAAACACCCACAATTATTCACTTTACATTTATTGA
Source organism: Triplophysa bombifrons (assembly GCA_029783895.1). Lineage (NCBI taxonomy): Eukaryota > Metazoa > Chordata > Actinopteri > Cypriniformes > Nemacheilidae > Triplophysa > Triplophysa bombifrons. The sequence continues at coordinate 21,290,286 of CM056464.1, forward strand.
TGAATTTCAGTAAATGGATAGTAAGTACTGAAGAGACGCAAGGAAAAACAGTATAGAGATGAGAGAACACTATACAGAAACTATTTGGAGTACACAAGATTATTTCACATAATGAACGCTGAACAATACAAAGGTGTTTTTTAGATTTTTATAGAATTGTGTGTGTTTGTGTTCAGCTGGAGAACTGTAACTACGCTGTTGAACTGGGAAAGACCAAAGCAAATTTCTCTCTGGTGGGCATCGGTGGACAAGACTTGAATGATGGAAACCCAACTCTTACTCTCGCTCTGGTCTGGCAGCTCATGAGAAGGTACAGCATATAAAATCACAACAATACTGTCAAAATACATCTAACAAGCTTCCAAAAACCCTTGTCAACACCCTAAACAGTACAGATAGTTCACAAGGCCTTGTTACTGGGAGGATTAAAGCTGGAGTAAACAACGGAGAGAATCAAAAACATGAGAGATTTTTTCTTTTATTAGTTATTGGCTAGTCAGAAAATGCAGAACAGGAAATGAAAGTTGTGATGGATGCCTGATGTAGATGGATCTGGTGTATTTGGAGTTCATGTGAAATCAAAGCTCTTCATATGTTCCTGCTGTCATTCCTCAGACCCTCTGAAATATATAACTGCACCAGGGTTATTTATTCTTTAATGAAACCTTTATTAACACTTATTTTTATTGAAATCAAATTAAATATTGTCCTAAAAATTCAAATGTTGCCTCAGAAATAAGTTTAAGTACCTAAATTATGATAATAAACAAAAACTTAATATAATATATTAAATGGCAAAAAATAAACAAATAAATAATAAAATGCCATGGCATATAACAAATAACTATGTAACCAAAAATTAACATCAAAACTCAAATTGAAAATATGAATAAAACTAAAATCAAAACTATACTACCACTGTTAGTCACGTTCAGATTCATATAGATGTGAAACATGGATTGTGTTGTCATGTTGTTGTTCATCGTGTGATGTAGATACACTCTGAATGTGCTGGAAGATCTTGGAGACGGACAGAAAGCCAACGATGACATCATCGTCAAATGGGTTAACAATACTTTGTCACAGGCCGGAAAATCCAGCAAAATATCCAGTTTCAAGGTATACACGAGGACATACGGTCACTAGTAATTGTTATAGAATTGCGTGTTGTGAGTAAAGTGTTGTGTTGTTCAGGATAAAGAGATCAGCTCCAGTCTGCCTGTGGTGGATCTCATTGATGCCATTCAGCCCGGCTCTATTCACTACGATCTGGTGAAGACCGGAGCTCTTTCTGATGCTGACAAACTGGACAACGCAAAGTAAGATGACACAGCACACTGATCATTTTAACAACATACATATTGAGTATATTAAAGTGTCCGTTTCGGAGAAGAGCTGTACAGTGATTCTACACCTTGTCTTCGCTCCGTGTGGCAGGTATGCCGTGTCCATGGCCAGGAAGATCGGTGCCCGCGTCTACGCCCTGCCCGACGATCTCGTGGAGGTGAAACCCAAGATGGTGATGACCGTGTTCGCGTGTCTGATGGGCAGAGGGATGAAGAGGGCATAGAACGTCACCCCGCGCGGACAATCCAACGCCCACGTCCTACCCACAAGCCATTTGCTGGTTGAAAGGCTTTTGGTTCAGTAAATCCATGACAACCACAATACAATGAAATCCATTGCCAGCAGATGTTAAAGAATCTGGTTTGGCGGGACTACAGGGTTGAGGGAATGGGCTTCAAGATTTGGGAATGGGGAGGGATGGATCTTTTAGAGCAAACATTACGATTCCCACAGACAGCAGCTGTGAAGGAACACGCCTTATGTCAAATTCTGAGTTGCGAGACGTCTCGTGCCGTTCCTCACTCTGCTTTGTGTACTTTATTTACCTAACTGACATGTCCAATCTGAAAGCTTTCTAATGTTTAGCGTGACCATCATCACATCTGGCCTTACTAGATGCAGTATTGCCTCTATGCAGCACATGATTGTTTTTGTTTTCCAGTCGCTTCCCTTTGTGTTTTATACATGTTATAAACATGTTTTGTGTAAACATCGCCGTTTTCAACACATTCCACACTTAAAATGTCATTGTGCTATTTGTCTCATGTATATGTATAATGGAAAAGGCTTTTTACGCATGAGACGGATGGAACTATGCATGATATCTCTATATTTTGTTATTTAAAACTGTACACTCATCAGAAGATGATGCTCAGCGTTGGGCTGGGGATGAAACTGGAAGTGGCTGCGGCGTGATGTTGAGTATAGACAGACAAAACTCGCACCAAATGTCTGCATGTAACCAAAAACATCTTACCAAATAAAACAAAAGAATAAAGCCCTTCATATTTCATCTTCGCTGTCTGTGTGGTTTTTCAATTTACATAGAGAGTGTTTTGAGTATTAACTTCAAGTAAGGGTTAAAAAAAATGGAAGAGAACGCTTGTCAAGTCCATGAAGGGAATTATCTGCTGTAAAGAGATACTTCAGCCATCATTTACTCTCCTTCCAGTTGTTCCACATCTGTATAAATATCTTTGTTCTTTTTCCTACTGTGGGTGTCAATGGGTGTTGAGATCTGTCTGGTTATACGCTTTCTTCCAAATATCTTTCTCTGTGTTCATCAGAACAAAGACATTTATACAGATTTGGAACAAATCTAAAGTGAGGAAAAGATGACAGAATTTACATTTTTGGGTGAAGTATCACTTTAAAATGTAGATAATTTAGATCTTTATTCCATTTTATGGAGTCCAAATGTTAGGCAAATTGCAAAAGCACATCAGTTAGTCTATAGAGAGCATGTTTGTTTTCTGTGTGCACTGAATACAGGCATGATCCGTGTTTAACCTCATCAAACTTGATCGTATCCCACAATGCAATGCTCTTAGTTTGAGCCGATTCTATAACATCATCTTTATTACACAAAATGACACAGATGAGCTTAAATTACAAAAATGCAACACAATCTTTACTGCATTACCATACTGTTCATTTATTGCATTATTACAGTTATATTTAAGATTTAATATCACAGGTGTGTATATTCAAAACACCTTAAACAACTTTTAATTTTCAATCAATATACTGGAATTTGGACACATGGGCTCAATACATTTTTAATAGATTGGACAAACATTTCTAAATTTAAAGTTCAATACTTAAAAAATAGTTTACACTAAAAAGTTTACAGTAAATGAAAATATGTTCATAAAACATAATGAACTACAGCGCCCTCAACTATTATTGGCACCTTTGTTGTCCATTAATTATTAAATTTTCTTAGCACACCAAGATGACTAGTAACATGATGTTGTCCGGTCATGACTTCTTATTTCACACTAAAATAAATATTAGTAACACAAAGCCCAAACCCCCTTAATCATTTATCACAATGGATAAAACCAAAGAATAAAGTTCTGATGTATGATAGTTCTGATGAGCTGTACAAAATACAAAATGGCTGTGAGGAAATAGTTAAAACAATAAAAAAATCTAATTTCCAACATCAGGGCAATGATCAAGGAGTTTAAATGGACTGGAGATGTTGTAAATCTGATTGAAACAGGATGTGTATCTATATTGTCTCAATGCACAGCGAGGAGAAGAATTTTAAAGGCCAAAGACTCTTCAAAGAGCACAGATGGAAAGTTTCAGTAAGCAGTTTAATTTTGGGGTCAGAAAGCATTAAATGAACATGAAGGAAAACTGCACCTCCATCACCACAAGTTGTTCAAGAAACAAATCTCATGCAAAAATAAACTGCACCATATTAATCTCCCATACAGGAACTTCAACCAGGACTGGGGTCTATGGCCATATGGAATGAAAAAGAGTTTTTCTGGCGGCAATAACACAAGATAGGTTTGGTGCACACAGAGGCAAAAGAATGCCCCATGTCCACAGTTAAATATGTCGCCAGATCTCTACCAGAGGTACATGACATCTTGTTCCGATATATGACATCATGTTTTATATCAAATACCAACAAATAAAAAAATAAAATCCTGACTTGCTCTTATAAATATAGCTTCAGCGCTAGTTCTGCCAGGAAGACTCAATCCCGCATCACTCACTACCAATCACCTTCCAACATGAAACATAAAAGATCGCCACTTACCCCTTTCTACGTCCGCAGTCGAAGCAACAGTGATTCGTCGTAATCCAACAGCCCGACTCGCAGACTTCCGCAATGTCTCAGAATACTTTCTGTGAGTATACTGACTCCGACGAGGAATTCATCCCTCTGTCTCCAGCAAACGTGAGGCCTAGCTCAAGAATTCAATGCCGCGTTTCTCCATCCGCTCAGTGGCCATCAAAATTGATCGCCAGCAAACTCGAAGCAGCAGGCATTCCAGCCGATCCCGATCTCTCCAGGGACGACCTGCTCCAGTTGGCCTCCAACACCTTAGGTGTCCCTCCCGGAACTACCGAGGTAACCCCAACGACATCAGTGCCACCAACCCAGCCCAAACAAGCCGGTAGGAAGCGGTCCAGCAAATCCTCTCCACCTCGCCAATCCAAAAAGTGCCTGCAGCCCACAAGGATCCAATCTCCCCCGCACGCATCCCGCGACGCTAACGACCAGCTGCTAGAGGTTGTTCGATCTCTTTCCGCCACCGTCCAAGGCCTACAAATGAAAATGGTGGATTTCGAGACAGCGCTCAGCAACCCAGGATCCAATATCCGGATGTGCTCAGCACCCTCGAATATTCATCCCAACCCCGAACAGCACGATCACTTTAGCCTGCCGTCAACGTATACCCCCGTAGCTACTCCAACAATCATCCAGACACCACCACAGGACGCAAATACTTTGCAGGCGACCACACATTTCACCCTCGCCACCGCCGTTCCAGCGGTAGCTTTCGGTAGGCGATTCGTCCCTCCAGCAGCGGCGACAGTATCTCACGTTTTACTCAACAGCATCATCCAAGGTAAGGATATTAACTTGGCTCCACTCCTACTCCCCTCGCCTGCGGCCGACAGGAAAATGGTCGACTGTGGTGACGTGGCAGTTTTTCTCCGAACATCTGATCCCAGACTGCAACGTAACCTATCATTCGGCGAATTCACGATCGCTTTTGGAGTTTACCGCGACATACTCTGCCAAGTTTATCCCGACAGGAGGGAGGAAATGGATATTTATCTAGCAACTATGGCAGACTTCAGTCAACGCTACGGGGGTACACTGTTCTACGAATACCATGCTTCGTTCTCTGCTAAATCCGCATCCATTTTTTCTCTTTTTAACTCCAGAATTGACTGGTCTATAGTAGACACAGAACAACTTGTTCGCCACTTTGGCGGCCATACGACACTCGCATGCGCTATTTGCAGCTCTCATGGACATTCGGCACAGTTTTGCCCTAAAACAATCGCTAGTCCAGATTCGCCCGCTGTACTCGGTGCTGGAAATGTAAGGAAGCGCTCAGACGCTAGGGGTCGGAACATATTTAAATTTAACGGCACTTCTCTTTCTAATAATTTTAATGAATCTGTTTGTTCTTTCCCCCAATGCAAATTCGCTCAAGTATGTAGCTTTTGCAAGGACCCACAACCAAAAACAGTCTGCCCCAGGAGATCCAGGCCGGCTATCCGAGCGGATGCCGTCGTTCGGGAGAAAAAGTTCTGATCAACATAGTATCTAGCCCCATCAACGTCCCAATCCTCTCAAACTACCTCTCGACACACCCCGATAGATGTTTCGTAGATTATTTGTTAACCGGCCTATCTCAAGGGTTCCGGATCGGCATTACATCACAACTCACCGCTTCCTTCGTTGCAAAAAATCTACAATCGGCCATGAACCCGGAATTGTTTCATCTCTGCTGGAGAGAGAAGTCAATAAAGGATATATAATCGGCCCGTTCGACTCCCCTCCTTATTCCTTGTTTCGCATTAACTCGCTCAAATGGGAGTCAAAATTTTATTTCGCCGCTAGACTCACTTTTGGTTGCAGAAGCAGCCCACACATCTTTAATTGCCTTTCCGAAGCACTGTGTTGGATCCTTTTGAACCTCAACAAACTGCCCTTCGTCCTACACTTGCTCAACGATTTTCTACTCATCGACTTTCCCGATTCCCAAACATCCTCCCTCGACATACTCAGACAGATCTTCGACGATGTCGGCGTACCCCTGTCTGTCGAGAAAACGCAGGGTCCATCTACAGCGTTAACTTTTTTAGGCATTCAACTCGATTCAGTCAAGATGCAAGCTTCTCTCCCTAGCGATAAACTCATCAGAATCAGATCCTTCACCGAGGAGTTTTCGTCGCGCAGCGCTGCTTCTAAACGCGACATGCTGTCCCTTTTAGGCCACTTAAACTTTGCCATGAGCATTATTCCCCAAGGCCGGTCATTCATCTCACGCATGCTTACCCTGACACATTCGGCGGTAGAACTAAGCGACATGATCTTGCTAGACGAAGGTAGCCGTTCCGACCTCAGATTTTGGCCCTATCTGCTAAATAACTGGAACAGACGCTCTTTTTTATATAAAGATGCTTCAGAATCGCTGCTCGACCTACAATTATTTACCGACGCCGCCCCCTCCATCGGCTTTGGGGGATTTTTCCGAGGCCATTGGTTCGCCGAGAAGTGGCCACGCGAATTCCCCAAACCCGCTGCAGGTTTCGTCCGCTCTTCACGAGATCTATCCCATAGCAGTCGCTAGCGTCATCTGGGGCTCGGCATGGTCTCGCGAACGAATCACTCTGTTCTGCGACAACGAGGCAACAGTTGCCATTATCAACAAAGGGAGATCTCACTGCCAGTTTATTATGCCATTCGTGAGACGTCTGATCTGGCAGTCAGTTCTACATAATTTCACTATCACAGCCAGACACATTCCGGGCCACCATAACGCTATCGCTGATGCTCTATCTCGTCTTCGTCTGCAGGCATTCAGACGACTTTGCCCGTCGGCAGACCAGGAACCATTGCCCTGCCCCGCTCTAGAGGAGATAAAGCTGGATTAGATTATCTCCGAGAATCGGCCGGACGGTACATGTCTAAAGGCGTTGCTCCGTCGACACTTAAGGCATACAATTCCACCTGGTCTCATTTTACCATGTTCTGCTTCTCCTTTCAAATTCCCCTATTTCCCATTATGATTTCGTCAGTTTGCTCTTTCCTAGTCCATAAATACGAAACCTGTAACCAGACAATATCCTCCATCCGTAGACTATTGGCGGGAATTCAATTTTACGCAAGGTATCATAACAACGACTATCCGAGCCTTTTCACCAATCCATCAGTGCGTCTGTTGCTCAAAGGCATGAGCAATTCGTCGTGCAGCCATCCAGATAGACGCAAGCCAATCACTTTACCAATATTGCACAGACTTATAGACTCCCTTCGCAGCAAGCTTTTTGATTCCTACGTTAATACACTGCTGGAGGCCATATTCCTCTCAGCCTTTTACGGCTTCTTGCATCCGGGGGAATTCACATCACACTCAACGAAATATTTCGACCCAACGCAAGACCTTTCGTTTTCTGATATACAGTTTCCCACTCAGCCTTCTCAATCACCCTCAAAAGCACTAAAACCGACACAAAGCGAACTGGCACTACGATAAATCTTACGAAAACCAACACTAGCTTCTGCCCGTTCACTTCTATGACGCTATATCTCAAAGTCCGCCCCAAAACCCCTCCCCTCTTTCCACTTTTTATTTTACTCAACGGAGCACCTGTCACGAAGGCATGGTTCAGAAAAAAATTTACCAACGCATGCAAAGCCTGCAAACTCTCGCCTCTCCAGTATACCGGACACTCCTTCAGGATCGGAGCAGCCACTACCGCGGCTGAACGCGGAATCCCAACTGAAACCATCAAACGAATGGGTAGATGGCCATCTTCCGCTTACGAGTCTTACATAAGAATGGACTCCTCAACCATCATGGCAGCTCAACGAGCCCTATCCGTCCAAGATTCAGGTAAATCATGCAATAACGGGTGGTGGTGTTTTGTTTCATCAGTCACCTCGCCTCAGTGTTGTGGCCTATCAAAGCCTGTTTCAGTGTTGTGGCCTATCGAGGCCTTGTCTTAGGTTTGTGGCCTATCGGGGCCGTGTTTCAGTGTTGTGGCCCATTGGGGCCTTGTCAGTGTTGTGGCCTATCTGGGCCTTCTGTCACTGGGGCCCATCGTTGGCCTTGTCAGTGGTTGTGGCCTATCGGGGCCTTGTCAAAAAGGGGCCGTATGGGCCTCATCAATGTTGTGGCCTATCGGGGCCTTTTCAGTGTTGTGGCCTATCGAGGTCTTGTCTCAGTGTTGTGGCCTATCTCGGCCGTGTCTAAGTGTTGTGGCCTATTGAGGCCTTGTCAGTGTTGTGGCCTATCGGGGCCTTCTGTCACTGGGGTCTATCATGGCCTTGTCAGTGGTGTGGCCTATCGGGGCCTTGTCAGTGTTGTGGCCTATCTGGGCCTTCTGTCACTGGGGCCCATCGTTGGCCTTGTCAGTGGTTGTGGCCTATCGGGGCCTTGTCAAAAAGGGGCCGTATGGGCCTCATCAATGTTGTGGCCTATCGGGGCCTTGTCAGTGTTGTGGCCTATCGAGGTCTTGTCTCAGTGTTGTGGCCTATCTCGGCCGTGTCTAAGTGTTGTGGCCTATTGAGGCCTTGTCAGTGTTGTGGCCTATCGGGGCCTTCTGTCACTTGGGTCTATCATGGCCTTGTCAGTGGTGTGGCCTATCGGGGCCTTGTCAGTGTTGTGGCCTATCTGGGCCTCGTCTCAGTGTACTCACGGCCAGCGGCAGGTCAATTGTTCATATCATTAACATTTGCATTTAATATCGTTCTGCAGGAACTGCTAGAGACTCCAACCAGCAGGTGAGTAGAAATCCCTTTTTGTTTTCGGGGGGTAGGCCCCGCTCCAGAGGTAAGCCTACGACCATTCTCTGGGGTTGGCTACGCCCCCGCCTTGCCATCTCAAGGCGGGAAGTGGAGGACTTCTTGGCCCTCTGGATGCGAGCCACGGACAGGGCCTACTCCAAAGAAACCCAATAACATCTTTATTATAACCATAGATATATTCTGTCTATCATCTGTCTAATAAATGTCGAATACTCAACTTCTGCCTTCCGAGTCTTTCTGGTAGAAGTATTATAATGGGCCGTGGTTAGATCTTCCATCAGCACACTGGTTCGAAATAAACATCAAAATTATCAAAAAATGTGTCTTGAATGCAAAATCAAGATCCTTCTATAGCCATCCCAGGTCCTGAAGATAAGAGAGCACCAACATCTGAAGACATTCTGTATGAAGGAATGGACTCACCGTAGGATGATTCACCGTATCTTCTCAAACCTCATGAGACATAAAAGAAAAGACTCAGAGCTGTTTTTCATGCAAATGGAGGTTGCAGAAAGTTTTGAATACAAGTGTGACAGTATTTGTGATCAGAGTGTATAATAGAAAAACAATCATAATGTGATATTCCCCACTTCAAATTCTTCTACATTAATGAAATGTTGGAGTGTTGTAGATTTTTGTAATAAAAGATCAAAAGGAGAAACATTGTAGATTTATTTTTACAGCCTTCTTTGCTCATATTTACAGAGGGCACTGTAAATACACGGCAAAAAATTTTTCATCTTGTTCTGTTTTTCGAAAAAAAAGTGTGAGTAACTTTATTCTAAGGTGCTTTGAGTTAACATTGATAAATGCATTATCTAACACATTTGTTTTTCAGCATTTATTAATCCTTATCAATGTTAGTTCATGTCACTACAGTTATTTATTTGAGTTCATAGTGTTAAAAGTGACAAGGTTTGATTTTAATAAAGTATTAGTAAATACTGAAATCAACAAGAATTCATATCAAAAATGCTGTGTTAGTATTGTTCACTGTAAATTCATGATAACAAATATAACTTATTGTAAAGTGTTTCAAAATATCAAGTTTTTTTCCTAAAACAAGAACAAATCTGCCATAGGGTAAGAAAATAATAATGTTTTTCCAGGTTGAATGAAGTTTATATTTTCTTTCCCCACAAGCAGATTGTTTGAGCATTTTTCTTTTGGAGAAAACAAGACTTCATTAAATAATTCACTTTTAATGTAAATTTACTTTGATTTAAGAATGTTTAGATGTTTGTACTGGAAAACAACACAAGAATACTTAGTCTTACATATTTGTGCGTGTGCATGCATGTGTGTGTATAATGGAGTGGTGTGTGTGTGTGTGTGCGTGTATAATGGAGTGGTGTGTGTGTGTCGGTGCTCTTCAAACACATGAGCATCTGCTGGAATAACAATCACCCTGCATGTTTAAAAGCCTGTGGCCTGTACACACACGCACACACACACACACACACATCTGAATGACAATACTGCTGATATCCTGACAGATAAAGACATGGATGATGAGGAGAGATGGAGTGAGACGTGAGGAGTTCTCTGTGAGTGTCATATGTTAATATATCTGCCCGACTCTCGTGGTCTCTTCAATCACTCCAGACCAGCGCCGTTCACGTCACAGCTTTGAAATACATCGACTGTTCATTTCAGTCACAGCAAGAGAGAACAAGCGACAGTTAGGACATCTCATCTGCTGAAGAATTCATCCACAGGTGAGAAGAAAACACACAGGTGAGTGAATACATCTTCTCTTCCAGACAGCGCTTCATATAATTGAAGAAATGTGGCATCTAATTAAAAATACAGACAGGTATGATCGGAGATTTGGCTCATTGTTTGGGATCTGATGTCAATGTTGTACATCAATGAGATGAAGGTCTAAATCTGCCCGCTGTCCTTCTTGACCTTCATCATCAGCTGAACTGATCTCATGTTGATGTTCTTCATGTGAGTTTTAGATATGGACTCTCTTCACAGATTCTGGTGGATGTGTTGGTGTTTAACAGGATGGCGAGTCAGGTGTTGGTGGAGAGCATGGATTTATCAGCTCACAGACTTTCTGTGAAGACATCTGTTGAAGACGAGTCCGAGGCGGCAGACGGCACTCTCAGCCGGTGAGATCTTGTGAACATTTCAGTGGACGTGTTACGCATGAATAGGCTCTGATGTGCTCACGCTGTCTCTCCAGCGGTCAGTCCGTATGTGATGACACATCATCAGAACTACAGCGAATGGCCACGCCGGATCCCTCCAGACTCACCTCACAGAACTCATTCAGGGGTCGAGGAGCTCTCTCTAGGTGACGTCTCATCACTACACACTCAATGGACACAAAACATTCCAATCATGTTTATAAACTGTGACCAGATTTTACAGTATTGATTCCCATGTGAATCATCTCCACACGGTGTGGTTCAGAAGAAAAAGTGTGATTATAGATGACAGATGTTTGTTGGAGTTGAAAGTAAGCTTGAATGTCATGCTGTGTGCACGTGAGGGTTTATGAAAGCATTGGAATTGTAGACATGAGAAAGCGAGATCATGAAGGTGAAAAGATCAGAAGGTTTGAATGAAGAGCATTTGTTTTGGTGAGTAAGGTTGGTGAGTATGGTGGTGACTCTCAGAGACTGGGCTCATAAGAGTCTTCAGGAGGAACAGGAGCGGCCGGACTCATTCTTGGAGCGTTTCCGAGGACCTGAACTTCAAATCGCTCCCAGTCGAATAAGCATCAACAGACCTGATGTGCATGATGGAAATAACAGCTTCAAAATCAAGTGAGTTTATTTCTCACATCATCATCATCAAATGCCTTTGACACACCAGTGAAACAAGTGTTTGTTTGTTTGTGTGATCAGGAAGAAGTGTGATGTTTTTATTCTGGCACCTGCTGATGATCTGTACTATCGTTGGCTGTTTGTCATCGCCTCAGCCGTCTTATACAACTGGTGCTTCGTGGTGGCCCGGTAAGACTTCATTCTAGCTTTTAAAAGACATTTCCAGACAAGTTTAAAATATCTACATCAAATATCCTGAGATCCTGAAATGAATTCTGAAACTGTGAGTAAATGTTGCATGAAATGAAGAAGGTGGATTGAATGCTTGGCCTGTAGTGCAGCCATCTGTTAGTAATCAAAGCACACGAGTGTTTGTGTACGAGTGTGTGTGTGTGTGTGTGATGGGGTCTTTTATTTTCATGCTGATTCATGTTAATGTGTGTTATTGAGTCTTTCATGATTTCTATCTCAAACACAGAGCATGCTTTGATGAGCTTCAGAGCAGAAGCTTTATTGTGTGGCTGGTGTTGGATTATCTCTCTGATGTCATATATATATTGGACACGTGTGTACGACTGAGGACAGGTGAGAATCCACCAGCATATACAGTGTGTGTCCTTCTACACAAGTGCTGAAAATTCAGCTTTGTATGAGGTTGAAGGTCTTTTATCTTTTCTTTCCACATTTGTCCAATATTCTATATTGTATTGTATCTAATGTATGAATGAACTTTCAGTACTTCCATGATTGTTTATGACATATGGCTGTTTTAGGTAGTGACAGAAATAGTTTTGATATTGACAATTCCACCCTTTTCTTAAAATGTAAGAACAGTAAAGTTAACACATCATTGACCTGAAAATAATAAAGTCATGTAAATCACATTTTTTCTCTAAAATTACTTTTTTTCAAGTAGGCTATAGCAAGTAGTTTGGTAATGACACTATTTGTTACATGTTAAAGGTTATTTACTCACCTTGTGATCCAGGGTGAGAAGACAATGTCAAGAATCTGTCTTGATGGTCACATGGATCGGACTGTCACAAAGTATTTCACCAATCCAGAGACTTTAATAACACTTTACACTTTATAAAGCATTTATAAATGTGTACATTAATGATTAATAAGTCATTTACAGATTCATTATAAAGCAGATCATGCATTTGTAAATGACTTATGGATCATTAATGAACACATTTATAAATGCTTCATAAAGGGTACCTTAATGTAAAGTGTTATCAAGACTTTTTGTTTTCTAAATTGACCAAATAAAGGTAGACAGCAATTTTCCTATCAATAAAAATTCCAAAGGAGCAGAAAAACTATGTTCAGAAAAACTTGACCAAGCACATTATTAATTGTCACTGGTAGTAAAAGTCATTTCTTTAGTCCAAAATCAACTCATCTTTTAAAAAGATTCATCACAGCATGTTGATGACAACAAAAAACTCAACCTCTCTCTCTTCTATAGTCAACGTCATTCCTTTGATTGATGGAGCGTTACAATCTGAGGGATAGAGAGCAAATAAAAAGGTTTTAGTCATAATAATATCAGATATATTGTCACTCAGCCTGACAAACTGGGCTCAAAATAGAGATGATATAGGATATATATCTTATCCACTATATGTCAATATTCTGTAACTGAAGTTATCACATCAAAAAGTTCTGCACCCCTTCTGTAGAATGACTCGCAAAAAGCCTCTCGAGTTTGACCTTTAATCATCATTCCTGCATGTTTTCTTTCAAATACAAACCTCAGGAACGACATACAGACACCCAACAGTTGTATGTCATCATCTATTCATTTTTTAACTGATCCTAAAATACATATCAAAACATTTGATTCAAGATCTGCAAACATTGCATGTTTTTATGTTTGTTTGTTTTAACGTTTGAATGATTCTATATCTTCATTTGTAATTTGGGACAAATGTTGTCATCTGTTTCACAGAACGAAACGACAATGATAATTTTACTTCAACACGTATCTAGATATAGTACATTCTTTTTTGTATAAAGGCCTCTGAAAGCCTCGCTGGTAGAGGTTAGATGATGTGTCTTTATTTGTCCGTCTGTCCTGCAGGTTTTCTGGAGCAGGGTCTGCCGGTGAAGGACCTTACCAAGTTAAGAGAAAGCTACTTTCACACGTTCCAGTTCAAGCTGGACATGCTCTCCATACTCCCCACAGACCTTGCCTACATTGCCACGGGCATTCACGTGCCCGAGCTGCGCTTCAATCGACTGATGCGCTTCTCGCGCCTCTTCGAGTTCTTCGACCGCACGGAGACGCGCACCAGCTGCCCCAACGTCTTCCGCATCTGCAACCTGGTGCTCTACATCCTGGTCATCATTCACTGGAACGCCTGCATCTACTTCGCCATCTCCAAGTCTCTGGGGTTCGGCTCGGACCAGTGGGTCTACCCGAACACGTCGGACCCCGAGTTTGGGACGCTGAGCCGAGGATACGTCTACTGCCTCTACTGGTCCACCCTCACGCTGACCACCATTGGGGAAATGCCGGCCCCCGTGCGTGACGAGGAGTACCTGTTTGTGGTCTTTGACTTCCTCGTTGGCGTGCTCATCTTCGCCACCATCGTGGGTAACGTGGGATCCATGATTTCCAACATGAACGCCACTAGAGCTGAGTTTCAAGCTCGCATGGACGCCATTAAACACTACATGCAGTTTCGCAAGGTCAGCAAAGAGCTGGAGGCTCGCGTCATCAAGTGGTTCGACTACTTGTGGACAAATAAGAAATCGCTGGACGAGCAGGATGTTCTGAAGAGCCTGCCCAACAAACTGCGGGCCGAGATCGCCATCAACGTGCACCTGGAAACGCTGAAGAAGGTCCGCATCTTCCAGGACTGCGAGGCTGGACTTCTGGTCGAACTGGTTCTCAAGCTGCGGCCGCAGGTCTTCAGCCCCGGCGACTACATCTGCAGAAAAGGAGATATCGGGAAAGAGATGTACATCATCAAAGAGGGCCGTCTCGCCGTGGTGGCCGATGATGGGGTGAACCAGTTCGCTCAGCTGACGGGGGGCAGCTGCTTCGGGGAGATCAGCATCCTCAACATCAAGGGGAGCAAAATGGGCAACCGCCGCACGGCCAACATCCGCAGCATCGGCTACTCCGACCTCTTCTGCCTGTCAAAGGACGACCTGATGGAGGCCGTGCTGGAGTACCCCGACGCTAAGAAGGCGCTGGAGGAGAGAGGGAGGCAGATTCTGCTGAAAGAAGGCCTTCTGGATGAGTTGGGAGCTGCCGGGATGGGAGAAGAAAGGGTAGAGGAGAAAGCGCAGAGGTTGGAGGCCGGTCTGGAAACGCTACAGACTCGATTCGCTCGCTTACTGGCTGAGTACATGGCCACTCAACAGAAGCTGAAGCAGCGCCTCACCGCTCTGGAGTGCAGAACACGTCAGTCTGCCAGCGGGTTTCTCTCTGATGGCAATGACAGCACCACTGACGGTGACGGGAGCCGTAGTGAGGTCAACATCTCACTCTGACCAATAAACAGCATCCGTATAATAACACTTACAAATGTCACGTGTTCAAGGAAAGTATACACATGTCATAGTATGAGAACACAAATGTTCTCATACTCCTTTGCTAAAGAACAACAATAGGTTTTACATAAATCAAGCAGACATTAGCCTAGTGAGATGAATAAAAGCCAGCTTAACAGAAACACAGTTGTTCACAGTTCCATCACTGCGCATCATGTGTTTGTTCTACGTCTTACAATATTATTCATATATATACTGTTTAAGAATGATGCTTTTCTCTTCCTGTTATAAAATGTATGGACAAAACAAAAACTGAATCAGAAAAAATCTGTTCTTCACAGTTCATGGGCCGCTTAACTATAGAAATTGAATGAGCTGTTGTTTATTCATCTTCGAAACAATTCATTCAATTGGAAATATGTGTTTATTTTATATGGGCAGATTAGTAAAAGAGAACTTGAAAAACAAACAATTTGGTTATATACCTGTTATATACACTACTGCTCAAACGTTTAGGATCTCTTACTGATTCTTTGTATATACAGTTTTTCACATTTTAAAATAATGGTTACTTAACTTCATCAAAGCTATGGAATAATATTGTAACAGTGTGAATTATGTTGTAACCAAAAGCATCCAAAATAAATGAACTCTATATTTTATCATCGTCAAATCACTCACCTTTTGCCTAGAATTTGCAAAATCATACACTTCATATTCTAAGATGAAAAATTATGATCGTAGCAATTTTTAGGGTGAGGAAAAATAAAGACTTGGGTTCCTGCTTTTTATGTTGATACCGCTAACATAGACAAAGAGATGAAAGTGAACTAACTTTTTGATCGAATTTTAGAAGCTTTGTTCGCTTCTAAAATTGACAACACACCAGGATTAGGCAAACAATAACAAGTACACATCTTTGTGTGGAGTGTGAAGGTGCTGTACTCGATGAGTCCCGGTCACTCTGCCCTTCCCAATATGGCGGACTCGTACAGCTCAAGCGCCAGTGCAGCGATGGATGCCTGATCTTAATTCTTTCTCAAATATCCACAAGAGCGAAACTCATTAATTGACACAATTCATTTATGAGTATTCTTTATTCCTCGTTATTTAACGCTGTAATATAGACGAGGGACTAAATATTTAAATACATATACAAGGAGTTGATGTCTAGAAAATATAAATTGATTTCACTGACGATAGAACTTCATTGTAAATTCTACGCAGATATTTTTGTTAATTTTAGCATTATTACATAGTTTAACATCACATTTTTTTAAATAAGGAGGCAATATTATAATGCCGCTAGCGCTCAGGCAGTGTTTCAGGCAGCTGATGCAAGGGTCCTTATCAGCGCATGTGACGCAGTGCTGCGCGCGCGCGGAAGCTGTTTTGAGTCCGTGAGTTTTGAATGTAAATAAGGTATGATATGTTTATTTGTCACTATATGACTGTATTTACTATTTGGTGTTTAGTTTTATAGTAACTTACGTGGCGGACACGAGCGTGAAGAAAACGACATTCAGTGAACTGTCAGTTAGCCACTGAATTCAAAACTGTTGTTCTATGATTTGTTAAATATCGTGTAAGTGGGTTGAAGAACTGATAACACTCGCAACAGCTGATAATCAATACAAAGAATTCTCTCATTTCTGTTGAATGTGTAAGAATAGGGCCAGATCGATATGGAAAACATCAGCGGTGTCTCGAAACCTCATGTGCAGTCTTCACAGATGACATCCTAAAGAATCTATCATAGTCTGAGAGAGAGTTGACTGGACAGCTATGCTTTTATCGCGGCTGTAAACGGCAGTGGCTCGGCTGAAATCTCCCGCTACAAAAACACGCTGTCCAATTGTCTAGTTCTAACCCCTCCCCACACCAAATCCTAATCATAACCCATCCCCTAATCCTCACCCTAACCGTTGTGGGGAGGGGGTGCCTAATCTGGCAGGGAGTGTGATTTTGGTACAAGAGCGGCGCTGATCGTGGGAAAAAACCCATATCACCAGTGAGGAGCAGGGAAATTACTGATGGCTTTTCTTAAAAGCACGGCGTTTCCATTGAAACAATTGAAACAAACACAGCCCCTGAAATCTTCAAACGGTTATGTAACGTTAACATTTCATTTGTGTTGCAGCACAATGGCGTTTAACTTTACACAAACAGGCACTGGAGGCTTTTCCTTTGGTGCCCCAGCAACAGCACCAGCAGCAGCAGCAGCTCCAGCTCCAGCAGCAGCCACGACAGGCTTCAGTCTGCAGACCGGCGCTCCTGCAGGAGGAGGATTCTCTTTTGGGACCAGCCAGCCTCAGACTCAAGGTTTCGGAAACCAGCCGTCCCAGATCACACAGCCAATGCAAAATAATGGCAGCGCTCAAGGTGGATTTAGCTTTGGAGCCCAGACCCAAAGCAGCACCCCTAGTGGAGGCTTTTCTTTCGGGTGAGATTGCGCGCGTTACTTAAAAAAAGTTTGTTGACTATAGTAAATGAAGGAAGTGTTTGCATGGATCAGCAGGGTTCGGTGTGTTAACTGTTCTGTTGTCTTCTTGCATCTAGTGCTCCAAGACTCGCCACACCCGCAACATCTCTGCCTCCCAACACAGGTGCGACTCTGGGGGCTTCCACTGCTGGCACTACGGGCTTCACTCTTGGAGCTCTCAACAATCAAATGACCACTCAGATGACCCAGCCACCCACGGGAGGATTCAGCTTTGGAACACCTAAAATCCAGGCTACTTCTGCAGCCCCTGCACAGCCCACTCTTGCCCTCTCACTGGGGGGGCAGTCCACAGGTAAAACAAGCATCTGTACACACAGAGAAATCCAACGGGAGTTTTGTGGCTTTTTTAGTTTATGTCTTGGAGCTTGAGGTCACTCATTTGCTAGTGCACTAAAGTAAGACTGATGCATAGTGTTGATTGTGTTTTTCATTGTTCAGACTAGTAGTACTAGTAAGTTTTCATTTATTGCTCTGTTTAACTTGACCTAAACCTGTTTTACTGATCACGTTTCAAAGCGAATGTGACCACAGTCTCACTTAAAATGAGGTGGTGGCACTTTAGTAAGGGAGCACATTTTTAATTCATAACCACAAACTTTCTCCCATTTGTAGTGTGCAGGGTTTTGTATTCTAGGAAATCATTCTACAGCAGAAAGTAAATCACATATATCCAATCATAAGTGAATCATTTCATCGCTGTCCTTCCGAAACCTCAGGTGTCCAATTTTACAGTTTTTCAGAAGATGTAAAAATCATTGGACCTTTTGTTTACAAGCACTTTTTAACACTTTTCATTGGTTTGATATTTGCAAAACCCAGTGACAAACATAAAGAGTGACAAATAATAATGATTTATGACAAAAATCACCAAATTTGGAGATACGAGGTTTCAGAAGGACAGCAGCGATTTGGCAGTTTACCATTTCACTTCCTCTAAAACCGCCTATCAGCACATATTCAAAGCAAACAAAAAGTGATTGTATTTTTCTTCATTTGTGTTCATTCCAATGTCAAGGTTTCAGTCTGGGAGCTTCTGCTCCTGCCTCCATGGCCTCCGCACCGGCTCTTAACTTTGGAACTATGAAAGCTTCAGGCATGTAACCAATGTGAATCATCTTATAATTGTTTCATAAAGTGAAGAGAGAAAGATTTGTTTATATCATTCTGTTTTGTTTTAGCCACTCCAGCACCTGTCAGCACTGTCCCTGCCAGTCTGTCCTCATCAGCTCCAGTGTCCTCTCTGTTCGCTGCTTCTATAACCTCCACACCCCCCACAGGATTCACACGTGAGTTCATCTTCTGGCCTGACCTTTACAAACACACGCAGCCATGTTCTCATAACACACAGCGAGTGGGTTCTCCTTAAAATCTGTACATTCACTCAAGATCACCAGACATGCTTGATGCAACTGCACGGAGACATGCGTCTAGACACACAACATCAATTTATCATTCATATCATTTATTCTGAAAAGCATCTGTTGCGTGAGATTCTCCGAAGACACTCAAAAATGCTCCTCAGTGCTCAAACAAGCTTCATTTTCGTGATGATGTCAGAATGAGATGACAGGTGCTTGTCTTTCTTTCTGTCTGTCAGTGGGCTCATCCATGGCGTCAGTGGCCTCTGCTGTGACGTCAGCCTCCAGCGCTTCCACAATGCTAACACTGAAGCCTTTAGGAACTGCACCTGCTATAACCACAGGTCACCATCTACTTCTCTGACACTTAAGAGCCATCTGCTCTATAATCTCAACTCATTTCTCTGGTGTGTGTGTGTAGCTGCCGCAAGCACCGGAGCTCCCTCAGGCTTTTCTCTGGGACTGAAGCCGGCCGTATCGACCGCACCAGCCGCCACAATCGCCGTCACATCGACTGCTGCCATAACAACCAGGTACACAGCTTTACACGCTTGAAAATGTGTTGATCGTCTGCTTTCTCTTATGTTCTTGTGGTGTTTCTGTTCAGCGCTGCTCCGGTGATGTCATACGCCCAGCTGGAGGCTTTGATCAACAAGTGGAGCTCTGAGCTGGAAGACCAGGAAAGACACTTTCTACAGCAGGCCACGCAGGTCAATGCCTGGGACCGAATGCTGGTGGAGAATGGAGAGAAGGTAGAGATGTGGTTCTCCTTCTGCCCCACACAAAAGTGCTATCATCACCAGAGCCAACCACTGACATACACAAGCTGACCATGCCCTTTTTTGCATGTTGCAGTGGTGCCGCCATCTTGGATCCCTATGATCCAGGGGCTTCTCCTGAGCAGCTCTGCGCAATTTTATTGCAGTTTTTAACACGTCAAGACCGACCTACCATAGTTATATTTCCCCCAAAACAAGAAAAACAAAACACCGCATTGAACGCACTAGTAGCCGTCCTCCCAAGATGTCGCTACATTCATTATGGCGTGACGTAGCTTCACATTCTCTTTACGACATTTATGGTCAAATGTTGCTTGTCACAGCTGGATGGAACACCAACTTAGTTAACAGTGTTTTAGTTCAATCAAAAATTAACATGGTGTTTTATGGGAATAATCCTGTTTGAATTTTGCACTCAAGCAGCTTTTGTTTGTTTTTCTGTTCATGTTGTTTTTTGTCTTTGTTAGATTACAGCTTTACATAAAGATATGGAGAAAGTGAAACTGGACCAAAGAAGGTACATTTTACTCGTAACATTAATAAGTAATTAAAGAACATTACTAAGCCATGATTTGTACGTGTTTTATGTTTAAATACTTCATGTTTTTGTACGATAGGTTAGATCAAGAACTGGACTTCATTCTGTCGCAGCAGAAAGAGCTGGAGGATCTTCTTGCTCCATTAGAGGAGTCTGTCAAAGAGCAAAGCGGAACCATTTACATGCAGAACGCAGACGAGGAACGCGAGAGAACGTAAGAACAAACGCTATCATCCGTCTGTAGCAGGGCTGGTGAATCCTGCCGGTCTCCCGTAGAGTTGAGCTCCAACACACCTGCATTCAAGTGTTTAGTGATTCTGAAGAGCGTGATGTTTGTTTAGGGTCAGATCTAACTCTGCAGGAGAGTGGTCCTCCAGAAGCCCACCCCTGACCTATAGGCTCTGTATTTTTTACATGCACTATGCTTTTTCAGGACTGCATTAAGCGTCTCCTTTGCATTACTCAGGTACAAGCTGGCAGAAAATGTGGATGCTCAACTGAAGAGAATGTCCCAAGATCTGAAAGAGATTATAGAACATCTCAACACATCCAGTGGACCTGCTGACACCACTGATCCGGTGCGTTACAAATGCCACATGGTGCACATACATCACTGTGTTATGTGTCACGTGCTTCGACTAAGAATCATTTGTGTTGTATTTCAGCTTCAGCAGATCTGTAAAATCCTTAATGCACACATGGACTCGCTTCAGTGGGTGGAACAAAACTCAGGTTGGTGTCTTGTTTTGAGTTTTGTTAATATGACGCCATACTCATAAAAGTCTAGTAGATTGAACAGAAGAGACTTTAAAATGGCCAAATATATGAACGAGTGACGTTGCACTCAGGCGCGCAGATGGCAGTGGGGACGGATGGAACATGACCCCCTCAGATTCCGATCCGCCCCCCCTAACTCGCCCTAAAAAAGGCGACAAAAATCGGTACATTTTAGGATTAATCAGGGTACATTAGCCGAAGTAATGGGGGAATCAGGTAGGGGCTGACACACAATAATAATCTGCCGGTCACCATTACTTTGTACCCACGTTCTCAATACACACTGTACTGCTGTCAATAAACACACACGAGGGTGCTGCTGCCATCGAGAGCAGAGCCCACGACTCTTTAGCTGCAGGTAGGGGCGTTTTATTTGGATGGGCACACCATGCGGCCAATCACATGAGAGGGCACACTAGCATCATGCCATTATGTGAAAGAAGGAAGAGGGAAATACGCTCCGATGATATCGAGTATAGTGGTACAGGCCAGGTACACAGAGCAACAGAGAGAGGCGAGGAGCCGGATTTAAGTGTAAGCGTGTTGGAAGAAATGAGGGAAACACAAAAAAGAAGCAGCATCTGGCTGCATTCCATTAACATTGAAGGTTATAAAGCCCAGTGCAGAATTTGTAAAATAAAAATATCCCTCAGAGCAGGGTCAACAACAAATCTGCACAGACATCTAAGAACCTCCCACCCATCCGTGCAGCTGGAGAAATCGCATCAGCCCATCCAAACTGAGGCATCTAATATTTCTTAATGCCAACCTACACTAAAGAAGTGTCTTAAAGGAATTGTTCACTCAAAAATGAAAATTCTGTCATAATTTACTCACCATCAAGTTGTTTCAAAACAATATACATGTATTTATGCTGTTAAACACAAAGAAATGTATTTGTAAGAATGTTAGCAACTTTCAGTTCTGTGACATAATCCACTACCATTTATTTTTTCGTTCAGTTGTACAAAAATGTTGATATTTTCAATAATTTAGGAACACAAACGGTTCTGGGGCACATTTTATTACAATTAATTTTGTCCTAATATTGCAGTCAATGATGCCACAGACTTGAAAACTGAATAATTTATACAGGTATGAAATGACATGAGGGTGAGCAAATGATGACAGAAACTAAATTTTTGGGTGAACTATCATTTTAATGTTAAGACTTTTGCATTTATTAGATTTTCTTGCTGTGGTTCTGTGTTCAATTTTTCAATTTGTTTATCAAAAATGTTAAATATTAGGAATTCTGTATTTTTTGTAACAAAAAATACGTTTTTTATGAAAACATTATAAAAAATGCGTAATAATACACAAAGCATTCACAATTGCTAAAATAGAGGGTGATACTAAATAAAAGGGCCATTTGTGAGCCATAAGAGCCGAATCTTTGAAAAGAGCCGGACTTCCCATCAGTCTGCTGCTAGCCTCCTACGACTCGTGACCCCCCCTCGGGGTCCTATGACGAGCTATTAGCTGCCTCATTTATGCCTGTAGTAGCAGTAACCATAGTGATCAAATGCCATCGTCTATGATTTTGATGAGTTGGAGAACTGAAATAAATGGACTGCATTAACTGCCACACGAGGCAATGAAGAGACAAAAAAACAATCACCTTGTTTTTTCAGAAAACAAACAATTTTAGTATGTCTGCCAGATGTGGCAGAATAGTTTTGTTCTTTATTTGTACAGCTAGTCCTGCAATTAGCAAACACAGCAAAACTTGGAGAGCATGACTATTAGATGAGTGGACAGAGGCAAACAGCGAACTAACACAGTTAATTTAAGTGCAAACCATTAGTCCATTTGACGCAAAAGTGACTATTTGAACACTAGTTAAAGGCCAAATTATACAAAATAACTAACTGAGATGAAATCATTTGCTGACAGCTTGGTTCCCCCATTTAAAAGTCCCATCTGCGCCCCTGGTTCCACTTCTCACTTTTGGAGACATTTCCCACATTAACATTAACATGTGACTTTATGTCATGGCTTGTTTAATCTGAATATGATGAAGTCATCCGTATGAAGTATCATGTGTTACATGTGTGCAAATATCATGCTGTCTTTATGTGCAGTTTTACTCCAGAGGCGATTGGAGGAGGTCTCGAAGTTGTGTGACAACCGCAGTAAAGAACAAGAGAAGAGCTTTCGTTTAAACTTCCAGTAGTCCTTCATCCCTTACTTTCCTTCAAAATAAAATAAATATGTTCTGCCTGTTTACTTTTGTAGTTACTCATTTCTGCTTATAAGTTTATCTGTGTGCATTGATGCATAATTATTCTAAGCAGTGTTGGGTAAGTTACTGTAAAAAAGTATTGAATTACTATTTACTAATGACATATTCAATAGTGTAATTAGATAAATGTACATGTGAATCTCTCCTAAAAGTATTTAATTACTTATTACTAATTACTTTCTATATCTTACATCAACCTTGATTAGTTTAGTGATTCAAGGATAGACATGAAACGGCTCTTAATTAATTCAAATAAATCATAAATAACTACATGAATTATTCTTATTAACTGACCAAAGTATACAAATGTGAAAAGGATAAAATTTAAAGTTAGACATATAGTTTTGATGTCATTTCCACTATTGAATATACTACAAAGTTTTTAGTTCAATTACATCAGAAGTAACTAATGTAATCCCTTACTTTACTTATTCAAGAGTAAGTTAATTACTTAGTAACTAGTTACACCCAACACTGATTCTAAGCAAAATTTGTCAAGAGGTGAAATTTCTGATTCTAAATAATTTAGAGTAATGATTTCATTCATAATCATATGATGTTATTTGTTTCTTTAGAGGGAGGTAATGTCATGAGTTTATTCTTAAAGCTCATTTCGTCATTTATATTTAAGTTTGTGGATGGATTTGTTGAATGTCTATGTGCAAATCTACGATTACGTTACACTGCCACCTAGTGCTTAAACTGATTAGTCTTTCTGCTCATAATTATTGTTCAGTTGATATGAATTAAATGCCAGATTCGAGTCACGTGTTCAAAAGTAAAAAAAATGATGTTCCCCGATCTATTGAAGTTAAAACCAAACACACGATACAGCCAT
Organism: Triplophysa bombifrons; assembly: GCA_029783895.1. Lineage (NCBI taxonomy): Eukaryota > Metazoa > Chordata > Actinopteri > Cypriniformes > Nemacheilidae > Triplophysa > Triplophysa bombifrons. Next base: position 21,314,474 of record CM056464.1, read on the forward strand.
GAAAATCATGTTGACGTACACAATATATATAGGCCTATGTATTTGATTTATTAAAGCATAAGAAGTTCAAAAACTTCTGCCGTGTAAATGTTGACACATTTAAATAATATAACAAATATTTTCTGAAACAAGGATGTGATATCACACGGCTCTCTGTAATGGTTGATTGTGATTGGCCAGTTGCGCCATAACGAGGTCTGATATCCTGTTAACCTCTAAAGCTGAAAACACACCGCACATGTGAGGGGTATTCTGAGCAGGGATGTGTTGGTTATCGTGGCTGAATTTAACCTCAAGTCGGTTGCATGAAAGCAGCTGAAATTTAACCCGGCCAAGTTACTGGTGATTTATTCTCTGCAGCTATCCTGCTCCAGAACAGGCTAACAGACAGGCTCAAATTAATCCCAAATTAGGAGTTAGAAAGTATTTCCACCATCAATCCGCTGAGGAAACACATGAATTCCTCACAGGATTGATTGCAGCATGTCCATGGTCTTTCTAAGTATGTTGCATCATTTTAATTATCCTGTATTAAAATATTACATATATAGTCAATTTTCATATCATATAAATCTGTTGGCTGTTTGTAATTGCAATAGTCTTTTTATATTGATTGAAGTTGTAGTATTATTACTCAGGTCAAGTGGTATACTGCTCTGCTAATGAAGACTGCTTGTCTGCTTTCCTAAATATGTGCTTTATTGCAGTAATTGAGATTACAAAACATAGATTTACTGGTGGGCCACCCATGTGCCAGTTCTATGGCCTTTTTTTAACTGCTACAATCATACAGACATTCAACATGTCAGCAGACACCTAATCTATTCACCTCATTTGTTCACTGTTTTCTACTTTAAAGTCACTTACCAGCCTGCAAAATGTTCTTATATTTAATGCTGCCAGGTCCTTTTATGGCCACACAAGTTTGTTCTTTATAGAAAGATAAAATCGATAAAAACGTAACATGAGAAAAATAGATTAAATGACACACATTGTTGATAATTGTTTGCATTAGTAGATTAGTGGACTTCAAAAGTAGTTCCTTTACTCCTTTATTTATTACCAAATTATGACAGTTCCAGTGGAGCACTTTTTATTAAATGTACAGTTTTGGACTTCTTATGCATTAAGCCGGTCCGCTATGGACTGTCAGGCTTACTCGCGTTCTCCGCCTTTAATGAGTTATCTCGTCATTTAAAAAAAAACACTTCCCCGCCAAAGACGAGTTATTACGGCAATCAGTGTTTGTACTGTTGTACAGCAGGTGGAGCTATTACACACCTTTGGGAAAAAGTACAGAATCCCAGAACCTAGAACGTATATGTTTTATCGCTTTTTAATGATGATTTTAAGTCTAATCTGGGTGGAATCTTTGACAAAAACGTAAATTATCTCAGCTGTTTAATCAAAGTGATGTATTTTTGAAGAAACCTACCCACATATACGGAGGGATAAAAACGAACAAATGAAGATAGAAGAATACGGTTACTTTTGATTTAAAGCTGAGACTCTTTTCTTTCATTTGACATATTGTTTGTCCATATATTCTTTACAGAAAATGTACTGTGAGCTACGGAGCCCGGGAGGGGACATGCGCGTTTCACTTAGTTTTGTCGTGGCCACGAGATAGTAACTCGTGGGAACGTGATAATATGATGAGACCACGACATATTATCTCGAGGGAACGTGATATTATGTTGTCGCCACGACATCAGCTTGTTGAGGTAACGACATCCTTATCTTCTGGCCACGACATAGTATGTTGAGGGAACGACATCCTTATCTTGTGGCCACGACATAGTATGTTGAGGGAACGACATCCTTATGTTGTGGCCACGACATAGTATGTTGAGGGAACGACATCCTTATCTTGTGGCCACGACTTGCACCTGCGCGTCTAAGCACCTGGAACTATCAGAAATAGATAGGACTATCATCATATTTATTTTTAATTAAGATATAGCGATGAACTAATTAAAAACACACACATTCGATTCCTTAGTCGTTTTTATTTTTCCCTGTGATAAATCAATTAGTTTAATTGCGATATGGCTGGGCTGTCAGAGGATGTCAGAATATTTACAATATTCCCCTTGATATTGTTATTGTAATTATTATTCTTATCGGTCTTAGTTGATCTGCAATTACCAATAAATTTATAAATAAAAAGTATTGTATTTCACATTTAAAAAGCAACAACATATACTACATAATAATAACCCAACAATAAATCGTATTTGGGCCTATATTTGGCAATAAGGAAAGTGGCTATTGAGCCACCTAAACCACCACAAGAGAATTTCATTCACCATGACAGCCCTAACAGTTCATCAAAAAATAGCACGTAATATAGTACATTACACGTTACGATATTTGTGTGAACGCGCGCACACATTCCAGAAAATCACTGGCAGTCTGAACCAAAATCAAACGAACTTGCAACACATTTGCGTGATAATTTTACACTCCGAGGCAAGTCCTGGGACACAATGCATGAATTAATGAAAGCACTTCTAAAGCAATATGGGCCAGTTTGAATTTAAAGACAGAGAAGACTGGTACGCTGATTGTGGAATTAAATTCTAGTATATAGACAGACTGTCTCACATGTTGATTTCATTTCATTCGCGTCAGTAGGTTTATTTCATTATTTAATCCGAGATGAAGCAAATAGGCCAACACTTGTGACGGAACTTCTACCGCGCCGAAATTGGAGCCTTGAAATCATTATAAAATGTAAAAACGAATCATTCTTAATAATTACAATTACAATATCAAGGGGAATAATGTAAAAATATGCTTTTGATATGTTCGTGCAGCCCAGACATATCGCAATTAAACCTATTCATGTATCACAGGGAAAAATAAAAACGACTAAGGAATCGAATGTGTGTGTTTTTAATTAGATCAGCGCTATATCTTAATTAAAAATAAATATGATGATAGTCCTATCTATTTCTGATAGTTCCAGGTGCTTAGACGCGCAGGTGCAAGTCGTGGCCACAAGATAAGGATGTCGTTCCCTCAACATACTATGTCGTGGCCACAAGATAAGGATGTCGTTCCCTCAACATACTAAGTCGTGGCCACAAGATAAGGATGTCGTTCCCTCAACATACTAAGTCGTTCCCTCAACATACTAAGTCGTGGCCACAAGATAAGGATGTCGTTCCCTCAACATACTAAGTCGTGACCACTACATAAGGATGTCGTTCCCTCAACATACTATGTCGTGGCCACAAGATAAGGATGTCGTTCCCTCAACATACTAAGTCGTGGCCACAAGATAAGGATGTCGTTACCTCAACAAGCTGATGTCGTGGCGACAACATAATATCACGTTCCCTCGAGATAATATGTCGTGGTCTCATCATATTATCACGTTCCCACGAGTTACTATCTCGTGGCCACGACAAAACTAAGTGAAACGCGCATGTCCCCTCCCGGGCTCCGTAGTGAGCCATTAAAGTTGGGTGAAAATGTTAAAAAATGCTGGCGTAGGCTGGCAACATTTTTTAAAAAAGGCTGACGGGGAAAGAGTTAATTCTGCCATTGGTTTTGCTTTTTTCCCCCTATATCTTTCACAGGAGCTGTTGTTCAGTGGCAATTAAGTATGAAGCGCGACTTTTATCCATGTTCCCATCGGTGATTCTGTGAGCGATCGCGAGGTCTATTTAAGAATGCCGAGCACTCATCGCAGCTATCTACACATGGCTTGACTTAGCTTCGCGTTGTCATCCTGGCATAGCAAACGTGCAACCAATTAAGCCAGGATGCGTCGAGCAGACTAGGTCAAGCCGCGCTTGCTCAATTATCCTGGATTTCTTTATTCTACTTTTGTGCAATACCCCTCAGATAGACATGACAAGTGCGAACGACTGCATTCGGCGCTGCGCAGATCGATCGACGTATCGCGAGAGCATAGCTCTGTGTTCAGGAACGCGTAGCTCTCGCAGTACTGTGATATCATATTGCGATCGGCCTGCGCAAAGCCGCGTTTTTTTTCCTGGTTCACACCTATGAACAGAACGAGCCAATCAGCTGCAGATGGAGTTTACAGCAGCATAGAGCCTGTCATTGTTTAATATCAAACCGCTTCTCCTTACCGCGCTCAGGAAAAATATTCTTAAACATTTATAAGCATTAGCCTTCATTTCAGAAGATTTTGCAGCTTCATAAAAGAAATGACCACCGACATCTGCAGGTATGTCGACTTCTGAGGATGCGACTGCATGCACAGATTCATGTAGTCAAACAAGAATAGACTGCGTACACACTAACTGCAAAGTCTGCAGTGATTTCAAACATGCAAAGACATGTCGGGGTCACGGGATCAACGGGGTCACGGGATCAACGTGGACACTGAAACAAAGGAGTGGCCTGATTTTCGCACATTTATTATAATAAACGCCGAGCATGGATGTCTCGTTGCACTAATGCCTTCATTTTCTGTCGTGCAGTTTTTTTCTCAGCAGTACATGTATTCACTCACTCAGTCACTCACTCACTCAGTCAGTCACTCAGTCACTCACTCAGTCACTCAGTGATTATACAGCAGCCGCGTGTGTAACGCAAACAGAAAGCGGGCGACTTGTTTAACGCGCGTCTCTGTGTTCCCGTGCACTACATTCAGAGTGCGCGCGCGCACACGAGATGAGGTTCGCGTGCGCCATTTTAGCGCGTCTCGAGCCATCCAGCAAGATGGCGCTCTCGCTTTGTCTGCTCGGTTCTTCATAAAAACAGTCTATACATTCATAATGCACGTAAACAGCCAGTGGGTCGAACGGACTGATCGCATTTGCTCGTGGTGACAAGTTCTCAACATCCCGGAGATCTGCGCGTGACACGAGCATCTAGATCCTGAGGTGGGTTGACGGATGAAGCCGGGCATACACACACTTTACATACATGTCTGCGTTGCAACTAGTCAGATGTCAACATATAGCTGGTTTTATGGCGATTGTAATGCGTCTGCGTTTTGCCTTTGTTTTATAAACGCGTGAATTATTAATCTCGTGCATACATCAGTCAGATATATGTGTTAACTAACGTTAGGCCTTTTCTCCATCACTTCAGTCATATGTGTGCGCTTTAACATATGCAGAGTCTCCTCGGCGCTTTGTTATTATATAAACACGTGCATTGAAATCAGCTGATAGTCAGATGTCATAACGTTTTAACAGCCAAAAACAGAAATCTGTAGAATTGTTGATGTGCATCGTTTTCGGCGTGTTAGTGTAGTGCAGACATGAACGGATTGTTTGTTTATAGCGCAGCGCCTTCACTTCTGTTACCGGCTCTTGTGTCGCGCGCTGAAGCATCTTTACTAACACACCGGAGACCGGAAGTCTGTCAGTTATATGGACTTTTGTCTTAGGAAATGTATTTTCCTTGTTGCTTTATAGGTATTTTATATATATATATATATATAAACAATATTAGTCAATTAATCTTTTTATTTGGAATCTTGTTATTAAAGTTTTTTTTCCCGTTAATTTATTACCAGGTCTGATTTGAAACATGTACACTAGGTGTATATATATATATATATATATATATATATGTATATGTATATATATTTATAAATATACACATGTTGACAATAACAGAATTTATTTCCAAAATTTTCTTAGAAAGTTTTGAATGAGTGCCACTATGAGGCGGCAGTGGGGAGTTTGGAGACGGTGGGCGTGTCCCAATTTTCCCCCACTTTTGATCGTTATCAAATTATGTTAATGTTGTCAGTTTTGAGAGTATCCAGACAATGACTTGAGCAAAAAAAGGTTCATTAATTATATTTTACAATACAATGTATTAGGGCTGAACGATGTTGAAAAATAATCTTTTTTGTTTTTACCAATATTTAATATGCAATAATTTTTTTAAGCACCTTATCTTCTATATTATTTAGTAGAAAATCAATAGATCATAGTAGCCTACACAATATTAGACAGATTAACCATAAACTAAAGGCATTGCTCAAGATTATATTAGTTAATGCATTAATTGATTGTGATATTTTATAGAATTACCTCAATCATACTAGTATATTGAATTATTTGTTAAATTTCTAATCATGTAATAATTATCATGACATAAAGCACTGACAAAACAGGAAGTCATTAATCACAGAAACCAAAGCTTTATCACACTCAGTGTTTTGATAATGCAGACATGTTGATTGCATTTAAACACTTGTCTGTTAACTTACTAGACAATCTTTAAATAAAGTAATAATATAAACTATTAATAAATGTATTATATTATATGTTGTGATTTATTATTGTATAAGTGCAGCATGACGTGAGGTAGCATTAGGTGCGATTCACATTATGCGTCTAAAACCGTGTGGAAAACGTGAGCCTCACTGCTTTCTCATGTGGTGCGTGTGTGGCATTCTGAAAAGTTGAATTATTTTCATCTCGATGCGGTGCCGACGTGCCTGGAAAAAAAGGCCGCGTCACCCTCTATTTGCGGGCGCCTGCCACACATCTACATTTAAAATAATGAATATGCGAGCGGAAAAGACGTGAAATGTGAATCGGGCTTTAGTGTTAGCACACACAATACCTGACACTGCATAGCAACATCCACACAAAACAGCAATTTATCGTTCAGCCCTACAATGTATTAAGGAAAACTAATCTTACCTTTCACAAAAAAAGTTAACTTTCAAAACAGTAAGAATGATCAATATCATTAATATCACCTAATTAGACATGCACTACTGCTACACAAAGGTGCTACACAAATTCCATAAAAGACATGTACTAGTTTATTTCATCTCATATTGACTTTATTGACTCATTCAGTAGGCGTATTCATTCTGTACATTCTACCAATAAAAACGCTCCGTCACTGCTGACACTTGAACGCTATTGGCTCATTCCTCTTTGAAGAAAAGAGCTGCAATGTTTTTCGCTGTATGTCTTGCTCGAGTAGTGTGATTCAATGCATTTAGTGAACCCCAATAATTCTATCAAAAAGAAATCTTGCATAAAGATTTCTTCAATAATGCAAGCATCTTACATACATGCTTCAATATTTTAATGTACAATCTAACTTGTTTCAAAATGGGAGAAAAATTGGGGGCGGCTGCCTCTGTAAAGTTCGTGCCACCTCTGACTGTTGCCAAGATAATGTCGAGTGTCTAATTGCACGTGCTTGTAGGGCTGTCATGATCATGAAATTTGGCTGACGATTTATTGTCTATTAAATAATTGCGATTAAATTGGCTGTTTAAAGTCTCGTTATTGTGATGCATCATGGGATTGAATGAGTGAACTCAATCATTTTCACTATGAATTCGGGCACCACTAAAAATAGAGTTCCCCTCAAATAGTGCACTTTATGAGGGCTTAGGGGGCTGTTTTCGAACACATGATGACACTTGACAATCAAATCATTTATTTGCGTATTGTACTTTGTCATATTTACAGTGGTGTCAAACTATAAATAGTAAAAAAAAACATATTTTAATTTGATCATGAATGAGTGGATAGGCCATCGGTCAAAAAGTGTGAGAATGTTTTTGTGGGTATCAAATGCATCATCACCCATCAGTGGCCAACGTTTTAAAAGCACTTTAGAAATGGTCCTGTAGTCATGTGTTTGTGTGTTTTTCAGATCCAGTAAGCTGAACACACTGGTTTCTAAACTTCATGAGTTCTTGGGTCATTCTCCAGACGAGGAAAACTTTCAATCTCATATTAATGAAATATCTAATGGTGAGAATCACAACGACACACATCCATATCATACAGTGATTAACTACACTATAGGGCTTGTCTCACTGTGCCTAACCCAGGGTTATCTTCATTCTAAACCCCCGGTAAACAAACGTTTCACACCCCGCATGTTACCCAGGTTATGAAACCCTGCTCCGAAGCAGGGTTGGGGAAAGGTCTGCACGATATTTTATCGCGATACCACTTAATCCTATTGAAATCAAGCTGGCGTGCGCTATGGGTTTTTGGACGGTACATAATTTGGTCGAGATCAGAGTATCGACAAGCTTCATGACAAACGATACTGTTATCGATACTTTTGTTGTTTATCTCTGTGTATACGGGAGTTAAATGGTGAATTAGTCATTTTCCATCCCTGAATGATAGCCGAATGGCCGAAGTTTGATCGATGTATGTGTGATATCTAGGGCCATATGATTGTATGTATTTGTAATCTGCTTGTTTTGCGTGTTTATGAGTGAACGAGTGGCATGGTTGCGCTTGTGGAGCTTTCAATGTCCGAGTTTCACAACGAGGAAGCTTCCGTCAAACACCCCTTTGCGGCAACCCATCAAAATAAAAGTCCTTCAAAAGTATAAAAAATAGTACATATAATTAAGAAAATATTACTTGCTTAGAAAATGGTACTTATGTAGACCTAAAACAAGAAAGGAAAAAGAAATACGGTCTACCAGTCAAATAACCATAGTGATGTAAAGTAAATATGTTGAATTACATTATGATGTGCTCCTATGCACATGCTAAGTGCCGTAAGTGGTATGCTAAGGAACACATACAGGTTTTGTTATGTGCCATTTTCTGTTTACTCAGAATCATTTGTAAACTGATTTAGAACTGTCTAAAGCTCAGCTGTAATAAAGAAACATAAAATGTTTAACATCTTTTCACATCATGTGTTTTTGCATCAAATTATAGATTGTAGTATCGATAACAGTATTGATAAGTTGTACCGGTATCGATAAGCAGTATCAATATCGATACAATCTTATTGATACCCATCCCTACCCAGGGTTATAAAAACCTGGTCCCAACCATCCAACGTGGTTCCCAACCTGGGGTCCGCGACCCCCTTAGGGGGGCGCCAGAGTTCAAATGAGGGGCGCGGGAGCTGACAAAACATTAAGCTGTAATAAAGCTACATAAAATGTTCTACTAATCATTTTATATAAAAATATTTTGTATGTTTTTAAAAAATAATGTGCTTACAACGCCAAGATAATGCAGTTAAAAATAGTTCTATCTAAAATAAAATAATTATTTTAATTTCTGGCTCCATCAGCAGACATTCACACAGGGCTTTGCGGTAGCTGTTCTCGCTATGAAACTCACGTGAGAAACGTCCTCTGTCAATCGTCAACGTTCATGTCAACATAAAAATCTTAAGGAAAAATAGCAGAGAAACGTTGTATCACAATTCCAAGTAAAACATTTAACAACTTCTAATAAAATAATCAAACCACGAAAGAAAGTAAAATGCCGGCAGCTCCCTCACGGTCGACTGACGGCCACACAAACAAAATAAAACATAACATTAAATCTAGGCCTGGTCCTCTTTCTTCGTACTCTGCTGTCGCTCGTCCTTTTATGCTTCCGATCTCCTCCGTGAGAGATACGAGACCGGTGCAAAGCGCAGCTGACACTCATTATCGCTCTCGTCATTCCCACGGCTCTCGTCCTGCCTTGCTCGTTACAAACGTAAATGCGGTGATTCTTCGTCAGAAATGATGAAAATGTTTTTTCGACAGCATGAAACCCACCAAAATGAAAAGACACCTTTTAAAAATAAGCAGTAATTGACAGTATCCTGTATAATAACCTGAACATTGGATTTATTATTCAAATAATTTTTTATTTAAATCTTTGAAATTACTAATTTTTAACCATTTAATTTATTATTAAATGAAATTATTTCAATTGATTTATATTTACTATCTATGTGTGTGTGTGTGTGTGTGTGTGTGTGTGTGTGTGTGTGTGTGTGTGTGTGTGTGTGTGTGTGTGTGTGTGTGTGTGTGTGTGTGTGTGTGTGTGTGTGTGTGTGTGTGTGTGTGTGTGTGTGTGTGTGTGTGTGTGTGTGTGTGTGTGTGTGTGTGTGTGTGTGTGTGTGTGTGTGTGTGTGTGTGTGTGTGTGTGTGTGTGTGTGTGTGTGTGTGTGTGTGTGTGTGTGTGTGTGTGTGTGTGTGTGTGTGTGTGTGTGTGTGTGTGTGTGTGTGTGTGTGTGTGTGTGTGTGTGTGTGTGTGTGTGTGTGTGTGTGTGTGTGTGTGTGTGTGTGTGTGTGTGTGTGTGTGTGTGTGTGTGTGTGTGTGTGTGTGTGTGTGTGTGTGTGTGTGTGTGTGTGTGTGTGTGTGAGTGTGTGTGTGTGTGTGAGTGAGTGAGTACCAATTATGCACACACACGCACCCATATGAGGGTTGGGGGGGGCTCCGATTGTCATATATCTACGTCGGGGGGCCCAAGGAAAAAAGGTTGGGAACCACTGCCTTAGATAATGGGTGAACATGGCTAAGCATTGTAAATCAAGGATACATGGTATCTGTGATGTCAGAAGACTCAGTGGTGTGTTCAGGAAGTTCTGAAGTGTAAATGTCAGAGAATCAGTTTATTGCCCCTAAAACAAGATTTCTGTGTTAAAGTTAATCCTGTCTTTCTCTTTTTGCAGTTAAAATGGCTTCAAATGACTTATCCACATCTGATGAGAGAATGAATGAGGTACTACACAACACACATACATCAACATTGACAGTACCCTGAATAATAACCTGAACATTTGATATATTATTCAAGTAAAAATGTAATTAAAATCTTTGAAATTCCTCATTTTTAACCATTTAATTACCTGTTAACATGAACACAAGTACAGATCATAATAGTTGAGTGATATATATATTTACTGCCAGTCAAAAGTTTTGGGACACTTGTTTCTCGTTATTTAAAAAATCCTTTGATCTGAAACTGTATAAATGTCTGTACAAAAATATAATTATGCAAAAACTGTTTTTGAAATGGATGACTCTCTTTTGAAGAAAGAGCAGCCAATAAGAGCACAGAGGGGATGTGAACTCCTTTAATATTGTGGGACCTCGAGAGGCTGCTTGAGAAAATGACAAGAAAACATGAAGATAATCAAATATAACGCGTTTTAATTTAGTTACAACATAATTCCCATAGTTCCCTTTGTTCTATTTCATAATTTTTATGAGTTTATTATTACTATAAAATATAGAAAAAATATGAAGACAAGCAGTTAGTGTTCAAAACCTTTTATCCAGGATTGTGTTTTTCTTTTGTCAGAATGCCACTTATTTAGTTGATTTAACAGATTTTCTCACTTCTGTGTTATTGTAGAGTAGCTAGATTGAGTGAATGTCATACGTGCTGCATACATGACATAATGAAGAAGTTATAGGTGTATACCGATATTTTTCTATGATTTTCATAAGACACTTATTTCCACTTTAAGCAAAACAAAAATTCTCACCCTTTCTTCAGTTGAAAAACAAGCAATTATTTTTATGAATAAAATGTCTCTTTATGTGCACGTATAGATAGTAATCCAAACAATGACCCCAAACAAAATTATTCTATGTTAACGTGTTTATTTTACGTTGTTCTTTAACCTGTGATGGATTGCGTTGATTAAACACACATGTAATGGTCATATGGGAGGAATGATCAAATGCATCACTTATGCACGCACGCACGTTGATGATGTAGTTACAGTATTTCGTTTTTATGACAGTGAAATTCTCCTGCATTGCTATGCTGTTGTTGAGTTACTGTATGTCAGTGATGTCAGCATTGAAGGGACCGTGTGTCATTGAGTGTTAAACAAATACAAACATATTTAGTGAGTTCATGAAAGTGAATGTAACAGTAAAGCCTTTGTTTTGTTTTTAAAAACATTTGTGATATATTAACACCGCATCTTTACATGGTTATTTTTCCTTTTTTTAGCCTGGTTGTTCCACAGATTTGACCAAGCCTTCATCTTCACGCTCAAAAAGGTGAGTTGGGTTTCAGTCTAAATGCATTACTGTGTTTTTATGTAAATGTTGTATGTCATCATTAAAACTAGCTCAGTGGTAAGAGCATTGTGTCAACAATTCTCTTACAATGTGTGTGAGGGTGAAGAGAATGTTTGTGATATAATGAATCTTTGCTCTTTTCTGAATGGAAGAAAACCTTCATTTGTGACGAAGCACACAGCGGTAGAAGAGTGTGAGAGTGAAGGTCCGGCTGCTCCTGACAACATTGTGGACGTCAATAAACTACCACACGGTAAATCCTGTGACATCCTCTCAAGTTTAGAGCGTTACAGTGGTTCTAATGCTCCTCCTGACTTCAATGTTGACAGGGACGGTGGTGGTGAAGCCTGAACCGCTTGCTAATGAAACTAAAGATGAATTCAAAGGTCCAGAGTTTCGTAACAGAGGAACAAGTAAAGTTAAAGATGAAGCATCACGGAAACGTCCTGGTGAGCGGTCTCATGTATACTGGACATGAGTGATACGGCCCAATGATCCACTCCTCATATCATATTATGGTGTCGATCACATGACATGAAATAAATATCAAGTGACATGTCGTGAAAACTACTATTTGGTCAATGTTTATTTACACTTTCCTCATTGGTTATGTTGTGTGCTTGTGATTGATGAATATCTTGTGTGATCTCTCACAGAGGAAAAACTCCAGGAGATTTTTAATTGTACCGCATGTGGACAGCAAGTGAATCATTTTCAGAGGGACGCGGTCCTTCAGCATCCGGCTCTTCACGTTCTCATCTGCAAGGTAGAAATCAGATTGACTTGTTGCGATTGGCCGCGTGCGTGTCTGTATTTGTGTCATTAACGTGTGTGTCTGTTGTTTACAGTCCTGTTTCAAATATTATATGAGTGATGATATCAGCAAGGATGACGAAGGGATGGATGAACAGTGCAGGTTGGTTTGGTTTTTGTTTTACAATGTTGTGTACATTTTGGGTCTTATCTCAAAACTGCCCAGAATGCTGATAGATCCTTATCATTCAAAGATGATGACATATCCGTTTAGATGTTCAGAAATGGTGTGTCATGTAGTAATGGTGTAAAGACCGTAATAAAGTTCTGTTGAGTTGTCATTTAGATCACAGATACCTGTTGAGATTGTTTCAGGTTGGTTTTATTTCCTGAAAGAGGCAGTCTGAAACCGAGTCATGTATTCAATATTGAAAGATAACGTAGACCAGCGGTTCTCAATCCTGGTCCTCGCAGCATATTTTGCATCTCTCTCTTGTTTAACACATCAGGGCCCGTATTCACCAAACCGTTGATCTTAACACTAAGAGCTCTTCTAAACAACATTAAGAGTTTCCACTTTAAACCTCTTCACAATGCTGCTTAGAGCAACTTTTACTAAGGAACAGAAAGAAATGTTAAGCTAAGAGAAAGGGCGGGGTTGACCTCATTGCTATGGGTGATGTCAGCAAGATGACCATGACCACAGTGATTGGCTGGTAGAGGATGGGTCTTGTGTCAGTCATTTAATGAGAAATGTCATATTCAAATTAAGATAAACAAATATACAATAAATAACTAATTAAGAGTTAATTTTTTATTATATCAGTTTATCATGTTTTTTGTATTATGCATTTCAATTAATATCAATCAAACTGGGTGTCTAACAATGTCATGTACCTGTGTTTGTTGTTGTGCAGGTGGTGTGCGGAGGGAGGAAACCTGATTTGCTGTGACTACTGTAGCAACGCCTTCTGTAAAACATGCATTTTACGCAACGTGGGCCGGAAAGCACTGTCTGTCATTATGAGTGAGGAAAGCAAATGGCACTGCTACATGTGCAAGCCTGAACCGCTGCAAGACTTGACCAAAACCTGTGAGAAAGTTCTGCTCAATCTAGAGTCGTCTCGGAAGAGAAACCGAGGTGACGGTGACAAGAACAAACATGAAGAGCGGAAGCTCAAGCGTGGCAAACGGGAGAAAGCAGCCGTTAATGGACAGGATCATCCGTCGGACGGAGCCGGCATGTTAGCCTTTTCCTACAAGACACTGACCGTTCCTAAAGAACTGGTGAAAAAAACCAAGAAACTTGTCGAGACCACCAACGGTTTGAATCGCACATTTGTACAGTTTCTCCAAAGCACGTCGACGGGCCTGGAAGCTAACACCTTAAGTTATAGACACTTGAGGGCTTTCGGATCCGTTCTGGCTGATCTGAGAAAGGCCCACGTGGCTTTAGAGGAGTCGCTGGAGAAAGAGTTTGAATCCAAAGGACTTAAGTTTCAGAACGGAGAAGAGCAGCCAAGAACAGCCGGCTGTCAGACAGCAGGTACAGCACTGGAAAACCATCACAGCGACGGGGAAAATGACTTGGATTCCACCGCCACACATGAGAATGCTCCGATAGCCGAGGAGATTCAGGAGGAGAGTCACTCAGCTGATGTTGAAATGGAGACTGGAGATGATCAGGAGCAGTCAGGAGAAGATCAAACCAAAGGGCAGAGTGTGACCGAAAGTCCTGACGCTGAGGACAGCCCTGTGCCAGCTGACGAAACCGCTCTGGATAAAGATATCGTGTCTGTACCCACTTCTGTTCCAGAGGAACTCTTCGAGATGGTCGAGAGTCTAGCTGTAAAGAAACATGACGAAAACAACTCTGCTGAATCTAGCGACGCCAAGTCAACGTCCAACGCTGAGGTGAAAGATCCTGCCAAGGGCCTCGCGAAACTGGGTAAAAAGCTCGTAGTCAAGCTGACGCCCGTTCCTCTTAAAATCACCATACAGCGAGACAAAAGCAAAGAAGCGCCAGAGGACGCGCCTCCACAGGAGAAGCTAAACAACAGACGCTCTCCCAGAATAAAGACCACACCCTTACGCAAGTCTCCAGAGGCCAAGAGCAAACGTAAAGCCAGGTCAAAGTCAAAAGAAGACGAGCGTGGTGTTGCAGTCAAGAAAGAACGTGATTCAGACTCTGATGAAGTTCCTGAGATCCTACAGACGGCTGCTATGAAGGCCAGCTCGGATGAGAGTGACTCCGGAGACGCTGATGATGATGAGGATGCTGCTGGCAGGAAGAAGAGGTCATCCAGCCGCTCTGCTGACAAGACCGTAAAACGCAAACTCAACCGCGGCTCCTCCGACTCGGAGACCAGTGACAAGACTTCAAAGACTAAGAAACGAAACTGCAAAAAAAAGAAGGCCAATGAGTCTGACTCCTCCAACCACAACTCTGATCTGGAGAAGCAGATGAAGAGTCTGAGCAAGCTCGGCAGCGGGAAGAAAACATCCAAGGGTGTGAAGAGAGAAAAGAGTGGTTGCGGTAAGGAGGGCAAGAAGGGTCTTAAACGATCGTTCGAGCGACTGCGCAGGTCACAGAAAGAAAAGACGGATGCCAAACACAATTCATCCTCCAGCGAAGATGATGATGATGATGAACAGGCTGCCAACTCAGGAGAAGACAGTGATCAACAGAAGATCAAACCAATAATTGAATCTGTGATGGCAAACATTGATGGGTTCCATCAGTCATCAGGTCAGTCCACAAAACATTTGTGAAGTGTGGTCAGGACCGTCTCTGAACAACTGTGAAGCATGTTTGAATACAATTAAATAAATGCTTTTATACGTGATGCACAAGTGTCAGTACCACACGTCCACACTTCTCTTATCTCTAGCAAATAACACTGCACACACATTATAGAGATGGCGGTTCATTGATGGGAATTTTACAGAGTGACACGTGTGTGAAAGTGATAGGTTGGATGTGTTTAGATGAAGGTTGAATGTTTCATGAGTTCAGCCGCTGTGGGCTTGTGTTTATTGACTTTCATTGTATTTCTAAGGGTCTGTTTGTGTTTATTAAGGTGATGAGATGGCTATAAAGGCTGAATCCTCACAGATGCTTGATGATGATGATGACCCAGAGAACAGGTACATGTCACCTTCTGTACCTGTCATGTGTGTGTGTTCAGTGCATGTTTTTATGTTTGTTTGATAGCTGAAAAGCATTGTTGTTTTCAGGCGTGTTATGAAAGTGTTAGTTTTATCTTAGACACAGTTAACTGATGTCGGTGCACAAGTGATTTTATTGTCCGAGTGGGATTGACAGCACTTTACATGAACTCAAACTCAAGAAAGCTTGTGCCTGTCTGTTGATGGTTGTATTGTTTTAATCACACTGAGGGATGGATGTGTTTTCCAGTTTAACTTTTGGTGGATTGCTGTCCTTGTAAATGTCAATTTTATGTTTATGCGTACGGTGCTCGCAACGCTGAGTGAGTGAAAGATGCTCAAGGATCAGATTCAGAAACAACGCCACAAACAATGCTAGAGGTTGTTGTGTTATTATGAAAAGTGCACAAAGATTTCAGCTCATTTTGAAACTATGGCAAAACTAATTTTACAGTGGCAGTCTGTCATAGTCTACACACACGCCTGATTGGGCGTGTGTTCTTCTGAATGGATGAGGCGTTTATAAGTACTCAGCTAACACGCCACGTATCAGTTACATCATGTATTGCTACTTTTTGGTAATTCCCGTCCCAGGCACATCATTTCATTACCATTAAATTACAAATTTACGACGTCGCCTTTAGGATCTGCTGACGTGACAAGATAGCCAAGAACGGTCCAGCTACATTCCATATTTGTACTTTTTATATTTTGGTAATCACAGGTTACGTAACTGGCATGTCCCAGGCACGTTATTTCATTATCATTACATGATCAGTTCATAATGTCGTGTTTACAGCTTCCTGACGTCGCAAGATAACCAAGAACGGTCAGTTAGTTAATATCCCAGCTAACAAGTTTTGGTTCCCAGATGGTTCCCCTAACGTTATTTTTTTGTTTTCCTATTGGTTATCAGGAAAGTTTTTTTTTACGGTAATCAAACATTCTGTTATAGAAACAAAACAAAAACGACAAAAACATTTATTTCCATATTTTTTGTATTGCCATCGCTTATCTTATCTAATTAAAACAATTAAAATTCATAGCTTTTTGATTTAGATGTGTCAAATCAATCAAAAATCACGAAATATAGGTTTAAGGTCTTTGCACAACAGAAATTTTCGTATGCGTTTTTTGTATTTGGCTCTTGTTTGTACGGTGTCTCTGAATTGTTAGAAAGGCCACTCAGTAGGAGCTGATAGCCTAGTGGGCGGGTCTCCGACATGTGGTGCGGTTGCGCATCGGGTGAGTTCAATTTCCGTGTCGTGGTCCTTTCCCGAACCCACCCCCTTCTCTCTCCCACTTCGCACCCTGTCCTCTCTACAACTGATCTTTACAATTAAAGGCAAAACGGCAAGAAAAAACTAATCTTTAAAAAAAGGCCCCTCAAAATGCGTTCCGAATTTTTTTATGATGGACGAAAATATCGGAAATGTGGATTAATAATAAAGAATTTATGACTATATTTTGATTTACCTTGTAGCCTAGTTTAATATTCTCAGCTATAGATTTTGGATTTATAATATATTGATCTGGTCTTTATAAAACTTTTACTGTATTTATTTATTTATTTATTTTAATTCCTCTATTGCAGTGATCCTCAAATGGCGGACCGCGGGCCGGATCCGGACCATTGCTTCGTTCCATCCGGACCGCGAGACAAAGCCTAATAAACCCTTTAAAACATTAGACTATTTCGGTTGTTTAAATTGCGCCGCGCGTCTGGTGAATCACATCACACGCGCTCTCAGGAACATTTATGTAATTGATCATCTGCCGCTATATCCTCTAATGTAATTTAGCACCAAATGCGCTTTCTTTTAACCCTTTCCGCTCCACGCGCGCTGCTTCTCTCCTACCAAAGACGCGTCTCATGAAGAGCAGCAGACATGAACTCATTTTAACAACAATAGTGCAGACACGCAGAGCAGGTAAATGGACACACAACAGTAAACAAAATGCAGCAACTTGAAAGTATTTGTATCTGTCAGTCTGTCTACTGTTTGCTGCATGTCTCCAACGTTTCGAGCAGATTTGTGATATTTTATGAACCATTTTATCTACATTTAGCATTATCATTATTGATCAGCATGTAAACATTTGTGACCCTGTGAAAACCCAGCTACAGACTCATAGGCCCGGTTTCACAGACAAGGTTAAAGCTAGTCACAGACTAAAATGAATGTGTGACCTGTCTTAACTAAATATAACTTGAACAGAAATATTTAAAATGCATGGGTGCCATTTGCTTTACCTCAAGATGCAGACCAGTAGGGTAAGGAATAATCTTAAATATATTAATTCAATTTAAACATCCTTGTTTAAGATAAAACATGTCTGTGAAACCGGGCCATAATCTAATTAATTATTAGATAATCAAAGATTAATTTCAAGCGTTAATATAACTACGTTATTAATCTTTGAAATGGCATTATTACGTCAATATTGAAGATATTGTTGATATATTATCACAGAATATTCTGTAGGATGATCTTCTGTAGAAAACCATATAGACTTTTGCTGGGTTTTCACTAGCAGGGTCACATCTTATAATGAACAACGTTCTAATTGGGAAATGATTTAAAGATGGAAGTAGTTCTGGTATGAATGGCATGGAAATGCTCATTTAGTGAGGTAGGTGATGAGAGCATTTTAATTGTTACATTATATTTGCTGTCTGTATGTTGTCATTAGTTTATTTTATTGACAAATATTAATGATCAGACTTCTATTAAGAGGGCATTCCCCTTAAGCCCACAATACATACATACATACATACGGTGGATATCAAAATATAAAGTAAACGTCCTGAAAAAAGATCATGGGGCAGTTTCCCAGACAGGGATTAGACTAGTCCTAGACTAAAATGAATGTAAGAGATGTCAAAGGGGAAAACAACTTGCACAGACATAACTTAAAATACATCATTGCCTTTATGTTGTCTCAAAATGCAGATAAGGAATGTTTTTACTAAGGCATGGTTGTTTAAATCACTTAAATTTCTTATTAAATTAAGACCTAGTCCTGGTTTAATATACTTCCGATCCGGGAAACCACCCCCATATCTTTTATATACATTATATCCAACTGGGCTAAATTGATTAAATTTTTATTTGTGTTCAATTCACAAATGTCCAGACCTCTTTTTGGAAGAAAATATAAAGAGCGGACCTCTTGGATCTTTAATTGAACGTCTACCAATCCTGGCAACATTACTATTAAAAGGATAGTTCACCCAAAAAAATCAAATTCAGTCATCATTTACTCGCCCTCAGACTGTTCCAAACTGTATACATTTCTTTGTTCTGTTAACACAACAGAAGATATTTTGAAGAATGTCGGTAACCAAACAGACGACATCCCCCATTTACTGGCATAGTAGGAAAATAAATACAATGAGAGTCAATGGGGGATGAGATCTGTCGGTACTGACATTCTTCCAAATATCTTCCTGTGCGTTTAGCAAAACAAAGAATTGTATACAGGTATTGGAACATTCTGAGGGTGAGTAAATGATGACACATTTTGAATCTTTGGCTGATCTATCCCTTTAAAGAATGTCATGTGTAAATTGTTGACTATTTCACAAAAAGGAACATGAAACCAGTAACCTGAGAAGAAAAGAACGTAGAGCGTACAAACACATTTATAATTGTGTTTTCTCTTAGCTTAACAAGTTGATTATTTTCAGCCATTAAAGGCACATACTTTCATCTGACTTGTTTTAACATGTTTTGATCTGATCTTCATTTCTTTTTATTTAATTTAAAAAAAGTATTGTACATGTTCATTGACCTTTACCAGTTTTTACAAATTTACCATTAGAGAATGTGTAAATTCTTGATTATCTTCCAATAAAATATTGCTTTACTTTAATGCTTGCAAAAAATAACACCATACAGGAACGTTCTGGGAACGCAAAATAATAAAAAAACTTTATTTTTCTGGTTATTCAAAAAAGCCGACTTTAACTTCAGGAAATTTTAATGTTTAAAAATATTTGAGTGAAGAAATAACCCCAAATTATAAAACCGAATGGGAACCAAAACCTAACGTTAGGAAAACGTTCTGTGTTTGCTGGGATATTTGTACTGTTTGGTGTAGATCAGGGGTCTGCAACGTTTTTCGGGGCAAGGACCCCTTAGATGAGAGTTGCATGGAGCAGGGACCCCCTTATACTAAATGTGTAATAGGATCTATTTAACTAGAAACATCCCTTATTGTCACAGCAATATTATGTTAAGACATTAGGTTAGCACTTGTATGCATGTTGTTGTTGCACATACATACTTTTCTGTGTATTATCTTTATTGTTAATATAGATCGTTTGATTCTTCTAAAGGATTGGCAGCATCATTTTACTGTGACATGGACAGTTTTTTTTATTTTTATGAAGGTAAGTATGCGATGACCGAGAGGTTGTCTCTTGATGCGAAATAAATCAGTGCAGATGTTTTGCATTCTGTTGTAAAAGCAGACCGTTTTATTTCATTTATTATTTTATAATTTTTCAACTCTTCTCTGTGTGTTGCAGAACACGCGTCTGTTTTATAATTGTGAGCTCCGTTGTCGTGCTCGTGGATCATCATTGTCGCGGCTGTTACACGGAGTTTATTGTGTTGAGGATCATATAAGGAGAGAAACATGATGCAACGAGTCCGCGTTATTTTGGTGGTACTTGTTTGATGTGCGTTTCATTCATCTTAAACACGTAAAATAGTTCTGTCAGAGTTTAAAATGCAGAAGGGGTTTGGTGTCATTTGACTGTCAAGTTAACGCTTTACAGCTTTGAACAGAAGTTCAGAGAAATATGAGAATGCACTATATTTGCACGCAACATGCTTAATTTATCGGAAGGAAGACAGAGAATGCACTGATTCTAGACGAACAGTCTTGAAAGACATAGTATACTTATTTGATTTAGGCTCTACCGGTTTTAATGAAGCAGATGTGACGCTTCTGCTGCCTGAATGGATGTTTTTGTTGGCACGCAGGTTAAGATTGTAATGTCTCAACGTGCACTGCTTAAAGAGAACATTGCTCGCATATTTCTGTACTCATGCTTTACATTTTAACAAAATGTTGCCTGTGTGTAAACCGTAATTAGCGGACCCCTTGCAGTTCCACCGCGGACCCCCGGTTGAAGACCCGTGATGGTATAGACCGTTTCATCGGGCGTGAGCCTGACCCCCAGTTTACTTCCGGTTTTATTTTATTTGTTAATATTAACTTAACATAATATTATCCGAAGTGAGACATGTTTTAATTTAATTTCTGTGGTATAAGTATATCTAAATGAAAATTTAACTTCTAGGCTGACAGAATTTCGTCTCACAGCAATAACAACGCTTTTAGGTGCTTCTGACAGGAAATGTTTATCGGTTTTATCAGGTAATGAGTGGGAAACAAGCGTCCTTTCCAGTTCAACATATATATGATTTATTAATTGCAAAATAATTTTGAAATAAATCGATTAATGACAGTAGTTGTGTTCGCATTCATTAAAAGTATTACTTGTATTTTGTTCATTTCTGTGAAAATACAGATTTATTGTAACGTTACGTGCAGGCGGCCGGACAATGGAGTGTTTATGTAGGTACACAAACTTGGCTGGCAGGTGACTTGAGGCTGATCTCTTATTGGCTCGTTTCGTAGCGAATCAATATTGATTTTTACATGTTTGACCTCATTTGATTGGACAATTCTCAACAGTTTCACATAATCCTTCACTCACTCAGAACCACGATACGGAACATTATGAAGTTTACATTTCAGAAGTATAGACTTCATGCAACAGTGAAAAGGATGAGCTTTACTCGCCTTATTATTAAGTGTTTACACTGCACAGTGCTGTCATATCTTAATAGCTATATATAGATTTTATTAACGTTTTTTAAGTAGTACTACTAACTTAAGTTTGTGTGCTTGTATAGCTTAACACAAATAAATGACGAGGCACCCAATGAAAAGCTCCTTAAATTAAGCTACTTATGTTTTGCCAAAAGCCCCCGATCATTTTGAAGATGAAAAAAGTGTCACTTAAGAAAAAGTGTTTGTGTATTATAATGACTTCTAAAATGTTTTTTTCTTTTGACGCGGGTTGTGGTAGGTTAGTGTTGTTTTACACAAATAAACGCAGCTTTGAAGCGCTAGTGGTGTCGTGCTGTTAAACACCAGCAGGTGTCACTGTTTCAACAGACGTCATTCATTCAAGAGCTGATGAGTAGTAATACAGCTGATCTGCAAAATTAACCAGGCATCTTCTTTCTAAATTATAGGCATAATATTGTTTTACATTTTTTTGTAATTGTATTAGTTGATTGGTGACTTATTAGCCTAATCAATGTGAAGGCCGTTGTTATGAAGTACATTGGGAATTGTGCTTACTTTTGTTTTTAATGTGCACATGAATGACCTGTCTGAAGATTTTGTTAAGCTGGCTGTCTGCTTACTAATGAACCATCAAAGTGATTTGCTGCAAGAAGTGCTGCCTGCCAATAGCTATTGAATATATATGTTTTAAATATGATGTGTTGCCATGAAGTTTTGGACGAAAAGGGATACAGACCTAAATGTATTCATATTTTTTTAAATGATGGATGGCTTTACAGATTGTTTTACCAGTGACAGAAAAATCAGAATGACAAGAGGGTGGAGGTCATGTAAACTAAAAAGTCTGATTATACACTCATTAAACTCAACTATGTAGAAAAGCATAACAAAAGTTAACATGAACATTTTAAGGGTTGTCAATTGTAATGTTTGTTTTGTTAATGCCTCCTTTATAAGGATTGCCAAGAGAATGCTTCTGGCTCAGATCAAAGCCAACTACTCATCTGGAGCTGAGTCTTCATCATCATCAGAAGACGACCAGGACCAAGAGACGACAAAGAAATACAAAGATGATGATGAGGACGCTAGCAAAGCAAATGGTAATCTAACACCGTTAGTAAAACATGGCGTATCGATGATGTGTGTGTTTTAGGTGAATGTGATTATCTCCGCAGAAGAAGACGACGAGACGTCAGACTCCGGCTCAGATGTTGACGTAAAGAAGCGTGGACGCCGTCATCATTTGCTGAGGAAGAAGCTGACGGTAAGCGAAGGAGACTCTGAAGATGCGACGACAACCAAAAGCAAGAAGGAGAGAAATAAAAAAAGCCGAAGGAATGGTCAGTGTCTGTTGTGAAGGAAACACAGGTCATGTGACTCCACGGGCTGGTCTGATTGGTGTTTTTAATGGTTTTGTGTAGTGGGCAGTGATGACTCTTCAGATTCAGACTTTGAGCAGTCTGGTTCAGCCTCCAGTGACGCCTCGGCCCTCAGTGAAGCTGTCAGTCTGGATGAGGACAGTGAGGCGAGTAACAAGCGCAAAACACGGTAAGACTCCTGACGTCATCAGGTTTATAATGTCATGGTGTGTGTGTGTGTGCTCAGGAAACGCTGTGGCCATGCATTATTCGTCCTCTGGGCTGTCATGTTTAAGTGTGAAACAAATATTTCAAGGGATTGGGATGAGTAATGTCAAATAATGCTTGTAGATCATCCAAAAAATCCAGTAAGGACAAAGAGAGAAGCTACAAGAAAGAGAAGAAGAAACGACGGCGTATTAAAGTTCAAGACTCATCATCAGATGAAAAGGTACGGTATAAGGGCCCGGTCAGACAGAACGTGTCTTTTGCTGTTAGACACACTTCTTTTGAATTGTTTTCAGTTGGCAGGGGAGCGTTTTGCACGCTGCTTATGCGTGCAGGGCACCCTAGCGCCTGAAGTATAGACGGAGATATGAATGACAATGTTGTGTTGACACTACACATGTGATGTCACATATAGTGTCTGTATCTGGTTAACACTTCAACACAATAGCAGATGCTTTTACAACACGTTCGCACGGTCTTTAATGTGATTCAGTGGTTAAAAGCAGAGAAAACACAAATGACTGATGAATTATTAAAGGCAGGGTAGGTGCTCAATATATATATTTCGTAAATAAATATATTCTGAGGAAGGCACAAGGCTGTATAATGCTTGTCTAGTCATTGCTAAAAGCTAAAAGCTAGCTTTCCTCGCTCATGCTAACCTCTACAAAACGGCCAACCCTAGGTTTCATTTCAATAGAGAAAGAGAGCGTGTGGATGATTCTTCTGATTTGCTCTTGCACAGAGCGGAGATGAGGAGGATGACGAGGACGGTGATGAGAAAGGAACGCCCAAAGGCCGCAAGAAGATCCGCAAGATCCTTAAAGACGACAACTTGCGGACAGAGACCAGAGACGCTCTGAAAGAAGAAGAGGAGAGGAGGAGACGCATCGCAGAGAGAGAGAGATTGAGAGAGAAACTCCGAGAGGTAGACAAACTCAAACTCATGAGAGGTTTGTTCAGAGTCATGTTGTTCAGTTTAAACTCACGGAGGCTTGTTTACAGACGATTGTAGTGGAGGAGTCAGCACAGGTCACATGTCCCATCACAACTAAACTGGTGCTGGATGAAGATGAGGAGACCAAAGAGCCGCTGTTGCAGGTTCACAGAAATCTGGTGACCAAACTCAAACCACATCAAGTGGACGGTAAGCGGTTGATCCATATACCTTTACATTTATTATCCTTCCTGTTATGACTCGCTGTAGCTCATCATTGGTGCTTTCCGCTCTAGTTTAATCAAGACGGATTTGGATAGAATTTTTAAATGTGTTGTGCAAAAACATGTTGAAGCCATGCACTTTTATTCTGGGAATATGTCAAATGCAAATGTTCCTGATAAACTGTGCTGTTTGATATGAAACTGTGTTCAGCCGTATGGAGAAATGTCATTCCCCAGGTGGCTTTGTGTCCGTGCGCTTGGAGATGTGCATAAACAAACAGTTCAGTTTTTGAACACTGGCTGCACTCGTTTTGCTCGCTAATATTATTTGTAATGTAACATTTGTTGCGTAATTATTACTACCCCATATAGAAATTGATAGTTTGCATAATATTTTACCTGTGTTTCTCTTCTGCGTGTGTGTGTGTGTGTGTGTACATGTCAATAATAAGATGATAAATGGATATCAAAATTGATTTCAGACTTTATTTCAATCAGTATTAATAATGTCAAGGTTATATTTTACAATATATTCTTTACACAATTTAGTTCACGGTTTGATTTCTATAGCGATTTTTAAGACATTGCAATGTTCTAAAGCAGGAAGAAAAAAACAAAACGAAGAGAGAGGTAGAATACAGAACTGTACATGGTTTAGAAAGAGAAAGACCATTGTGATAAAGCAACATTCGTGGAATTGACCGAAGCGTGAGCTAATCTAAAATCAGCAGCCTCCCGGTGAGCAAGCAGAAAACAACAAATCACAAAAACAAACTTCAAAAATGTAAACATTGATTTGAGCCCATTTGCTCAGTGTGAGTGACATCGTGACGCGTTGATCTCCATCCATTCAGATGATGAATAAACTCACTGTTGTGTTGTTGCATCTTGCATGTTTTGATGATGTTGTGATGTGTTGTGTACAGGTGTTCAGTTTATGTGGGACTGCTGTTGTGAGTCTGTGAGAAAGGTGGAGAAGTCTGGTGGCTCGGTTGTATTCTGGCTCATTGTATGGGTCTGGGTAAAACCCTGCAGGTGAGTCACTCTGAAGGTAAATCTGATGAATGCAGGTGGGTTCTTTCTCTGGTGTTGTTCTCCGTGTGTCCTACAGGTGGTGACGTTTCTTCACACATGTTCTGTTGTGTGAGAAGTTGAACTTCTCCACAGCTCTGGTGGTTTTGTCCTCTCAACACTGTGCTCAACTGGCTGAATGAGTTCTCTAAGTGGCAGGAGGCCTGAAGGACGAGGAGAGTTTAGAGGTAGAGCTTTGTCTTGTATCATGCATAGATCTTCCCATTACTGTTCTTTCCTTTTGGGTCTGTTTCAAATCAGTTCCTGTAGTATTACATCGTGCCTTGGAAAAACCACTTCAGACCGATGAATGTTAATGTGATGAATCTGCAGACCCTCTTTAGTGTTATTACAGTAAGAATATTAGTGCTCATTGACTCACAATTTTCTAAAACATTCTGGAGCTTGGCATAACCAGAATGATCATCAGTATTATCATATGAAATATATCTGGAGGTTTATCAGGTCCCCTGGTGTCTGTAATGCTGTGTTCACACTAAGATGGAAACACATTTCCTAAACCCGTGCTCCTCAACCAAAAATAGCTGTCAGATCACTTCGGATGGTGGTGCTTTATCAGCTTTATATCAGGAACGAGGAGATGCTTTCTTTTGAGTCCAGTCAGAGGCTTCTGCTTTTCTTAGCAGTGAGATATCATTTATGTGCCAATACTATCAGGACCGTATGACCCAGACTGCTTCACTTACCATAACTACAGATATGGTCTAGTGCAGTAAATGATTTGTTGCTCTGATGGTAAAGGCCGTATTTGAGAAGAATGTTTTTGCTGTTTTTCTTGTATGATATGCATTGTCCTGAAGGAGAAGCAGATGAGAATGTGATATAAAGAGTCAGTGTGATGATGGGTGTCCTGTTTCAGGTGTCAGAGCTGGCCACGGTGAAGAGACCTCAGGAGAGAGCATACGCTCTACAGCGCTGGCAGGAGGACGGCGGTGTCATAATCATTGGTTATGAGATGTACCGGAACCTGACGCAAGGCAGAAACATCAAGAGCAAGAAACTGAAGAAATCTTCCAGAAAACTCTCGTCGATCCAGGTGCACTTCACACGCAACAAACGTGGACACATATCCATCAGATTCAGAAGAAAGGGGTTTAACGTTACATGTCACACATGCTACAAAAAAATAGATCTATGCTACAAATAAATGTAAATAGTCTTGCACACGTGATTTGAATGAGCATTACACGGAGCCACCTGTTTGTGTGAAGTGCGTTTGTCATTGTGCTTGTTCGTGTGTGAGGTTAACTAATGGCGCACCATTTTTATTTTAGTTTTTATTTAGTCTTTGCAATAAAACTTTTTTTTTCCTGCAGCATTAAGTCCATTTTATCTAGAGCCCTATGATCTGTGCGATGTGGGTAAACATGGAAGGAATCACGAAAGCGGATTTCTACTGTTTAAATATGTACTCTGCTTGTGCTGTGTGTCTATGAGTGAATGACATGCACACTTAAACATGTTACAAACGTGACACTTGTGAATTTGTCTATATCTCACTATACGAGGACATGAACACTTGAACTTCATCCACAGAGTTGTTCTGAGTTTATTTTACGAACATTTCACTGTTTGAGTGAAGCTACTTACAAACACACTGAAGCTCAAGCGTCCGCGCCACAACCAGCCAAAATAAAATTCTGCTTAATTTGAACCAGATGATAAAATAATTAACTCTAATAAACTGCAGTACAATTCTTAAGTATACAGTATTTTTATGGACAAATGTAATTATTACTGTATAGTAAATCATTGAAAATACAGAACTCCGAACAATTAAAAGGTAAAAAATTATTTGGCCCTAATTTATCCATTAGTGTAACGTTAATTTGCTTTATCAGTTACCTGTCTACTTATGAGATGACTTGCACTTGAGTCATTTTAAAGATAATATCAGACGTATGCTTGTGCTCCAACTGTTTGGCCTGTGCCACACAAACATTAATTCTCTCTAGCATCGGTCCTGTGTGCAAAAAAGTTAGCGTACAGCCCTGGAAGAATCCAGAGTTTGTAGTTGTGTTGTTGTTGTTGTATGGCTGTTATACAAGTGAACATGAGCTCATGGTGATGTTTATGATTGACAGGTCCAGATTTTGTGATCTGTGACGAGGGTCACGTGCTGAAGAACGAAGCGTCTGCGGTTTCTAAAGCCATGAACTCCATCAGGACTCGACGACGAGTGGTGCTGACAGGAACCCCACTGCAGAATAATCTCATTGAGTGTGAGTGTGGCTTCTCTCTTGTGTGTGATTCTTTTTTTCTGTTGTTTCTCTTTCAGGACTGTGGGTGTGTAGTTTTTAATGTGAAGTGTATTTAACACCTAAACATACACATTTACTTTCTTATAAAAATGGCGTACATGAGATGACTGTACATTAATTGCGAGTTTATAATACCAGATAACGCTCATGTGTAATGTCTTGTGTGTAGCTCAAGTGAACACATGTGATGTTTGACAGAGTAGATGATGTTGGTGTGAGTCTGATGGAGTGGGTTATCTCTCTGTAGATCACTGTATGGTGACCTTCATCAAAGAGAATCTTCTGGGTTCAGTGAAAGAGTTCAGAAACCGCTTCATAAACCCCATTCAGAACGGTCAGTGTGCAGACTCCACCTTCACTGATGTCCGCGTCATGAAGAAACGTGCTCATATTCTCTATGAGATGTTGGCCGGATGTGTACAGGTAACCCCGGCCGTCAAGACACTGGTGTTCTTGTCTTTATACATCACACACAACTGAAGTGAACGCTGTATATATTTTTCTTTTGCAGAGGAGGGACTACACTGCTCTCACAAAATTCCTGCCACCCAAACACGAGTATGTGCTGGCGGTGCGAATGACGCCCATTCAGTGCAAACTCTATCGATACTACCTGGAGCATTTCACAGGTGACGTTCACTCTCCAGTGTTCACTTATTACCACACTAGATGCTTTTCTAAAGAAGTTCAGCTCAGTATTCAACAGTCATCAGGATGTCATTTGTGCCTGGAAAAACTCTGAAAAACCTTTTTTAAAATATATCTTACGTTATATATATTTGTACAGTTGCATAATGTGCGTTTGTCATTATGTTATTTGTTTTTTTATACTGCTTTATAGGTTTGGTTTAATTTATTAAACTAATACAATTATTATTTGTTTTAGTTGGGGTATTATATATTTTCAGATAATAAATTTAGCCCCTCCATTTTGGTTTAGGCAACATTAAGTTAACCGTAATAACCCAGATTCTGATGGATAAGATCGAGTTCTGACCGACATGATCTGCTGCTGAATGTTCAGTTTCAGTCAGAAATGGGTTTTAAAGGGTTGTAAGTGACATTTCATATCTTTTAATTGTGTAGTGAATACAAAATCATTGAAAGTTACTGTGCTCAAGTAAGAGAAGTGCTATAACTCATAGAGAGGGAGAGAGAGGAGAGAGGAGAGAGGGGAGAGAGAGGGAGAGAGAGGGAGAGAGAGGGAGAGGAGAGGGAGAG
This sequence comes from Triplophysa bombifrons, assembly GCA_029783895.1. Taxonomy (NCBI): domain Eukaryota; kingdom Metazoa; phylum Chordata; class Actinopteri; order Cypriniformes; family Nemacheilidae; genus Triplophysa; species Triplophysa bombifrons. Next base: position 21,343,322 of record CM056464.1, read on the forward strand.
ATGAGGGGAGAGAGAGAGAGATAGACAGAGAGAGAGAGAGAGAGAGAGAGAGATAGACAGAGAGAGAGAGAGAGAGAGGGGAGAGAGAGGGAGAGAGAGGGAGAGAGAGGGAGAGAGAGTCAGTGGCAGCTGTCCACGGGACTATGTGAATAAATTCCCATGTTCTTATCTAATGAAGAGCTTTAAGGTGTCATTATTCGGGCTAAACTCTGAGCGGCTGTGTGATGTTGTGACTGTGGATGTGTGACCACCGGACAGATCCTGACCCCCCCCTCTCTCTGTCTCTCTCTCTCTCTCTCTCTCTCTCTCTCCTCTCTCTGTCTATCTCTCTCTCTCTCTCTCTCTCTCTCTCTCTCTCTCTCTCTGTCTATCTCTCTCTCTCTCTCTCTCTCTCTCTCTCTCTCTCTCTGTCTATCTCTCTCTCTCTCTCTCTCTCTCTCTGTCTCTCTCTCTCTCTCTCTCTCTCTGTCTCTCTCTCTCTCTCTCTCTCTCTCTGTCTA
>CM056464.1:21344321-21388722 GCA_029783895.1 Triplophysa bombifrons
GAGAGAGAGAGACAGAGAGAGAGAGAGAGATGAGAGAGAGAGAGAGAGAGAGAGAGAGAGAGAGAGAGGAGACAGAGAGAGAGAGAGAGAAGAGAGAGAGAGAGAGAGACAGAGAGAGAGAGACAGAGAAGACAGAGAGAAAGAAGACAGAGAGAAAGAGAGAGACAGAGAGAGGAAGAGAGAGAGAGAGAGAGAGAGAGAGAGAGAGAGAGAGAGAGAGAGAGAGAGAACAGAGAGAGAGAGAGAGAGAGAGAGAGAGAGAGAGAGAGACAGAGAGACAGAGAGACAGAGAGAGAGAGAGAGAGAGAGAGACAGAGAGAGAGAGAGAAGAGAGAGAGACAGAGAGAGAGAGAGAGAGAGAGAGAGATGTGTCAAATGCATATCAGTACACACTAAGAGCCAAACAAAAGCATGAGACTGGAGAGATTATAGCTTATATACAACTAGGGCTGGGCGATGGGTTTCAGGGCTCCAGGACTAACTTTTTGTCACTAGGAGCACAGTGGCCCCCAACTGAAAATTTTAGGGGCACAACAGAAAATTTAGGGGCGCATACCGTAAATCAAAAGGGTAACCAAATATACTAATTTCCACTTTATTACTAAAAAATATTTTAATAATAGATGCAGAAATTTACAATGTGCTGTTTCAAATTCATAACACATTTTATTCTGCACTTTTGAAGATGCAACAAGGTAAACTGACAGCACCATCGCTGTCATGACAGTACAAATAGTAAACAAAATACCATACATTCAGAATAAAAAAAAGTGCTTAGTAACCTTTCGGTCATTTCACAGTTACAAACAATACTTAAATGTATGTTTAATCAGTGTATTGTGTTTTAAACTGCGAAGTGCCTGTACTATCGGCAAACTTTGTGTTCCCCGCAGTTCTGGGTAGCTGCTGCAGTATTCGCAGTTCATATAGTTCGACTGCTTCTAGTACCTCAGCCAGCTGAATTCTTTTAGCCAGTCTTCTCGAAAATGGTGAGTTCGGGCTTTTTCGCCACACCAACCTCTCGACTCTGCATCATCATCCGATGGTGACACTGTAGACTCTGGCACTGGTACACTAGCCGCAGGTCGGAAGAAAGAATCAATAGTTCGCTTGCTCATAGCTCAGACGCACGCACATATCAGGTTGTGATGATATTTGTCTCCGTTTCCTTCCCACAGATGTTTACGCAGCGCTCGATTATCTCTAGGCCCCTCCCCCTCCACGCATTTTAGCCACTTACAGTGGCCATTCCTATTCTTCTCACTCGCATTGGCCGCCTCACAGACAGGCATCACTCAACGAAACGCGAGTGTGTGCTCGCGTCTCATGAGTATGTGTGCGAGTGTGTGTGTGTGTGTGTGTGTGTTGCGTGCGTGTGCGCTCGCGTCTCATTGATTATTTCATTGCTCATTTCATTGATCATTGACGTGCCCCTTCCATGTTTAATGTATAAAAAAATACGGAGGGTGGGGGAGCAAATTTACTGGTAGCACATGTGCGACTGGATGTAAAATTCAGTCGCACACTCTCAAATTTTGGTCGCAGTCTGGAGCCCTGGGGTTTAAAACGTTTTTTTGATAATCGACTTAAATCATCCCAATATCCGATAATATCAGGTGTGTTTGACTTCATGCAACGTTGCGCAGATGATCAGCGTACTGATGTCATAAGCTGATGTCATAATGCCGATCAATCTGTTGATACAGACCGGGACGGAATTTGTTCTGGACCCGCCAAGTGCCAAAACAAACACACAAATAGGCGCGCCACGCACACAAACCAGTGTTGCAGTGACTTCTTTCATCGAGTCAAGCATTTAGATAATCATATTTTTTATGCAGTAGAAGGATGTTTGCCAGAACGGCCCTCGGGCGTGAGGTTTTTGCTTTGCCGACGCAGCTGGTCTTTCTCTTGGTCTATCTGTGCAGTGACCGCAGAAAATAGCAGCACATTCATCTGAACAAACAAAACCAGCGTTTCCAAAATTCTGTCACTGTTACTGACTGCCTGGGCATATGAACATGAACCTTAATGCTAAAGCCTCTACATCACATGATCATTTTATAATGTGTATATTCCATCATTATCGATTATCATCTTGTATGTGTCTGTTGTAATCGACATTCGTGACTAGTTGCGAGACATCAGCGATACAGGAACATTGTCACATTCACCCAGCCCTATAAACCAACACACAACCAGAAATGACAACGCTGTACACAACTGATACAAAACAGAATAAACAGAACCATTCAACTAAATGTCAGAAGTGTGTGAATGCACTACAATAAGACCTATAAAAACAACATTTACTTCCAGAGCAGAATGAAGGCATAATCATCCTGTCAGCGTCAATCTAAGATATTTTATATACAGGATTAACAAGAAACATCTGGTACAGTTAATCCGGGGTTTACTGGGTCAAAACACATACACAGGGTTAAAAGTACCCTTTGAACCCAATACTGATGAAAAAAATAGGGAAGAAACAGGTTGACGTCCTAACTTCTTATTTATTCTTGAAATAAACAATAATCACGGTTAGGGAGCTCAATTTTTAAATTCAATTATTTTAACTTGAAATGTCATCATTAAATCAAAAGTTTCGTAAACTTATGTCTTCCGTCAGCACCTGACCGATCAGTTCAAACTTCACTCTCTTTTCTACTCTTAGGCTTTGTGAGACCACTTTTACTGCACTTATTGTTGTTTTTTGTCCTTATGTTGTTTCTATTGCTTCCATTGTTCTCCCCATTTGTAAGTCCCTTTGGATAAAAGTGTCTGCTAAATCTACTAAATGTAAAATAGGAGTAATGAACTTATCAGACACAGATTTGACCTGAAACCGCATCAAAAGCAAAGACATTAAAAAGTAACTTGAACAGTTGGTAACACTTTCCTTGAAGCATGTATGTTTAATTCATTATAAAAGTAGTTTTAAAGCATTGTAATGTCTTATGTATTAACTGTAATAATTATTATTTATAACACTTAGCAATTCATTGTTACACTACACGTATTAAATTGGTAATAATTCTTTACAACTACATATAATGCATTACAACACACATTTTGAAGAATTATAATGCATTTTACCCTTTAATAACTCTTTATAATGCATTAAATATACACGCTTCAAGGAAAGTGTTAGCAAACAGTTTTGTGCAGTCAGATGGCTGACACATGTAAGCACTGTCAGGTGGTCTGACTTCCTCTGCTCGTGTGTCGCTTCATATAATGAGAAATGATTTGAAAACACTGGTGCAGTGAGGCACAATGCACTCAGAACATATACAGGGTTTCATTCATTAACATGAGGTCCTACTGCTCACTTCATGTTTATTCATAAACATTACACCACAAACATTACTCAACACTCACCTATTTTCAGTTTGTTATTTCTCATAAACTGTGCTAGTTATTTCAATGTCACCATGACACGGTGTATTACCACCACACTAATGTTTTGATGTGTTCTGTGTATTACTGTTTGCTGTTATCGTAAAGCGTCCTTGAGCTCTGGAAAGGCGATATATAAATAAAATAAATTCACTTATTTATGTTTTAAAGACTTATCTACAATTAAAGCAAAATTGCAAAAAACAAGTGAGAGAGTGGACAGGAAGCGAAGTGGGAGAGAGGGGAGGGGTTTGAGAAAGGACCCCGAGACAGGAATCGAACTCAGGTCGCCAGATGCGCAACCTCGCCACATGTCAGAGCACTGCCAACATTATTCACTTTTAACCCTTTCACACCAGTGTGATCATTCTAGGGTGGTCTCTGAAGCGCACAATCACACCCCTTTAGTACGCAGTTGTAAAACACCCATGAGATGTAATGCCGAATCGTCTTCATGACAGATTTTGGCTGAACCATTTCAGAACAACATTCCTGATGCTGTACAGCACCACCGCACCATGAGCTGGTTAATCATGGCCATCAACTGAGGCAAGGTCACATGACTTCTTTGATGCACATCCAGAAAATAACCAAGTTAATGCGTTTCAATCGCAATTAATGCACATTTCTTCTATTCAAATAAAAAATGGTTTTGGTCTATTGAGCGAGTTTTTATAGCCATCTTGGCGTTTCCCTCCAGTGTTTCTTTATGCAAAATCCCAAAGTGCTCATTCAAATAAGTGGATGGAAACACATCTGTATTGTTTCTGAGCTGTATCACTCAGCCCTCGTGTCAGTTTTTACCTCTTTCATGAAACTCTTGCCCAGTCGAACGATCTTGGCAAACAGTATGGGGTCATGGGACAGATGAGGACCCAGGTAGCACAGCATGGAGAACACGTCTCTGGATAAGTCTTGGAAGGTCTCAGCCGGCCGCAGTGCCTGTTTGTTCCACAGAGGTCTCATCAAACTCCCTTTGGCACCTTTGGGAACCCCAGCCCTACAAACACATGAAGTTCAAAGAGCTCTGTCAGAACAACTGAGTTTCAACCGGAGCCTGACAATACGCTTCAGAGCACGTCTCATGTGGACTTCGTCGTGATCACTTTAGGAGGCGGGCAACAGGTGACATCTCCCCGTCTCTCCATCCTCAGATCTTTGCGGTGATTTCTCAGCAGCTGCCTGAGTGAAATTTGGAACTTCCAAAGCAAATTCAATTACATTTTATGCTCATTTTCTTCCCCAAATAGAACGGTGTGATCATCTCCGTTCTGCATTTTTAGAAAGCAAGAGACAGCCGCTACCCCTCCCTACTCCTGTTGTTTCCAAGCAACAGACATGTGTGATGAAGAGGTCTTGAATGTAAAAACATGAAAATTAATTGATGCTTAAAACTTTTGTTTGAAATTATATCTCATTAAGATTATTTTTCTCACCCCATTGGCAGATAATTTTGCTTGTTTTAAGCAAACAATCACTTCATTTTGAGGTGTTTTTTCAGAAAACAAGACATCATTTCTTATGCTTTTTCATGTGTCTAGTAAATGTATCTTGATTTAAGATTTTTTTTATATTTGGACTGACAACAGGACAAAACTACTAAGTTAGAAAAGCAATTTTTGCAGTGTATATTCTGTGCTTTGTCCCATATAGGTTATTATTGACAAATATATTTGTGTGTGTTGTACTTTTTAATTTAATTTTAAAGTTCTTTTATAGCACTCGGTCATCTTAAGCTGTGTTTAAATGTGGTGTATAAATTAACCTTGCACTTACTACAATGATGGTAATAACTTAATGAATAAGCTTCAAGTGAACTTGAGAGAGAGAGAGAGAGAGAGAGAGAGAGAGAGAGAGAGAGAGAGAGAGAGAGAGAGACAGAGACAGAGACAGAGACAGAGAGAGAGAGAGAGAGAGAGAGAGAGAGAGAGAGAGAGAGAGAGAGAGAGAGAGAGAGAGAGAGAGTGTGTGTAAGTGTGAGAGTTTGTGAGTGTGTGTGTCTGGGTGTGTGTGCATCTGCGTCTGCAGTGTAGTGTAGAAAACAAGTTCTGACATTCAAACAAATCCTGTCAAATTTTCTGATTTGTATTGTTCTTTATTTTTTATAAATTATTTATTGTTCTGGCAGCTCAGGTGGCACTTTTATTTAAAAAAAAAAGTCTATATATTTGGCAGATGTAAAGCATACATGTGTATGTTTTTTGTGTTGGTCCATTTTTATTTTATTATTATAACAGCTCAGGGATGTTCAAGGAGCAACATGTTTGTGCACTTTCTAAAGATTTTAGTTCTGTTTTTGAATAAAGGGTTGGAAATTAATGCTTTTCTTGTTTTGTTTTTTGTCTTTATCCGATTTGTCGATTAATCGAAAAAAATAATCGACAGATTAATCGATTATTAAAATAATCATTAGTTGCAGCCCTAATAACAACCCTTTTTGGGACGCTAACATACATCTGTGTTTTATTTAATACCAGTCGGTGTCCCGTGCAGAGATGACCTCGTGTGCGGTGTGTACCTGCGGTACAGCGGCTCCACGCTGTAGTGCAGCAGCTGGCACAGAGCGATGGCGATAGTCTTGTGGGAGGTGGCGTAGAAAGCTGGCATCTGATCCATGACGCTCTGAGCATGCTGCCAGTCGCCGATCCGCAGCAGAGCCTCCAGCAGCCCCAGTTTCTGATTATCAGGAGGCTGACATGAGAGAGACAGATGGATTAGAGGAGTGGAGGACACACCTTCACATACGCCATCATTATAGACTCTATAGTTCATTATCAGTGCTGCCGGGGATCTCATGTTCAGACACACACATCTGTGCGGTTTCTTACTAATGTCACAGATAATTCACCCCAAAGAAAATCTACAAAATCTGGATTTTTTATTGGACCCAAGAGTGGCTAATGATATAACTGTTTAGATTTTCATTTGTATATCAAGACCATCCAAAATGAGAAGCAAAATTATTTTTTTCAAAAATCATGTTTTTTATGATGTTATTGTTTTCTTGTGTTATTGTGTTATCTAGCTGTTTTTGTAGTTATTATGGCTTGAATCAAAACAAACCAACTGCAGTTTGATTGATATTAATCGGAACATAAAAAAAAATCCTAATTTCATCTCATTTTGGAACCAAACTCTTCATATATTAACAGTATATCAACATTAATTTATATTACCATTTTATTGTATAATAAATGTATAAATAAAAAATGTCTTGCATTTCATCTGCTTGTTCTGTGTGAGTATGAGTGAATGAGTTGTACAGTTTAACATGTTGACAGTTGTGGATTTATCTGTGAAGCAACAGTCAAACACACGCTGAAACTCAAGCGTTTTTGCATCTACCTGCCAAAATAAAAGTCAGCTTCATTTGAACCAGATGAAAAAAAGAATATTTATAGTAAGATTCAAAATACTCTAGTACCCCAAAATTGTACTGCAGTTTACTGTAGCGGTTCTACTACTGGCAACAAAACATCCTTTTAACACGCTTACTAAAGTAATTGACATGTTTCTTTGGCTTGTTTTCAGAAATAATCTACAGGGAATCTGTTTTCGTGTATGTGTGCCAGAAGTTAAGCCTGGGCTACAATGCTTGTTTATGTTGTTGCTTTGAAACCATCTATAGCCAGTCAGAGAATCATTTACTTCGTTTCAGTCAATTTCTTACAAAAAGTCAAAAAGAGTGAAGATATTCCTATTATGTGGGCAAGCTCGGTAAACACTTTAATAACACACCGCAGCACCCACAGCTTGTGTATCAATAATCAGCACATATGTCATTACATTTTTGATTCATGACAGCACAACTGAGATGCGCTACCTTCTCGTTCTTCTCATCCTCCTTTTCTTTCTCTTTCTCCTTGTCATCTATCTTTTCAGAAGGGACAACCACCATGGTGAGTTTGCGTGCGATCTGTTTGGCCTCCAGGATCTCTCTCTTGGCCTCTTCCACAATGCTGGAGTCCACTGGGAGGAGCTGGAACACAAGAGAAAAGTTCAGTTCAGTGAATCCGCTGCATCGAGTGAACAGTTGACATGTAAAGTCAAGTGTCAGAAATGAGAAAGAAAGGTAATCTGATGCAGGAGACACTTCAGCTGCAGCAGGTGATTTTGGACAGATGATGAACGGTGAGCGAGCACTAATAATGTTAAACGGTGAACTGACTCAATGAGCAGCAGAGGACCATCTCTTAATGTTGTGTTTTGAACTGTCCATAGTCACTTTGAATATTGACATCTGTACGTAAACCAAACGCTGACACGAGCGTAGAGACATTTATATTTCCCATTACGGGTACAGGCAAATTTTCACATCACCCTATCTGTAGTCGAATGGGGAGGCTTACACTTTCAGACAAAATGACAGACGCTGATCTAATCATTCATAACTATAAACGATAACATCCACCATTTAATATTCCCACATCGGTCCGTTCCATCTTTTAAAAGATGGTAGATGTCATTTTATGTGGCATACAGTAATGAAGATCTTAAATATCACAACACATTAGGATACAACACAACTGTGATAAGATCATGTTTGGATCAAAGAGAAGTTCATCTCCATTCTGTTGTGATATCAAATAATCACTCCTCTTCAGACAGCAGTCACATACACAAAGCACACACATACGAGAGTAAAGATGAACTTACATGAACATAGAGATCTTCAAGAGAGATGAGGTTGTGTTGAAGAAGAGCCGCAGCGATGTGGTACAGAGAACATGGTGTTTCTCCATTGGGTTCCTGAACGCACAACATTAACATCATCAGCCCCGGCCTCCACGAGCATCATATCCTTTCTAACTGTTGCAAAAGTCTGCAGTACTGAAGATGTGTGGGTAACAATAACGCACCTGATGGAACTTGAACTTGAATCCAAGCATGTGGCAGAGGGTCTGATGTTCACACATGTAGGATTTGATGAGGGGGATGAAGAACTCATCTTGGTCAGAGCGACACTCGTACACTTCTAAGATGATGTCTAGCACACGGTTCGGGTCCAGATTAAAACATCCTAAGGACACATCACACCAAGATCTCAACACATGTTCAAACATACACTTTCACTGTTGTTCTGGCTCGCTATCCCAGTTCACATTCATGACCAGGCCTGGCGCCATGACAATCTTTTCTTTAGTTTTGTCGATATGTTGCATGAGAAATAATTGCGATGATCAATATTATTGTTATTATATGCAACTGATAACGACGTGATAATATAAAAATGCAAGTACACCCTTTAAAAGTTTGCTTACAAGGGAAGTAGCATTGGTCTTTTCCCGTATGGTATCATATGCCCGAGTGATATGACTTCTGAAAGGAGCAAAAAAATGTGGGGCGGGACTTGATTTCTCAACTCGCACGAAACAATTTTCACCGTATCAATTGCAGGAGAACGAGTGAATGCAGTATGGAGATTTATTAAAAACCGTGAGGTAATATTTGGAAATATAGACATTTCTCTTTCATCACAGTAGTTGGCACTATGCACCTCTAAAGTTGGTCCTCAAAATGCCCTGAAACCTTTAAACTATGGTCACAATGACTTATTGCGAGAAGACAAAAAAGTACAATTCACTCGCATAACATTGTTTATGGAAACAGTTAGAAAATATTCTGTAATCTGTAATGGACCCCTGGCTAATGTCGCTTTATCTGAAGCTACTTTTTGAATGGTGTCTCCTTCATGAAGGGCCATTTAAAGGAACAAAAACACTGTTTGGAATTTATCCAACACCCCATCCTAACCAAACACGATGCGTTGAGATTCCTGCGATAAGCAGTTTGTTCGTCCATACCGAACGTGAAAAAGGGGCGGGACGAGACAACCAATCGCAAAACACAACCAATCAGAAGAGTTTTTCACTGTGCCCGCTCCCGATGCCGCTGAAGAGTGCTCCTAGAGAGATGCGTCCTGTTCTCATGACTTCAGTGTTGCCTCACCGTAGGTTGTGCTCTTATTTCCGAATCTTAATGCACGTTATCAAACGCATATAGGCTGACTTTATCATTGTTTGCCGATTAATATTCATGAGGTGCAGAATTTGCATCCAATGAGATCGTTGTGTGGGCGGAGCTGTCAGCCCGGGCTAGTAAGGCCAAGACTATTTTCAAAGAAGTTATGCGATACGTGTGCTCACTGTTAATAAAGATAGAGACTAAAAGAGCTGTGTTACACAATCAATAGAGTCACATGCTGGTGCCCTTCGGCTTTTATAAAACATGCACATTTTTCTTTTTTTATTTGGATGTAAAACACTTAATAAAAAAAAAATTGGTATTCTTGCAAACAAACAAAATATAAGTCCATCTGAGTTGGACGTATGTTTACTGTTAGTGTTTTTCTAGACAGATTGTAATGAGATTTTCTGTAAGTTTACAGTGTAGAGAGGTGAAAGAACACCCACCTATTAAAGACTTGATGTTCTCAAGGACGAGAAGACTGGTAAGATTGGTGGAAAGATCCTGACCCAGTTCAGTGATCAGCTTAGCGTAACCTTCATTCTCCTCCCGCAACAAATTAAACTTCTGCTGTTTGTAGCTACACAGTGAGAGATGAACTCAATCAGGTTAACATTCAGTAAGAGAATACCAAACCAATTCATTGACTGGAACATGATTGTGTTGATGAAATACAGCAGTAACGTTCATTTCACTTACAGTGCCATGAGAAACATTACAGATGAAGCAGTTTCACATTTCAGACAGATTCAAGGAAAGATTGAAATGTTGAAAAAGATGAAATCCTTAAACTCTTTGTAAGTCACTTTGTATAAAAGTGTCTGCTAAATGACTTGATGTTAATGAAAAGTTGATTATGTTGAGAGTATGGCATGTGGTGTAACTCACAATAGTTTGGTCTTAATTTTGACAATCTTCTGGTTAAACTGCTGTGCCTGTTTGATCAAACCCAGAGACTCCAGTGTTTCTGGATCCAACCTCTCCTTCAACACGCTATCAGGAATACAGAACTACAGAAAATGATAAAAAACACAACAACGATCACTTATAACAAAACAAACAAGTTCTATTACACAGCTTAGAAAGGAACTTGTGAAGATTAAATTCAACAAATGTAGGAGAATTATTTCAGTGCTGCACAGCCCACGTCAAACCTCCTTCAGCTAGACTTACATAAGCCACTAATGACACTGCATAACAAGCTTGTATTTGCATAATAATGCAGCTTACAGTGATTTCAATAAAAATAAGAGACACTGCAGGACTTTATGAGTCACACTCCACCGCCATTACAAACTGCTCTCTTCACCAGACAGACGCTCTGCTTTGAGGTTAACGTGTGGAGGCTGTTCTCATTCTAAGCGGTGCAGGCGGTTGGTTCATGGCCCTCTGTGAGTGGACTTTCATTTTTCACCAGAGGACAGAATTTGGGTCACTCGATACACTAATGCTGCTAATCTTCAGAGTCAGGGGATCGGGCCACCCGCTTACGTATACACACGCACATAAATACACACCAGATGAGCTGTTCTTCGTCCTCATAGAGTCTCGCAGTACAATAGTGCTACCTGGTGGCCGTAAAAAGAAATGCACTGACTACTCACCAGACACGCTCCCACCAGCTGGGTAAAGTGATCGCGCTTATGTTTCTCCTCCAGACAGCCAGTCTCAATATCTGAAAAAGAAAATCAGTGTAGAATTCGAATTTTAAAGCTTTACATAATTAATATTGCATATAGGAACATATAGTCTGTTTAATATTTGACCTGTGCTTCTATCTCTCTTACATGCGTGTTTTTACGTTGCATGTCTGTGTGTGTGTGTGTGTGTGTGTCTGTCTGTGTCTACGTGTCTGTGTATATGCGCCTAGTGTTACTATTAACATAGTGCATATTTTGTGTGTGTAGAGTTTGTATGCGGGTATGTCTGTCTTCTGTGTTTTAACCTTTTTCTTGTTTTTACAGGTATATAACTAATTAATTTGATTATAGTCAATATGTTTTATGTACAGCTGCTTTGTAACAATGAAAATTGTAAAAGGCATTATATAAATAAAGTTGAGTCGAGTATAGATCAGAACATATCTGCTCATGTCAAGAAAGCCACTGAAATTACAATAACAGAGTCAAGGTGAGCAAAACACACCTTGATATCATTTGAGAATCAAAACATTCATATTGTAACTGAACGATGAGAATAATCAATGACTGCACAAGTTTTTTTACACCATTAAACATGAATACAGCAAGTGAAAAATGACGTGCACGCAACAGTTAAATTCTTAGAAATCAATGTGGTTTATCCAAACATCTATATAATCACAGGACTTCCTGACACTCATTGCAGCCATACCACCAACTCACTGTATATTTGACAGGACTGCGTGTACTGTTTGGCTTTAAAGACACCTCAACATGTTTCACCAAATGCAATTTCTCTCTTGTGTTGATCATTATTTGTTAAGGTCCTTTTTCCAATATAGCCTTCATTATGTCCGACCCACATAATGTCCTTCTGACCACTGCTTGTCTGTGAGCACTTGTATTAGAGGAGAGGACATTCTCTGTATAAAGACATTGGATCTTGCCTTTTACAAATTTAAGGTCCATTTGATTTCAGCTTCAGTATATACAAAGAACAATGAACATGCCAGCATGAGTGAATCACAGTGTGGGGTTTCAGCTCAACTCTTTCTGTTCAGAAGCTGATTTATGCAAACATCTGTCAGAGGAGCAATCTATGTGGACATATGACTGCAGTTTAATAAGCATGTTCATTCATGCGGCTCACAAAACCATCTCTCAATACAAACACATGCCATCCCTGCTTCACAAAGACAAATGAGATGATACCAAAAACTGTCAGGCATGCATCCTTTAATCTGCATTACCAGCACAAAAAAAATCTAACACAAAGAAACACTTACCTAATATACTGAAAACATCAGCTAAAATAGACGGCAGATCATCCCGCAGATCCTGAAAAAGAAAATCAACGATCGCTTTCAATAAGACATTGCATACAGAATCTGTGTTCTTCATCCTCCTCTGGTGAACCTTGTGACAGAGTATGTGTGGGGAAGTGGATGATCTGTCACTTCAGCAGAAGCCGTGTTTCATCCTGTCACAATCTGTGCAGTGATTCTGTGTCTACACTTGCTGGATCAAAAATACATATCTGATTTGAAACTTTAAAGAACACCTTTTTGAGACTGCAAATCTCGCACCTCAGAGAGACAGACCCAACAGTACTTCACAACATAGATATAAATAACTAAGTGCCACATTCAAGCGCTCCAGGCAAGTAGACGTGTCGGCCATCTTGGAACAGTCCACTGACGTCACTCACAGTTTGCTAGAATGATACAACACTGCACAGGCAGGGCTCTGAACCCACAGGGATTTAAATTCCTGAAAAATGGGATAACCGTTCATTGTTGTCAACTTTTTCATCAATATTATATCTCGTATATAGGAAAAATTTTGCAACGTTGGGAAAAAAATAAATAAATAGAAAAATACATAAAAACTGCATTTAAACCTGTGCAGAACGGTATAATACAAAAAATCATACCAAACAAAAGCAATGTATACTGACAGTTTATTTTGTTTTACATGTTCTTGATAAGAAAAACAAGCATAAAGGTCTATTTTACTCTGGTGAACGTCTATTCAACAAGCAAACAGCGGAGAGAACGCGCTGCTCTTCTAACTCCAGATAACAAAACCCAGATCTGAAGAGAATATCTGGCTTTATAGTTTTTATAATGTTGATAATAAATAAGTAAATAAGCTTGATACCTCCCTGCCGACTGTAAAATACCCCGCAACCAAGATGAAGCCATTTCACTGTTTATTACGTGACCGTCATCTGAGGAAGATTCCTTCTGATCATCATCACATATAAATATAGTTTTCTATGTTGTTCATGGTCCGTGTCTGTCTTGTTAAGCTTTGCATTGCATTTGCATTCATAAGTAATGTATTTATTTCAACTAAGGTAAACAAGGAATCACCGTGCGTTTTAAAACAAACAAAAAAAAGCATCCGTGGAAATTTATTTGTATTAATTCATTCATTTTCATGTTTCAAGTTGTTAAAATTAGCATTACTTTATATGTTTTTAACAAACTAATGAATTTACAAAGAACAACTGCTCTGAACAAGTTATGGTAAGTTATGGATATTGTTAATCATTTAATATGACGTTGGTATTTTTATGCCAAATGTAAGTGATGTTAACGAATTCTCTCCAGTGGCTCACCAGTTTGGAAACATTTTAATATAGTGATATGAGCAGAGGATTATCTGGGTATCCGGTGTGTAAATTTATAAACTTGTTAAAAATTTAAACTAGCCTGCGATCGGATTGAACAAAAATTTTGGAAAATATAAATGATTTTTTTATTTTCTGTATATTATTGCATTTTATAAAATCATTACAGATGAAGTGAAGAGCGTTAAATAAGACATGACAGCTCTAACACGTGTCTACACCGGACGCATCAGGCTCGACGCAACAAAAGACATTAGAAACGCATTAGAACTCATTATAATTTCAAACATTGTTCACACTGGATGCAGCGCAGCACGACAAACCTATTAAGAACAAGAAGGTTGTCATGTCGATTCAGGAGTGTCGTGTCAGGTGTAGACACGATGTAAAGTCTTCTTTAGCGGTAACTTAACCCTGTGGGTTTTTATTCTTAAGAAAAATAAGAATATTCAAATAGCATTTTTAATTTTCAAAAGGTTATTGCGGATCAAATATTCAAACATTTGTGCACATCCCTAATTTGTGATAGAAGTTCACTGTTGTAACCGGTTACACTATTTGACATTTCAATCTAGTCTAATTTGACAGGCAAATATGGGCTCCTATACAAAACATCGTTCAAATGAAATTTTGAAAAAGTTAATACTCATTTCTATAAAGATTTTAAAGCATTTCTGGGGTCGTACCGTTTGACATGCATACCTAAGAATACCTTACTCACCCTAAAAATGTCAAATTATCTAACTCTTTTAAAGAGTTTCTAGCCTTTGCAAGCAGCAGTTAGTGTCAGCAGGGGTTCTTCTCTGTGTTTTGTTTCCTGTCACGTGTCTTAATATTAACAAACTTGCTCCTTGAATGGTGCCTGCCTGTCTATTTGAATGCAGTTGAAAGCTGATTTGGTTCTGCTTGTATAAAAAGAGGCAGATAAGCTTTGTTATTGATTGATGCTTTAAACTCTGAATAGACAAGACCAAATTTGTACTCGGAATTAATTTAGAGTGGAGATGGTGGTCTAGTGGGTTAAACCACTGAACTGGTAAATCAAAGGTTGCTGGTTCGATCCTAGCAGCCACCACCAGTGTGTCCTTGAGCAAGACACTTTACTCCATGTTGCTCCAGGGGGATTGTCCCTGTAATAAGTGCACTGTAAGTCGCTTTGGATAAAAGCGTCTGCCAAATGACTAAATGTAAATGTAATTTGAACCAACAGAAAAGGTGGTCAAGTGGTGTGTCAAGTAATTGACAAATTAGGTTCCCTGAACTTCAATGTGGTAAGTTTCGATTTAATCGTCTCAAATATCACAATGTTCGTCCTCAGGCTCACTGAAGTCTGTCACAGCAAACAGTGCATCATAGTAATGCGCTCATGTTGTGTTTGTATATTTGTCAATAACAAGCGCTGAAATCACCGGAAATTCCATAGAGTTTCCTTCAGTGATCTGCAGGCGCTTATTCCACACTGCATTATGGAGAGAAGAGCACTGGCACTTCTGTTACAAGGCATCAGAGTTGGGCGCTCTTACGAGGAAAGACCGCAGCCTCTAGTGTCTGTCGCATAAGCACCTCTTGGGGTCGAGTAGTGATGTTTACCTGCACAGCTCCATCTCTCTCTCTCCCGTTGGCATTCGGTACACTGGCGTGAGTCTTTCGTTGGAAACAATTTTTAAAACGAGTAAATTTGAATGGTAGCCAGTGGTGATCTCTGCAAAAATGTCACTCGCAAATTAATATATTTAGACGCAAATGCGACAATTTTGGTCGCAGTCTGGAGCCCTGATTCCCCAAATTAATTATATATACATTATTCAAAACAATTACTTTTATTAACAATATAAAAAAGCCTAATGTAAGATTGTGCCAAGCTAACCTGGTATAAATTTCCCCTTCACCAAATAATTATTTGATATCCAGTTTTTACGGTTACACCACATTGACATTTCTGCAGTCATTCCAAAAATATTCCCTCAAAATGAATTAAAACCAGATTTTTTGTGTTTTGTCCTCAGAAAAGAGAATCTATGCAAGTAATTAGCCAATTTATTTTGAATGTAAATGTAATTAAGCCACAGGGACACTAAACAAATGTCACTGACCCACATATAATATCTGTAATTCTGTCCAAACATAATGTCACCATTAAATCTCCTTAAATAAGAAAGAGTTGATATCAATCTATTCTTTCATGTTGAGGAACAAATGTTTGGTTATAGCATAGTTTTTTATTTATTTAATTAAATCACCTCATCAACCATCAAGTCTAGTAGCTGTTTTTAGATTTCCTGTTCAATTTTAAGAGTGACGTTGTTATATTGCAAGTTAAGGCCTTTATACTTTCCTACTTTTTGTAGACCTACTGAAGTTCTGAAACGGGGTTGTCCAAAGTCACAGAAGAAAATGTAAGTAAGTAAAGCGGAATATTTGAGCATTACCCCACCAGATTACTCTGATGGCTTGAATATTTACACAAGAATTTGACTACTTCCAGATCTTGCTGAACTGTATGCTGCATCAGTCCACCAGCACTTGAAAATCCTCCATTAAGCAGTAAACACAATTCACTTGAGCCATGTGCCTTTTACCCACAAATGTGTTATAATACTTTTCAGGTTCAGGAGACAGTCACAGTCAATTGAAGTGTTTGGATGACATTGGCACTCACCATAACATCAGCGAGGAGACTGGCAGCCAGATCCACCTTCAGATTGCCCTGGATCACATGCCAGCAGAGCTCATACAAAGCTGTCTGGAGATCTGAAAACAAACACATTCAATTACAACCTTCTACTGTCATATTGATCTCAAACTGCTCTTCGTGCACATATTCCCAGCAGTTTAAAACAAGAAAAATTTAAGCAGTGCTTCAAACCATGTACTACCATCCTTCTATATTTCTGCACGTCTTTACAAGCACTGATTAACATGCTCAATTTCTGCACAAGTGAAACCCAATAAATTACAACATTCACCACAAAAGACTACACAAATTCATTCCGATTGCGACCAGGGTTTTTCCTGCATAGAATAAATTGGAGGTGACCGCCTCCGTCAAATTTCGTGCCGCCTCAGTCTCTCGTCCAATTTATGTCAGGTGTCTATACAAAAAACCACTGCGTGTAATCTGTCAACAGACTGTCATTTGTTGCGTCAGTTGCAGCATTACGCCGCAGGGGAGGCGCGGTTTCATTATCAGTCCAATAAGGCGGTGGACAGTTTCAGTACAAGAGCTAATAGCAGCAGTATTAGCTGTGTTTCGCGGCTGTTCAAATGAATATTGTTTGTTTTGTATCAGAGTACATTCAATTTCTTAAGTTTTCCTACATTGACCTGGAACACATCATTGTAATGTAGAGCTGTGCAGATGGTTGGTTGAATAGGCGTTACACTGCACACAGCAGGTGCGTCAGTAGCTGCGTTTCCATGACCCTTCAAAATGGAAACACATCTATTTCGCAAAAACTCCCATGAATCGCAAAAAAGTTTTCCCACTCGCATGAGATGATTAACTACGATAACGGAGGTGCTGAAGAGTTGCAGTACAAGAGCAATATTAGGAGCTGTATTAACTGTGTTTTGGGGCTGTTGATTGTTTGTTTTGCATTCAAACATGTTCAATTTCTTAAAAGGTATCTTAAATTAAAGTGGCGTAGATGATTGGTTGAATCAGCATTTTACTGTACACAGCGAGAGCGTCAGTATGAACAAACGTACATTGCAATTAGAATGACTCATTTGAACGGATTCGTTTAAACTGTTGAAACTTTTCAGTCACTAGCAAATATAAAAGATCAGTGAATCATTTAAATCTCAGTGAAGCACAGGATGTGAATGAGCTTTGCTAATGTAGTAAGACTCCTTCATTTTGTTGGCTATTATATATATATATATATGGGATGAAAAGTAAGTTGAAAAGCATATAAAGCTTTATTTGATTTAAAAACATTTGTTTGTTTGGTTGAATCAAATGAATGTTTTATATAACTTAATAATTGTCATTAATATGTTTTAATATGTAAAGTGTTTAGTTAAACCGCTTAAAGGTACGGTAGGCGTACACGTGCGTGTGTGTACAAGATCAGGTTGGCACCACCTTCTCCTCATTTTAAACCGGGGACTGCCCTGTATTTATTCTACTGTTCAAAAGAATATAGTAAGCTATCATCTTCATATCTAAAGCCTGAGAATTTACAAATAGACAAAAGTTCAATGTATAAGTTCTCAATAATAACATTTTCTGGCGACAGGAGCAGCAGGTGACACAACTACGAAACCTAGGTAGTCTAGACCATTTCATTTGAGTTCAATCCTACCGGCATTGAATCTACAACCTTTGTCAAGTCGGCTAGTAGGAGTGACAACAAGTACAGAAGATAAGCTGTAAAGTGCCACAAACTGGTAATAATTATTTGGGAAGACAAACTAGAGCTTGTAAGTTTAGGCCTGAGGAAAAATATTTTATTTTGCAAGAACAGAATATATGGCAAAGCCAAACGGATATTTCGGTGAAAACATTCTCAAGATGACACCATAAACGTGCCACTCTTTGGCTGTTTTCCCATATTTATTTCACATACTTCAAGTCTGTTGTTAAGAGCTGTCTAGGGCTGCGCGATAAATCGAAATCAAATTGCGATATGAGACTCGGCTAATCGTAAGTGGCTGCAATGTTGAGGCGATGTAAAAAAGATGAAACGCTTCTGTTCAGGCCGCTTTTAATGGCATTCTTGCAAACCAACCAGCGGTATGCCCAATCAGCACTGCCTGAGCCAACTGCGTAAACGTTTGTCATTAAATAACAAACAAACAGAATTAGGAGAAAGAGGGAGATTATGGCATCTGCAGAGTCAGATAGATCATATTAGGCAAATTAATACTAATAGAAAATTCCAATTCAGCACACCGCGCACACACAGGCCGTTTCATCCTTGTGCGTCTCTGCCCTGGGTAGCGTGTCTTGCGGACGAGCCGTTTAAACTTGACACGCACACACAACCTGTGTCATACTCTGCCCCATCCAGTGTGTCTCCAAGATGAGCCATTTATATTTGACATGCGCACACAGCCTGTTTCGTAATGCTCGTTTATAGAACGTGAGTCCGGCTCCACACCTCAAGTCTCCACAGGTGCATCTGTATAATCTAAAATACAGTATAATGCGACAGATCAGAGAGTAGAAGAAAACCAGATATCAAGTGCTAACACTAACAGGAGGCAAACAAGATGTGTCACCGGTATGCTAATTATTTTGTGACGTTGTCACCGCCACAAGTCTTTCAAAATCCGGTGGGAAACACTGAATTCATGAGTGAATTACGTAATATTTTATTTGAGGGGAACCCTTCCATGTAGGTCTGCAAAACATTTCAGACAACTGCAGTTGAAGACAGTGAGAAGATAAAAGAAGGACTAAACAAGTGATGTATTTCACTCACCTTTAACAAACTCTAGTACACTGGGTTTCCCTGCAATGTCCTGACAAAACTGGAAACTGGAAATAGAAAACAAATCACATGTAAGCAGCTGACAAAAAAAAAACAGTATTAACAACACATGCGTCCCACTAATAATGATGCTAAATAAAGATCCTCTCTCTCATGTACACACTTGTGAGAGCTCTGCCTGTAAATCAGGCCACCATTGTGTATAACGTTTTTATTCAGCCTCTTTATTACTGCATTACCTAACATGAACTAACAACGAGCAATGGCTTTTCAGTATGCATTAAATAAATACACGACAGATATATATACAATCTATAACGTAACATACTATGTACATTGTATGTGTGTGCATGGTGTGTTTGACCTCCTGTTAACATGAACGTAACACATCCCACACTGACTGATATGAGTTACGCTAATGCTAATATAGCTAACTATTAGCTCAGTGACAACACACTCCTAAAAATCACAGTTTATTCACCCACAGACATATAAAGTCACATTGCAAGCGTTATGCTGGTTATTTAGTTTATAGTATGTCCAGGTTTAATCGTTATTTTAACGAACTTTCAGTAAATGAGTGTTTCACGCTCACTAGCTGTGGACATTTACAATGAGCAGAAATTCGTTGATTATTTCGTCTAAAACGCTTGATGATATCTCACAAGAGCAATAAGTATCACTTTATGCTCAGCGCCTCTTTGAAACAGTGAACAAAACTCTTACTCACAACTCATTTTTGCCGGATTTTTCCCAGTTTTTGAGCCAGTCAGACGGGAAGATCAGCGCCGCCATCTTCCTCCGCACACATTCACGCACTCATGCGCGCGCGCCCCCCGGATGTTAAACCAGAGAGATGGAAAAACGACAAGCTGCGCTTTTCTACTTTTGATTACCGTATTCGTTTAAAAGAAAGCCGCTTAATTTGCATTTTGATGGAAAAATAGGGCCTTATTATGAGGGTTACCTCTTGTTAATTTTGTAATAACATTAACTTTCCTTTTTTCAATCACAGTAAATTCACTGTTCTCTTTGAATTTCGATAAGTGACAGGTTGTGTCATTATCGAATTGATGCATTATTATTTTACTTGTTTATTATTTTTTATTTATTTTATTTACATACTTTAAGCAGGGCTGTATGTTAACCTATTGCACCACAGAGGTTTAAAGTTTTTGGGGCACAAGCCAAAAAGTTGTAGTACGAGTATACAAAAGTAGGGTTCATAACATTGAGGCAGGTAAATAAAGGACATTAATCTTACATACAGGTGGATAAATTAGGGCCATATCATTTTTTGTTTTTTCCTTATGTTTTGCTATACAATTGTAAATACATTTGTTCATATAAATTGTAGTATGCTATAGTAATTATAATATAATAATTATTTAAGTAATTATTAGAAATTATTGGGAAGTATAGTATTTAGTATTTTTTTAAGTGAAAATGAAAGTGTACTATAGTGTTTATTGCAGTTTATAATTTTACTACAAGTAAATTATGTTTTTCATCTGGTTCAAATTTGTTGGACTTTTATTTTGGCGGGTTGTCGCGAAAGCGCTTCAGTGTGTTTGAGGCAGCTTCACTCAATCATTCGGTGAGTTCAGAACGCCAACGGGATATATCGCCCTCCCATGGGCTCTTCGGGAAGGGGCCACAACTCAAAACAACGCTCCAAATAAAGAGAAAATTCCGTGGTTTTTATTCCTCCATTTTCTAAGAGAATTTGGAACGGAAACATTAAGAGATACAACTGCGTTTCCCTCCAGAGTTATAATTAAGAGCTTTACTCTTCACAGGGATTAGGGCATGATCACATCTGACTGGAACGCAAGGAGTGAAACGTTCGTAAAATAAACTCTTCAATTCTGTGGATGAAGTTCATTCATGTCCTCGTATAGTGAGATATGGACAAATCCACGAGTGTCACGTTTGTAACATGTTAAAGTGTGCATGTCATTCACTCATAGACATGCAGAACTATGGGTTACTTAACGTACACCCGGGTTCTTTGATAACAGAGTGAGGTGTTTCACTATGGGAATCGCTTTGGGCGTGACCAACTACGGAAGCTCTTATGACACCACGTCTGTCACTGACCTCCACCTATGTCATTCTAGAAAGATTTCTTCCCGTCCCCGTGCAAATAGGGAAATGCTGGTGAAACACCTCACTCTGTTATCAAAGAACCCGGGTTTACGTTAAGTAACCCATAGTTCTTTTTCTAACTTCGCTCGGTGTTTCACTATGGGAGATATAGCCCACTCCCGAATTGCATCCACATACCTGCTATTTTCTATAGGCTTAAATGGGTATGGACGCTCCGGCTCCCAGCACCGCGTGTGCCAAGGACGGCTCGGACATGTCCAGTCTATAGAACCGCATTAAAGTGTGTGGCGTGGCCCAGCTTGCCGCCGAGCAGATGTCTCCAACGGAAACTCCCCTGAGTAAAGCCCATGACGTAGCCATACCTAGTGTGGAGTGGGCTTTTAAGCCCTTAGGCGGCTGCAGGCCCCTGCAAACATAAGACAAGGATATAGCCTCCACAATCCAATGAGACAGACGTTGACGCGATAACGGCTTCCCTCTCTGCGGAGTGGCCCATGACACGAATAGCTGATCACAAGACCTGAAACCCGCTGTCCTATTTACATACATATATAGTGCCCGAACCGGACACAATAAGTTCAGCTTCTTCTCCTCCGGGGAAGAGAACGGAGGCGGGTGAAAAGCTGCCAGCTCAGTAGATGGGCACCTATACGCTGAGTCTAACACCTTAGGCACGAACGCTGGGTTAGGACAGAACGCGACCTTAGTAAGCCCTGGAGCGAATTGCAGACAAGACGGGCTAACTGATAAAGCCTGTAAATCACTCACACGCTTTGCGGTTACCAAAGCTATGAGGAGCGCCATTTTAAGAGAAAGATACTTGAGGCCCACTCCTTCCTCCTTCTAATTGCGGTGCTATTAGTATTAACGAAAGACACTGCTCCCTCACCCTGGCTAGAGTGGGGGAAATTAGACTCAGAGGAGGGAAAGCATACAGAAGTACTTCTGGCCATGGGTGGGCTAAGGCATCCACACCCATCGGTGCATTTCCGTCTGTAAGCGAGAAATACAGAGGACACTGAGCGTTTTCTTGAGATGCGAAGAGATCTACGGCAGCCTGACCGCATCTCTGCCATATCTGGGACACCACCTGGGGGTGGAGTTTCCACTCCCCGTACAATGGATTTCCCCTGGACAGCAAGTCCGCTCCCCTTTTTAAAATCCCCGGAACGTGAGTCGCTCTGAGGGATAAAAGCCTTGTATCGGCCCCTACAATCAGCTTCTCTGCCAGCTGATGCAGAGGTAGAGAGCGTGTGCCTCCCTGTCGATTGATATAAGCCCCACACCGTGGTATTGTCTGTTTTCACCAGAACATGCTGGCTTTTGATGAAGCCCCAAAAATGTTTCAGTGCTAACCATACTGTCATCAACTCCAAATAATTTATATGTTTGTGAGTCAGCTGCGGAGGCCACAAACCGTTCACCGATCTGCCCATTAAAGTCGCTCCCCACCCCAGCAATGACGCGTCTGTTGTCATAGTCACTCTCGATGACACCACCCCTTAGGGAATCCCCATCCTGAAAATAAGCGTCTGCCAGATCGACTGTCACAAACCAATCGTTTGGACGAATCGATCGACAAAGCACTCTGTGTGTTAACATTCTGAATGAATACTTTCTCAGGTGCTTGTTTAACACACAAAGGTCCAGAATAGGACGGAGGGCTGTGCCTCCTTTCTTTGGGATAACAAAATAGCGGGAGTAAAAACCCTGACGGCTCTCCTCCTCGGGCACTACTCTGATTGCCCGTTTGTTTAACAGAGTATCGATTTCGACCGTCAGCACTTGGGCCGATTCCCCCTGTGCTACTGACATCAAAATCCCATTGAACCGAAGTGGTTTCATTGCGAATTGAAGCCTGTATCCCTGTGAAATCGTTGCCAAGACCCACGGGTGAGCTGCGCATGCGCGCCAGTCTGTTATGCGGACCGAGAGAGGACCTCTGTACACTTCCGCCCCGCTGGCGTCGCACAGTGATGATGTCATCACAATCGCCGCGCGGCCTTCGGCTGAAGGAGTGAGCACTCCCCCCAGTGGTGGGACAGGGGGAGCGCTTTTCATGCGATTTGAATTTTGAGAATCTTTTTTGTGTTTGGGACATATCGCCCTCGGCTGTTTGCCTGGTTGCGATAGTGGAATGTTTATTGTTATGTTTTTTGAATTCGGGGAGCATTTCGCCCTCGGCCCGTGGCCTGGATGCGAAAATGCATTTTTTATACTTAAATCCCCTGCACATAAAAACATTCGAGAACATATCGTGAGTGCTTGGTGACACTGAACACAATTTTGAGCTACCTCGTTTTTTAGAACTCGAGGAGAACAACTCAAACTGGCCCTTACCGAACTGAACACAATAGGGCCGTTTTCCCCCTTTCTTCTCTTCGCGGGCGGAGAGAGAAGGGCTGGGGAATAACTGCGTGTCAGGCCACACGCTTCTTCTTCCTCTCCTCTGGGTTTGGCGGACGGTTCTTAGCTGCCGCCGCCGCATATGAATGCTTTCCCCACCGTCCAGGGCCAGCCGATCGTGGTCGCTGGCCTGCGTGTTGTCCACTGTGAGCCGGTCTTGGACCTCTATCACCCACAGGTCTCCCTCTCGCCGCTGCGGCTGCTGCGAAGCCCTACCGCGCCGCGGGAAGAGCTCAGAATTAAATCGTTCACCACGCAAATCTCGTCCCAGAGTATAGGGTTCGGTGCTCCCGAATCCAACTGGATTCCCATCTCCTCCAAAATCTCTGCTTGATACGCCGACAGTAAAGTCACAGCGTTCACTTTTTTATTTATTTATTTTTCGTTGACTGCCCCGCATATTTATACGTTCTCTGATAAATCGCAGCGGTTAGCCGATCCATTTTTCCCGGCAGCGAAATCTGCGAGGAGGCAGGGAGTGAACGCCGACTCGGATGGTGGTGAAAAGCCACTGAAGACTCTACCGCTGGGGGTCCGGCCAACCCCAGCTCCCCCATCCCCTGAATCTCCACCATGGAATGTCCCTTGGTGGGGAGCTTGCTCTTAAAGGGGCTATCCCAATAACGGGACATTTCCTTCATGCAAGCGGGCACGGCGAGCAAAAGTTGTCTCGCTGCAGTCTGAGCAGGCGGCAGCCTTTTCCCGTCATAAAGGTCCCTCTCAGTCCCTCCGGCATATTTTGCCCCGGGCCAAGGGAGGCCTAGTTTAGCCGCGGCCCGTTTGCAGACCTCATGCAGGTTGCTGTCTATCTGCGAGGCCGACTCGTTCGTGCTCGGCAGCCTGGACTGTTGGGTGGGGAAGGGGGAATTTTCTTCCTCTTCTTCGCCGTCCATATCCAGATCGAGGAGGTCAGAGTTAGCATCGCCCTCTGCGTCCTCATCCTCCGGTTCGCCTTCTTCCTGCTCGATCAGGCCGTCAAAAAACGGCGGCATGTCCGGGGATTCGGCTTCCATCATATCCGCCCAGCTCGTTGTAGCTCGCGAGTGATGGCCAGTTGCCGCAGATTGCGTGACAGTTCCAGACAGGCATGGGTCCTGCTTGTTGGCCACTGCCACCCTCAATCTTCTCTCAAGAGTTTTCACCGGCATTGATGCACAGTGAGCGCATGTCTGCGGGTCCGCTAGAGACGCTTGAGCGTGTTTCGGCCCCATACACGTGATGCACATGGGATGAGGGTCCCTACCCGAGATGGTAGCTCCACATGAGGATGGACACGGGCGGGATGCAACCTCCCTGGCCTTCGACTCTTTCCCTTTGGCGGGGGAAAAAGCCGTCGACATGATGCTATCACCGACTCGTACGGCACAGTAGCCTAATACAAAAAAAGGTAATAAAACCCTTAGAAGGTTCACCTTGACGCGATAACCTAATTAGACTTGACATCTCCTACCGCTGTAAATTAATACGCAATAAAACTATTGGGATAGCTCACCACGACGCGGACACTATTCCAACTCTCAAAAATGTCAGCTCAACACAATCCCGTTCACTAACCTTGCGTTCGGTGGCGGGTTCCTATGACGGTCCACCTGTTGAACAGTTTAGCGAAAAGTCAGCTGATACGGGCGTGCTGAGAGAACTTGCTGCAGTCTCCCACGGGAAGAAAGCGCGAATGACATAGGTGGAGGTTGACCTGACTGATATAGGCAGGGCGGAGCCTGGTCACGGGTCGACCTGTCTGTCAGAGACAGACGTGGTGTCATAAGAGCTTCCGTAGTTGGTCACGCCCCAAAGCGATTCCCATAGTGAAACACCGAGCGAAGTTAGAAAAAGAACAAGCAGAGGACATATTTAAACAGTAGAATTCCGCTTTCGTGATTCCTTCCATGATTTCCCACATCGCAGATCATGAGCTCTAGATAAATTGACTTAATGCAGCAAGGAGAACGAGTTTTAATAGCAAAACCTAAACATAAATTAAAATAAATTGTGGTGCTCGATTAGTTAACCTCACACACGAAAAGCACAAGGGGGCATTTCACACAAACAAACGGCTCTGTCTAATGCTCGTTTGAATCGTTGTGATGCGTGCTACACCATTTAATTTATTCTTGGCACCGACCAATTTTCTTCGCAGGAGTAAACGTGCAACTTGTTAGAAATTCCAAAAGCTTAATTAAATTTTCATACAATACAAAACGGTTTGAAATATAAACTAATATTTCCCCGTTGCTCTGTCTTTCTAAGTTAATTTTCTTTATTAGACTTTTCCCCCAAAAGCTTTGATGTAATATAGTCTGAATAGCTATACTGTATATAGAATTGGACAATCACGTTTGTGTTACGTTTCTTTTGTTAAATGTTATTATTACCCATTTTGAACTAAACGTTAAGAGCTTGTTAATCGACGTCACGCCGTGTTGAATGTTGCGCCATCTTGGGAGGACAGCAGCTAGTCCATTCAATGCAGAGTTTTGTTTTTCTTGTTTGATTAAGAAATATAACTTTGTGAGGCCATGTCAAAACAACATGTCAAAACAATGCTAGCACTTGAGTATTATCCTCCCAAGATGGCGGTGTTCTGTCGAAGAGTAAAAAATAAAAGTCAAGGTCTGCTTTATTGTCAATTCTGCCACATGTACGGTACAAATGTATAGAGGAATAATAAAAGCGTTACTCTCAGAATATATATATATATATATTTTAATACAGATAAATACAGATTATGATATATTTATGACTCAGCTCATTTGAATGCTTGATTCTGCTTGGCCAGTCTTTTAAAAAAACAACCCCTCAAAACAAATAACATCCTGTAACCCTGATGCTGCAAATAATTTCAAAGGGGAAGTTTAATATTACACAAAATTAATTATAAATATGTTTTTTAATAACATATATGATATTATATTTACAAATGAACCAATTTCCCTGTTCGTGACGTTTGAATGCCATTGCTTACTTTAAAACCGAAACTAAACAGCTTTTCCGCACTGAAGGTCTGCATTCTGTAAAAATCAGGCTAATCAAATATTTCAAATACACATTTCATGTCCAGTTTTCTTCTCATGTGGCAAGTAGCCGTGTAATAAGCGGGATAACGTACAAGCAGCCGACTGTTATTGTGAAATAAACCCCTTCAGTGTGATACAAGACCCTCCGCTTCACGTCCTGATCACACTGTCAGGGATTATTTCTGCCATAACAACAGGCTGCCTGAACATTATCTCTTACATGTAAAATACGACTATTACAAGCAGGGATATATAAAAATAGAAAAAGAAGATAGGTAATGGTAGATAGAGTGCAAACCAGTGAAATATACAACAGTGCAGTGTAAATATTTACATTAAGCATTTAGCTGATGCATTTTTCAAAAGCGTTTTACAGTTGAGGGAAACAATGGAAGCAATTTGAACAACATAAGGACAACAAGAAGTGCGATAAGGGGCACCACAAGACATCGTTTGTTTGCAGAGCGTAGGGATCTGTCAGGTACATAAGACTGCATTAGTGAGTGAAGATAAGGGGCTGCAGAACCAGTGGTGGTCTTGTAGGCCAGGAGTAGAGTCTTGAATCTGATGCGAGCGACTATAGGGAGCCAATGTAACTTAATAAAGAGAGCAGTGACGTTTGCTCTCTTCAGTTCATTGAAGATCACTCTTGCCGCAGCATTCTGGATCATCTGTAGAGGTTTGCTTGTGAAGCTGGAAGTCCAGCCAGTAGCGCATTGCAGTAGTCCAGTCTAGACTGAACAAGAGCCTGGACTAGGACTTGTGTAGCATGCTCGGATAGGAAAGATCTAAAGTTTCTAATATTGTAGAGGATGAATCTACAAGACTGGGTGATGCTGGCAACATGATCTGTGAAGTTAAGCTGGTGGTCAATCATTTACATTTACATTTACATTTACATTTAGTCATTTAGCAGACGCTTTTATCCAAAGCGACTTACAAGTGGGGTAGGTAATGGAAGCAATTAGGACATCATAAGTACAACAAAAGCATAAGTGCAATCAAAAATAAGGTTCATATAGTCCAACACAGTATACAGAATCATTCATACATTTTTTTTTTTTTTTTTTTTTTTTTTAAAGAAGAGAAGAAAAGAGTAGAGAAGAGAGTTGAGTCAGAACAGATCAGTCAGATGTCAGATGTTGGCGGAAGAGATGTGTTTTCAGGCGTTTCTTAAAGATGGCTACAGAGTCTGCAGATCTTGTAGCAGCAGGCAGATCATTCCACATAGGTGGAACAGATCCGGAGAAGGTGCGCGAGAGAGATTTTTTACCTTTATGGGATGGCACCACAAGACGCCGGTCCCAGGTTTCTGGTCGTTCTGGAAGATGTGATGGTTGATGAGCCCAGTTGAATGGAGAAGTTGTGATGAGTCTTCGTGTCGGCCGGGATTACAAGCTGTTTGTTTTTGCAAGGTTGAGTTGCAGTTGAAGGTCCTTCATCCAGAGCAAAATGTCACTCAGGCATGCTGAAATGTGTGCAGAAACAGTCGGATCCTCAGGCTGAAATGACAGGTGGAGTTGTGTATCATCCGCATAGCAGTGATAGGAGAAGCCATGTTTCTGAATGACAGAACTTAGGAATGTCATGTATACGGAAAAGACCAACAGTCCCAGCACCGAGACCTGAGGCACCCCTTTGTCGAGATGTTGGGACTCAGAGACCTCACCTCTCCTGTATACTCTAAATGACCTACCTGTGAGGTAAGACCTGAACCAGTGTAGCACCACTCCAGAGACCCATAGCCTTGAGGGTCGACAGGAAGATGTGATGGTTAAGGCTGTCAAAGGTGGCAGATAGATCCAGTAGGATAAGTACAGATGATATATATTTACACTGTAATTTTTACAGTGCAATTGTCCTACCCGTGAGTCAAGTTTAAATGGCTGGCACAGGCTGTATGATGATGATTTTCCTACTGCAGAGCCAAACCACATCAACAAAATAAACCGGAAGCATAATTTGACAACGCAAAATACTTTGTCAGATAGTCCTACCAGCTTAAAATTAACACATAAAATAAAGATTACTAGATACAATCATAAAAGAAACAGAGCAATGCCCTATACAATTGTACTACCAGTATTAAATACATATGTAGAATGATTTAACAGCAAAAAATCTATTGTTTAACTCAGATTCCCCTAGTATGGAAGCCTGTTTCCGCCAGGGTTGGGAATTTTTTTTAGAATTAGTAAGTCATAATAATGAGATAAATCGAAATTTCGACTTACTAAGTCATAATAATGAGATACTAAGTCGAAATCTCGACTTACTAAGTCATAATACTGAGATACTAAGTCGAAATTTCGACTTGCTAAATCATAATAATGAGATACTAAGTCGAAATTTCGACTTGCTAAATCATAATAATGAGATACTAAGTCGAAATTTCGACTTGCTAAATCATAATAA
Source organism: Triplophysa bombifrons (assembly GCA_029783895.1). Classification (NCBI taxonomy): domain Eukaryota; kingdom Metazoa; phylum Chordata; class Actinopteri; order Cypriniformes; family Nemacheilidae; genus Triplophysa; species Triplophysa bombifrons. The sequence goes on from CM056464.1 coordinate 21,373,345, forward strand.
TGAGATACTAAGTCGAAATTTCGACTTACTAAGTCATAATAATGAGATACTAAGTCAAAATTTCGATTTAGTAAGTCATAATAATGACTTAGTATATCATAATAATGACTTAATTATCTCAAAATAATGAGTTACTGAGTCGAAATTTCGAGGGGGGGGGGTGATTGTATGTGACGTGTGCATTGCGTTACATTAGGGGTCTTTAACTACTTCTCTTTGAGAGCCAGATTCCAAAAGTATAAATTGGATGCAGGCCGTTTTTTTGATTATTTCTTCATTTATTCTGTCATTTTGCATTTCTAATATTTATTGTGTTTTGTTCCTTTTATACTGTTTTCTTGCTGTTACTTTAGGCCTAATATTAAAACATGTACACAAATATTGCTTCCAGTACATCCATTTGTGCCTTTTCATGATTTTAAATTAATAGGGGTTATATGGCTTATTTAATATTCCTTAATGCGTTACTTTGCCCAATATGTGGATGCCATTATTTTTTCAAGAAGATATTTATGAAGCTATTTTGGTTTTCAAAAGTGATTCCTGCCCCTCGTGACGTTAAATTAGAGTTTTATAAAGCGAGTCAATGGATCTGTGCAAGAAACTGAACGCTATTATCACATCTGCGGGTGAAATCCAATCGCATTCATGTGCCCCACGCACTTACAGGACAGATTCTTTGTATAGTGCGAGTTCTGGGAGAGATGAACAGCTGTTTTTCTTAAATATAGCTGTTATACATGATGAATGCAAACAACACATCTTTTCCCCTTATCTTAGACAACCAATCACGTGATGTACCCTTCCTACAGTTAGCCTACTTTCAAGGGCCCGAATCGCGTTTTAGAACGCGACCTATCGCGTGCGCAGACCGATTGCCTTTGGCTGTGCAATGCACTGCTGATTATAACGTTGTAAATAACATTAAGATTCTTGGACTGACCGATCAAATCGCTTTATAAGATGTAAATCATTATGAGCCGCGGGAATTACTTTCGTAATGAATGTAGCAGCATTATTATGAGATACTAAGTCATTATTATTATGACTTAGTAAGTCGAAATTTCGACTTAGTATCTCATTATTATGACTTACTAATTAAAAAAAAATTCCCAACCCTGGCGGAAACGGACTTCCATACCCTAGCAGTATAAAACAGGTATGATGATTGTATAGCGAAAAAAATATCGTAACATAGATGTGCGCATGCCTGGTAGGATGCAACACGCAACATAGGGCGTGACGTCAGCTTCACGTTCTCTATTGTGTATGCTATTACGCCCAGTTAACCTTGTTTACTACAAGAGTGATTCTAATCTGCAATACATTAATTTAGTTTGTAAGTAATAAATACATATTGCAAAAATCGTCTTGGAACTTTGTTGTAAAATGCGCCGGTTTAGAACGAATGGCTTGTATTTTGAAAAAAATCGAATAAATAGTCTTTTATTTTGAATAAATAAAAGTCTTCCGCATCGCTGCGCTCCACCAATAGGAAGAGGACAGGAGTTCACGCAGGACTGTCTTGGCCGCACTGGCAGCTTCACAAATGTTTTCTAAACTTTTATTAGTTGTTTCCTTCGCTGTTATTTTGCAAAATACGCCATCAAATGGGCAGAAAAAGAAGGAGGTCAGTGGGTTTTCATTTAGCAGTGAATTCATTCAAGTGTCTTGCATACGCTGAGCTCGTCGGTTATTCAAATGACCTGACGACTGATTTTTAGTTTGAACATTTCGACGACATTTATGAAATCACCGATAGTTAGGCCATCATCTGTAAATCATCCGATATTAATGACTGACCTCAGATCTGTTTAGTGCATGTTGCGCTTTGACCCAGTATGCAAACTAAGCTTAACTTCCTGTTTTACAGCAGGAGCTTATCAACTCACCCGACTGCTTAATTATTCAATTTGTTATTTATTACTTTAAAAAATGTTTTTGGTATGTGTATAACGACTAATGTCTATCAGAATGGCTTTTGATAAAGGGTGTTGTTAGTGGATAAAGATCTGGACTGGAAACTATAAATGTTATAGGTTCAAACCTCACATGGCTTTCACCATGACGTCAATGAAACGAGCAGTAACTTGAATGAATGTATAGTTAAAATAAGCTTGCACAACATATTTGTAGTGTAATGAAGCCGTCAGTCCTCCTGTGAAGTGTTGAGTATGAGAAGGATTCTCACTGATACAGTCAGACTGTTCTAGATGAAGTCTAACTGAAGTGCACTTGTTTCAGTCTCTGCTGTCAGAGAAGGTCACTCAGATGATGGAGTGGACCAGTAAGCGTGCAGTCATCAGACTGAATGGAGAGAAGTTCAGGAGGTTCATCAGAGCTCCTCCACGAAACTACTCTGTGATCATCATGTTCACGGCCCTGCAGCCGCAGAGACAGTGTGCAGTCTGTCGGTAAGCATTCATTTCACATGACCTTCACATTCACCAAACACAAGCAGAACGATTTTTTTGTGTAAAGTCGTTTTGACAAACGTTTTCAGATTCATGAAAATCTTTGTATTTTCAAAATGTTAGTTGGTAGGAAAGAAAGTCAAACTGATGACACTGTATTGTGATGCATCTTTATATCATAATGATATTTCACCAGTTCTTTTGCTCGTCTATTATCAGTTTTTACTCTGACTGAAACGCAGAGCTCGTCACTCTCCTATTTCACACAGCCATCCAATCACAGTGGAGAAGAGGAAAGACAAACGGAAGTGACCATCCCTATGGCCTACTCCCTTTGAAGGGTGTAGGGCATTACTGTCTCTCGTGTATGCGTTTGGTACTACTTCACAAAGGGAATGACTGGCCAAATGTTAGCTTGACAATGCCGCATGTGCACTCCAGCGCTCGTTTGTTGAAATTAAACAACATTTTTATTACTTCTGGTTAAATATTGTTTAATTATGTCTTATTTCACTTTGTTCTTTCACTCCACTTGGTATTAATAAAGGTAATAATGATAAAGGAAACCTATAAACAAGTAGCTATATTTAACGTACTTTATAAACTAAATTATAATTTTACTATATTACTACTATGTTAGATAATATGCATCACTGACAAAAATAGTATAAAACCAATACAAACTAAATGATTGTATATTTGTAGGTAATTTCAAAATCCCGCCTCATATTTGCTTCAAAATGCATTGCGAAGAACTCTTAATCCAAGATCACATGATCACAAACAGAACTCACTTCCTTGAAGTGATCATGGCATGTGCCCTTCACTAATGGACGTCTGAAAGGGCCCTTCATGAATTAAAACAGGTGTTCACTTTTGTTTGGAACGCCCCTACAAATGGTGTCCCCTTCGCAAAGGGTCTTTCATGGGCACATAAATGCAGTTTGAAAAATGCCCAAAAGCTGTAATGTCATACTGTGATAGTTTGTACTTAATGTGAATATGTATCTACCTATCAGCAGTTAAAACAGTACCTTCTATGTAGTGTGAGTGGGAGTAGTATGAATAAATTTTTGGCATACTGCGTCCGCCATATTTTATGGTCATGTGACCCGTGTACCCTTTGACCTCTGACATATTAACAACAACCTACACCTGAGTGTTGATAAAAACATAATCTAGTCCCGAGTAATTCGTAATTGGCACTTACATTAGAAACGGACGTCCGCCTTAAAGGTTCGGGCTATATTTATTTGATTCACTTTTGAGTCCAGAGGATTATACCTCATGTGTGTAGCTGTAAGATCACAGACAGGTTTATGTTACTTGTGAGTGAGCGTGCATGTGCGCCCTGTTTACCAGTGACTGGAATTCATTAACACACACACATTTTACTATCAAATCCAATGTTTAAGGAGTATTTGTTCATTCGGAGGAGAATTTTCAGGAAGGTCTGTTTTAGGCATAAATTACTCGGAATTTACACATACTGTACATTTACTAATGTTTCATGAATGAAGCCCATTGTGTGTAAAATGTCAATAAATGCAATGAATTTAAACACAATGTAGGGCTGTGCAATTAATCATAATCGTCAATTCTGGGCTTCAACTATTACAAAAACTTAAAAATAGAGGTAAAATGATTATTGTGCCGCATTCCATTGATCAAGGATCCTCTCTTTTCTTGATGTATAAATTCACAGTGCGCTCCTTTCCTTTACTGGGGTTCAGCTCTGATATTTCTTTACATTTATTTTACAGTTGAATTCACAGTTTAAAACAAAGTGATTTATTTTCTATGTTGGTTTAAAAGTTAATGAGTAATTGTGTTGCGTAATCGGGATCTCAATATTGGCCAAAATAATGGTGATGATGATTTGTGTAATAATGGAGCAGCCCTTACACAGTGTTGACGGACAGTCCTGGCCGCTGGATTGTTTTATTATCTCCAGACAGTGTGTTTTACAGTCACGTTTCTGAAAACAGTTTTTATTTTAACAGTTGGAGTCGCTGGGACTGTAAACAAAGAGAGCAAAGTCAATCTGAAATATAAAATTGCATTATTAAAACTAGCTCAATGTTTTTGCTTTGATTTTCAGACAGGCAGATGAAGAGTACCAGATCCTTGCCAACTCTTGGCGATATTCAAGTGCGTTTACTAACAAGATTTTCTTTGCCACGGTGGATTTCGATGAAGGCTCAGATGTTTTTCAGATGGTAAATATTCCAATGTTTCTTATTTCTAATTACACAGTAGATTATTCTCTTAGAGAAATCACAGATTAAATGTCACTCCTGAGGGAAGAACACAAGGAGCTTTATGGGAGCGCGGGCTCAGTCAGTTCTCTCCGGATTTTCTCCATTTAGGAAACGGTTGAATATTGAGGTGTAAATGCAAGTTTGTTACAACAAAACCTACGTTTCTATTCTTTGTGTCATCCAAAGCTCAACATGAACTCAGCTCCAACATTCATCAACTTCCCAGCCAAAGGTAAACCCAAGCTTGCGGACACGTACGAGCTACAGGTTCGGGGTTTTGCAGCAGAGCAGCTGGCTCGATGGGTGGCTGACAGAACAGATGTTCAAGTGAGAACGCATTTGGCCTTTCTGTTCAACAAACTGTGTGTTCAAGTGAGCCGTCTTTGTCTTTATTTCATGTGTGTTGGCTTCAGATCCGGGTGATCAGACCTCCTAACTACGCCGGGCCGCTGATGCTGGGATTGCTCCTGGCTGTCATCGGCAGTCTGGCTTACCTGCGGCGGAATAACCTGGAGTTTCTGTTTAACAAGAACGTCTGGGCTTTCTCTGCTCTGGTGGGTTCTTCCTTCTCTTGAGACCTTTCATTTGACTTGATGCTGATTCATAAAGTGGTGTTATTTACATCTTACCGTTGAAAGAGAAGTCATCTTTCACACAGTAGAGCTGCATCAGTGTTCTTATTTGGTCTTTCTGTCTCTAGTGTTTTGTTTTGATCATGACATCTGGCCAAATGTGGAACCACATTCGCGGGCCGCCGTACGCTCACAAGAACCCAAACACCGGTCAAGTGGTGAGTCCATAACCCTCACATGAGCTCTGTGTCAGCTTATCAAACGCTTCATGTAGTCTGTCTGTAGACAGAGAGGACATCTCACCAAGTTTTGGACTTGAGGCTTTGTTTTTTTGGCTTTTCTTAACTACATGTGTCTGTCACTTTCAGAGTTACATCCACGGCAGCAGTCAGGCTCAGTTTGTGGCAGAAACACACATAGTTCTTCTCTTCAGTATCCTTTACGCTCGCTGCATTCAGATCAGTTAATTACGTCATGTGAATCTGTCCCCCGTGTGTTCCTCAACTGTGTGCTTCAGACGGGGCCGTGACTTTAGGGATGGTGCTGCTTCACGAGGCCGCCACCACTGACCTGGACATCGGCAAGAGGAAAAGTATGCTGTCAAAGCAGTGATTTGATGTTTCTGTATGAATTCCGTATGGATTTCTGTATTTTCAGACATCATGGGACGACCGGTCTGAATTGCCCAATCACAGTGGGGGGGGGGGTCTTGCATTGTGCGCGGATTCATCATTCAACCGCTAAACTGGTCCTTGATGGCTTTTACATCGTGCACATTTATTGAGATGTGCAGAACGACTGCTTCATCTGGAGCACAATGATCTGTTGTGTTTGATTGGATGTGGTGCTGCTCAGACGGGTCGGTGTGTGACATCATCAAACTACTGTAAGAACAGACTGTTCTGTATGGTTTCAAAACGATCTTACGGTAGTTTTATGTTATACTATTCGCAAGTCCAACACACTTAACTCACCCACAGAAAATATACCAAATATACTGTAGATGGATTAGTACTTATAAAAACACCTAGCATTATTTTGACTAACATTAAATTTCATTTCAGCGGCAAACTGAACAGTGTTTGATTGTAAATTTCTGTCAAATTTTGAGTCGTCTGATATTCATTACAGCAACATTTTAACTATTTTGACTGAAATAGCAAAATGGCCTTTAAAACTTGGTTTGAAATTATAATAATGGTTAAATTACTTCTCGTTTATAAGTCATGATGCAATGAAGGGTCAAATAAATGTAAATGTACAAAAACTGCTCAATTTTGCGTTTTCCAAACACTGATATTCACGCTGATGACACCACGGGACGAGTTAGTGGCTCTATCTAGTGGTTGTTTGTGGAACTCTCATGCGAATATCATCCTATTCGTTTAAACATTATTTATTGGACTATTAAATATTTAACTAATATTGATAATCAGTATCAGGTTATTATAATGGTTTGTATATTGTGTGGCACAGTAGGAAATGTATGTTTCAGGACAACAGGATTCAAGTATTTAGCCTTCCAGTCCGTACTAAAGTTCTCTTACGACTCAACATTTTGTAAGGAACATTAGATACTTTTTATCATGTTTTATTGTCATTTTACAATATGTTTGTAAGACAAACGAGTGAAAAATATGTCACGTTGTCTGGAGGGTGGGGTCAATATGTGTGGTGAGGGGTGTGACCTATGTTCTTCTTTTTTGTTCTTGGCCAATCACATGCCTGCAAAAGATGAGCACTGGATGGTTTGCTTGAGACAGTTTTTTAATATTCTCCTGTTTTCTCTTCAGTTATGTGTGTGGCAGGAATCGGTCTAGTGGTGCTGTTTTTCAGCTGGCTGCTGTCCGTCTTTAAGGCCAAATATCACGGATATCCGTACAGGTGAGTCCATCCACACCAACAACAACACACTGCTTCACACTCGTATCAGAAGTGTTCTCTATGCAGGATAACCAGCGACAAAACATTTTGTAGCTCATATGACTAATGTGTAATATTACAGGTAGCAATACTTTGTGTGTCAATACCATATTCAAGTTAAACAAATCTAGATTTTATCGACCACATGTGTCTCTGAACCAATGGGATTTAACGTTGAGATTCCATCACTATTTCTGAGTGTGTAGTGCTTTAATAAAACCTATTTCAATATGAACTTTAAAGAGTACATAACTTGGGATTTATAAGGTCCTACTTTGGTTTGTGGAGTGTTGAAAAACAAGTTTATGTACATAGTTGTATAAACACTATTATTTTTATCAAATAGTAAATTCTTACCTTACTTTTTGAGTGACTGTCAAATGATTCATTCTGTGATTCATCGGTCTAATCCCCTCCTATCCGCTAGCCTAGTCTGATCTGATTGGTCAGATGGTGTAGTCTGCTGTGATTGGTCACAAGACATGAAATGTCATTTACATGATGTGATGTTCTGTACTCTTTAAGTGTTCTTGTGTTTTTCTCTGCAGCTTCTTGTTCAGCTGAAGACTTCTGGGACCCGTGGCAGATGTTGATGTTTCAAGTGCCTTCATGTTTAATATTGAGTGATTGATTTGGTAAACGTCTGCTTCACCCTCTCTACAGGACTTTCTTCTTTTCTTGTGTGTGTGTGTGTTTTAAAGGTGGGATGTCTGATTTCTCATAGCCGTTGTTAGTGTTCAAATCACCGAAACAGACACACCCCATCTTTCACTTTCGTTAGCACTGGGCTCGATTAAAGTCCGTCCTGTGCACTGTGTACCTCACTGCTGATTGGCTACAAGTTTGTTTTGGTACTCGGCCTGACTTTGTCTAAACAAGCATAATTCCGAAATCGGACACCCCGCCTTTAACTGCAAACAGAAGCATTGATGACATTTTTCACTTTGAGTTGAGCTGATGATCTGGGTTACGTTCATTTGAAGCAGATAGACTGTATTTCATTGCTTGCTGCAGAATCTTGAGCCATTAGAGGTGATCAGATGTACACTTGGCTAGTGAATTTGGTTGAAATACTTTGACGTGGGAGGTACACCGAGACGAGGATGGTATTTCAGATTCTACCTCATCAATGTGCATATAAAGTGTCCGAAGTGAGTTGAGAGATGGAATGAAGCTCAGTTTGATTGACTGTGTCTTACGTGAGGAGAGCAGTTGAATGTTTGCTCTTGTTATGCCTCAGGTGATGCCATGTCTGCCATTAAAAGTGCCTTGACTGCCTGTACACAACAACTGCTTCTCTAAATAATGTGTCGTTGCAGCCGAACCGTTTCAAACGTACAACAAACATCAGCAGATGTAACGCATGTCAACAACCTTGTGTTTAAAAGCATCAAAATCAGCCTGTTATACTAACATCATGTGGTTCTACAGACATCTGGGATGCGAAAAGAAAGACACACACTCGAGTGAGCTTCAATGCTGATTAACAACTATCTTATATATATATATATATATATATATATATATATATATGATCATAATCGCTCATGTTTATTCCATATAATGTGGTTGACTAGCAAAGTAGACTCATAGGTGCATTAGTAAGGAGAACTAGAAGTAAATGTTATTTCTTAGAAGTGGACATTAGTCATTTGGACAAGATTATACAAACATGCTTGTGTGATGGACGAAGTGATCATTCATGACAACTAGATCTATTGCTCAGATATATGCGTAAAGGTGCGAGAGCCCAAATATATTTTACACACACACACACGTCTCTGCTCTTATTGAGCACAATTCTTTGTTTACAGCTCCTTTCAAAACTATTTATTTCTTGAGTATACGTCAAACGCTTTTAAACACAAAGAATTATTATAGTTGTCCTCATTCGCTTTTCTCGGGTTAAAACAGACATATTCAGAACATCTTGTTCAATCTTCATATCATCAGATCACTTCTGCACCTGATACGAGCAAAGTCTGATTCTTCTGTACAAATCACAAACGTTGTGTTTCCTACATTTTCAACTGCTTTAATCATTATACTTGCTCTCTGTTGAATAGTGACCCCCCCCAAAAAAATATAAGTCATCCCCACTTTTGGTTCTTTTACTTTTTGTAATTTTTTTCAAATAAAAGATCAAAAAGAGAAAAATGTATTGTGCATTCCAATTAATATCAATCAAACTGCAGTTGGTTGGTTTTGATTTAATCCAAAATACAGCTAACTAATACTATAAAACCATGATCGTTTTAAAATGTACTTATTTCATTTTGGAACCAAACTGTAGCAGTAAATATAACCTCCTTTATAATACTTATACTAACTAAATAGATCAGAATGTATCTGTGTGTTCTGACAGTACGGAGGACATCATGTACTGTATTATGGCACACATGTGAATGTGAATGGCTCTCACCCTGGTGTCATTTCACAACCTGCCCCAGACACTGAAGTCTCTACCTTCATGGGTTACAGAAGAAATGTCAACAAAATACATTAAAAAGGCTGATTGTAAATAAAGAACTGACTGGAGATTGAGATATGTCAGTATATGTGAACCTGAAAAAAGCTCTCGTCTCTCACCAACAGGCCATCCCAGAACAGAGAAGGGAAGATTGTATTAAAGGGATTATTAGGAATGTTAATGGTTTGTTTTAGATGTAATGTAATGTGTATACTTGATTAAAGGTTCAAAAATGCTGTATTTTCCACACACCGTGCATGTATCTCCTCTCTGAAACACACACTCATGGCTCTGAAAAGCGAGGTGTGCTCTGATTGGCCAGTTTACCAGTGCGCAGTGATTGGTGAATACTGCAAGCGTGTGAGGGAAATGTAACGCCTCTGACCATATTTGGAACATCAGGTTCCTCTTCAATTGTACTGACAGGTACACCACCTTACTTGTGTATATATTTGTGCGGTCTTAGTCAAATCAGACCTCCAACTGATGTAGATTTGTGGGGGTGTGCTTACACGAGGTGTTTCGGGCATTTTTGCTTTAAGTTAGAATGACTCTTTTATTCCCACACTTTCATTTCTGGCTTTTTACACGTCTAATACATGCATGGGCAACTTATAACAAACCAAAGACACAGAAAAATACGTGTTTGAAGTTTTACTTCTTCTCTTTTAAAGTGCCTGTACTGTTCCCCATTTGCTGTGCCTCCCTCAGAGCACTGACACACAATGATCTAGACATTACAGTATAAAACACATATTATTGATCATATTTATATGTACTGTATGATAATATTGTTTGGGTGCTCTCTATGTGAAACTTACATTTAGAAAATAGTGTAAAAAATAATTTCATGTGATGTGTCTGTCTCTTACAGTAGCTGTTTAAGAGAAGGCTTCTTTAGTGGACAAAATAAGTAAATGTCCAAGTAACACGATGAAACTGAAAGTGTTCCTAAGTTTTCAGCTTCACGGACAAGTATGTGCTGAAAATAACACGACACAAAGAAATTCATACTGTATAGTACATTACATGTGTGGACAATAAATTTTATGTGAATATAAAGCAAAGGAAGGTTTTAACTGCAGTTAACCATAGCATTTGATTTTATATTTTTTAAACATATTTACATTTTATAATATATAATTATTTTTTTATTACCCATCATTGGGAAGAACCAGGCATTGCACCATGCACTGAGGTATTTGAGTCAGTTTCAGTGTAAGCTGTTTCATCCAAATCAAACCTCAGCTCCCGAGCAGGTGAGGCGTCACGCCTAAGGCTGTACTCACATTATGTCCGGTTGGTGCCCAAGCGCAACTGTCCCACTGCGCTCACACTTTACTTTCAGCCCAGTCTCAAGGCAGCACGTGACATAGGCACAACATTTAGAATCTATTGATTCTTGTATACGGACACGAATTTCCCCCATTTTTTCGTGTCAGTCAGCATGACTTTCAATACACAGGCCGCATGTGTGTATGTAGATTTATGTATTTAACCTGATAACAAAAGTAAACGTACATATTTTAGGATGTGGCTAACCAACATCTTCCCTCACCCCAAACTCTAAAATCACACTCGGAAAGGCTAATTTTGTTGCTGGTTTTTACGATAAATGGCTTCCCCACTAAAAGCATGCAAACGCAGACGGGCACGGTTCGATGGGAAAGGGTGACCCACTGACCATCCGCTCCATTTATTTCTCTTAAGACGTATAATCATTCTAGTTTCAGTCTTATCTTGAAATATAACCGATGCTTTCTGAAATAAAACCTGATAAACCTTGATGACGGATGCGGTGGACAAATGACCTCCGGTGTTCGGACCATTTTTGCTACCCATAGAATTTTGCTACACTCGTGTTGTGATTGGGTTGGGGAGGGGTTAGTCCTGTTGTGTGTGGAGGTAGCAAAATTTGATAGGGTAGCATAAATTGGTAGAACACCGGATGATACACCCCAAATCAAAAATAATAATCATAATACTTCACTCAAAAGTAAAAAAGTGTTTCAGGAACTTAAAATATTTAAGTAAGTAGAACTTTTTTATAAAATTATGTTTACATTTCTTAATCGGTTTGATTATTTTGAACATTTGGGTTTACAGTGTGGGGTGTGTAAACTTTTTTGAATTGGAGGCAAAATGTACTTCTATTGTCTTCTGGGAAATACATTGGTTATACATGCTTAATGTGAAGGGAAGAACTAAATGAAAAACATATTATCTATAAACAAAATAAAAAATCTTTACACATCATCCTGTTTAAACATTGTCTCTGAATGCTGCTTTGTGTTTAATACAAACTTATTTCCTTCATAGTGTGTAGACTCAAAAAAAAATTAACACAACAGTTCGCATCAATATCTTTGAGTTGTGACAACTTCAATCAAAATTACGTTCATCCTACAAACTACATTGGGTCAGACAGATTACTTTTTTCTTGTTAAATTTAAAAATTGTTGTTCATCATTGAAATTATTAATTTTGTTCCAACTTTTTTAAATACTGATTTAATTAAAGACACTGGTTGCAAATACAGTTTTTTATTTTTTATTCAATTTACAAAATAGCAATTTAAAACAAGAGCTGAATCTGCCTATAATATCTCCAATGAAATGGCTTTTGAGAAAAACAGCATTTGTGGACATTTTCTTTGAGTCTAATCAATCCCTAAGTGAATGATTTCTCCTTCAGGACAATGGTAACCTCTTTAAACAGAACCAAAAGAGCCAAGAGAACAAAATATTAAACAGTATTAAGTCTCATGCTGTTCTCATCTTGATAAAAATCCACAAAATGTATTTCTACATTAACTCTCATTATCCAGTGCCACGCAAAGCATCATGGGAAATGGAGATACTCAACAATGCTATACTTTGATACAACAAGCATAAGTCATGTACACTCAACAGTAATAGATTAAGTAACATTATTTTACGTTTTTTAAACACTTGACACAGAGTTTGAACTTGTTTACGTATGTCACATGGTTTGGGAGGAGTCTTGAAATCCAGAACTCAATTGGTGTTATCTGGACAAACTTTGAGTTACTGCAACTTAAATATTGTCATAAACATGGATTTTTTGGTTAAAATTACACACAATATTAAACTTAAGTAAATATCAACATTATTAAGTCAGCAAAACACATCAAAATAGATTTTCACACTTAAAAGTTTTAATTATACAAAAAATGTAGATTTTTGATTTGCACCAATTCATTAAATTAAGTTGTGCCAACAGATGCAATGAATTATTTTTAAAATAAAAAAATAGTTAAACTATAAGAAAAAAGTTGCAAATGAATAAAAACAAGGTACTGGCAAAACAAGAAACCAGTGGTTGATCATTCAGGTAACCTCAGACATGAAAGATTCAAGGGTTTGTCCATTTTTATGTGGCAATTTGAATAAAATGGCTCAAATTGTGTAATGGAGTATATGATAACTTCTATTGTGTGAAATAGCTTATTCAGAACAGTACTAAAAAAAATGAATAAGTAATTTCTATGAACCCAGATCCCTTATTCTAATTTTGCACATTCTGTGAGGGGCATAAAAATAAGCAGAACTGTAGTTTGAGATGCTTTAGCAGAATGTCAGAGAATCACAGATGGCTGTTTACATTCATTGCCTGTTCCAGTTAATGTAAAGTTTTACTGAAATAAATGCCATTGAAATTCCAAGTAATCACTTTGGTAATCTAAACACTTTACAGATGTAACTGTAAATAGATTACATTTAAAAAGTAACTGTAATGAAATATTGTTACTCAAATCTTGTATTTTAAATAGGCAACTAAGTTACATGTATTTCATGACTCCTCAGCCCTGGTTGGGGCAAACAAATCTGGCTAAAGGCACTTTAACCGGCTTCAGGCGGGACAGGCCCAGGACATTTTGATGTGTTCATTGACAGAAATACTTACTTTTGAGATATGAACTGCAAGTTTTGTTCAAGGTTACAGACTTTAGCAGGTCATTGGTGATGTTGTGCTGTTTGTACGAACTGTAGTGAGAAATCACTTAGTCATTTACAAAAGTCACAGATGATTCCTGAAAGTCACTGAAAAGCATCATTCAGGCCTTTAGGGGGCAGTCTAGACTCCAAACATCTCCATGTTGAATAACAGCAAAACGTTGGCATTGGCAATGTTGCTTTTCTTTCTTTCAATGCAAATCCTGAAGAACATGAAACATTTTCTAGTGTTGAATCTGCAGTCATCATGAATATAAGACAGATGCTGTGCAGAACGTATGGTTCACTGCATCATTCAGTGTGACGGATGCTGAAATAAAGGATCTTTAGGCTGTTTGTGAATGATCACACGTGTCTGTGGAACAGGTCATGAGTTTCTCTATTTCTTTATTGTATTATGTTGTTTGCATTTGAAGACATTCTGCATCTTTCTCTGTCTTCATGACTTGAGGGGCTTTTCTCTCAGTGTCTGCTCGGTTTGAGCACAGTTTCAGCTTTAAGGTGATATTTATTTGTGAAAACATCACATTGTGTTCTCTTGTGTGATTTACATGTCTAAACAGGCGATCGAGGGTCATTTGCTGCTGTGAATCTAAACCTTGTGCTTAAGATGTCATGAACCAATCACAGCACACGTTGTCTTTAACACCATATAAGGACAGAGCTGGAGTATGGCGTGTGTTTCCTATGCACATGAAGGCGTTGATTGTTCCTCACACACAAACACGCCTGCACGGCCTGAACCATGTGTGCAGCACATCAGCCGCCCCCTTCCCTAAAAATATCCTACACTTTACAATACAGGGCAATAAAGGACTTTTTAATAGCAAATACTCTTGTTTGAGTGTAGTCAAAGACAGGCCAATAACCACCAGTCCACCCCTAAATTCATAATTACTCTACAATGAACTTGTATTTTTATGAGACGAACACTTACCCTCCCATCTTCAATAAAGATAAAGAGTCCTGTGAAGCAGTGGGTTACATTTACATTATACATTTAGGCATTTGGCAGACGCTTTTATCCTATAGATAGGTATTTGCAATCCCCTGGGATTGAACCCACAACCTTGCGTTGTTAACACAATGCTCTTATAACTGAGCTACAGGAAAGCTTGTATCTCACACAGACACACAATCGTGTCACACTGATGTTTAGGCTGTAATGCGGTCAGCACTTATAAATAAGCTATTTTATAACGGCTTAGAACGCGGCTCAAAGAACTAAATGTTTTATAATAACATTTCATTGCTTTTGTTTCAGTCTTTGTGAAATATAAAGCCTGTTAAAGGCACAGAGACTTTCATTCACTTTAAGAATTGACTTCCTTTGAAAAACAAAACCACTGAGACATTTCTCAAAGTATCTTCTTTTGTGTTCCACTGAAGAACCACATGAGGGAGTATAAATGATGAGGGCCATTCAGCGTTATGGACATATAAACGCTCAGAGAATGTATTTGTATTTGTACTGAACCATCTCTTTATATTTTACTAAACCCTTGTTGGTAGAGTTTAAACATCAGAAAAATCTCAAACTATGAATCAGTTTTCTAGTTTAAAAAAGGGAAATAAACATGTGTAATGATTGTGAAAAAAAAGATCACAGTTTTAGGGAGACGACAAACTTTGTAGGATTTCTGTGAATTAAAAAGCACAAACCTGAATGAATGGAGAAGTGATGCGTCTTTATAGAACATCTAATAGTGTCTTTATATTTATTTTTATGTCCATTATGAGGAATATGAAGCGTTATGGATG
>CM056464.1:21389222-21476722 GCA_029783895.1 Triplophysa bombifrons
AGCAGACTTTTCTTAAATCACTAGATACTATAGTAAATACTTAAGTATAATACAGAATGTTGTCACTAGGAGTTCCAAGATACCTCAAGTATATTTTCTTATGTTGAGTTACCTACATCATGTGACAATGATTGAATCTATGTGTCAAAAGTAAAAGCTGCGAGGAGTTGATGCAGATGTGTAGAGAGCATGAGCTGTGAGGAGGTGATGCATCTGATGCAGATGTGTGTTGAGAGCGTGTGAGCTGTGAGGAGGTGATGCATCTGATGCAGATGTGTGTTGAGAGCGTGTGAGCTGTGAGGAGGTGATGCATCTGATGCAGATGTGTGTTGAGAGCGTGTGAGCTGTGAGGAGGTGATGCATCTGATGCAGATGTGTGTTGAGAGCGTGTGAGCTGTGAGGAGGTGATGCATCTGATGCAGATGTGTTGAGAGCGTGTGAGCTGTGAGGAGGTGATGCATCTGATGCAGATGTGTGTTGAGAGCGTGTGAGCTGTGAGGAGGTGATGCATCTGATGCAGATGTGTGTTGAGAGCGTGTGAGCTGTGAGGAGGTGATGCATCTGATGCAGATGTGTTGAGAGCGTGTGAGCTGTGAGGAGGTGATGCATCTGATGCAGATGTGTTGAGAGCGTGTGAGCTGTGAGGAGGTGATGCATCTGATGCAGATGTGTGTTGAGAGCGTGTGAGCTGTGAGGAGGTGATGCATCTGATGCAGATGTGTGTTGAGAGCGTGTGAGCTGTGAGGAGGTGATGCATCTGATGCAGATGTGTGTTGAGAGCGTGTGAGCCGTGAGGAGGTGATGCATCTGATGCAGATGTGTTGAGAGCGTGTGAGCTGTGAGGAGGGGATGCATCTGATGCAGATGTGTGTTGAGAGCTGTGAGGAGGTGATGCATCTGATGCAGATGTGTGTTGAGAGCGTGTGAGCTGTGAGGAGGTGATGCATCTGATGCAGATGTGTTGAGAGCGTGCGAGCTGTGAGGAGGTGATGCATCTGATGCAGATGTGTGTTGAGAGCGTGTGAGCCGTGAGGAGATGATGCATCTGATGCAGATGTGTTGAGAGCGTGTGAGCTGTGAGGAGGGGATGCATCTGATGCAGATGTGTGTTGAGAGCGTGTGAGCTGTGAGGAGGTGATGCATCTGATGCAGATGTGTGTTGAGAGCTGTGAGGAGGTGATGCATCTGATGCAGATGTGTGTTGAGAGCTGTGAGGAGGTGATGCATCTGATGCAGATGTGTGTTGAGAGCGTGTGAGCTGTGAGGAGGTGATGCATCTGATGCAGATGTGTGTTGAGAGCTGTGAGGAGGTGATGCATCTGATGCAGATGTGTGTTGAGAGCTGTGAGGAGGTGATGCATCTGATGCAGATGTGTGTTGAGAGCTGTGAGGAGGTGATGCATCTGATGCAGATGTGTTGAGAGCGTGTGAGCTGTGAGGAGGGGATGCATCTGATGCAGATGTGTGTTGAGAGCGTGTGAGCTGTGAGGAGGTGATGCATCTGATGCAGATGTGTGTTGAGAGCTGTGAGGAGGTGATGCATCTGATGCAGATGTGTGTTGAGAGCTGTGAGGAGGTGATGCATCTGATGCAGATGTGTGTTGAGAGCGTGTGAGCTGTGAGGAGGTGATGCATCTGATGCAGATGTGTGTTGAGAGCTGTGAGGAGGTGATGCATCTGATGCAGATGTGTGTTGAGAGCGTGTGAGCTGTGAGGAGGTGATGCATCTGATGCAGATGTGTTGAGAGCGTGCGAGCTGTGAGGAGGTGATGCATCTGATGCAGATGTGTGTTGAGAGCGTGTGAGCCGTGAGGAGGTGACGCATCTGATGCAGATGTGTTGAGAGCGTGTGAGCTGTGAGGAGGGGATGCATCTGATGCAGATGTGTGTTGAGAGCGTGTGAGCTGTGAGGAGGTGATGCATCTGATGCAGATGTGTGTTGAGAGCTGTGAGGAGGTGATGCATCTGATGCAGATGTGTGTTGAGAGCTGTGAGGAGGTGATGCATCTGATGCAGATGTGTGTTGAGAGCGTGTGAGCTGTGAGGAGGTGATGCATCTGATGCAGATGTGTGTTGAGAGCTGTGAGGAGGTGATGCATCTGATGCAGATGTGTGTTGAGAGCTGTGAGGAGGTGATGCATCTGATGCAGATGTGTGTTGAGAGCTGTGAGGAGGTGATGCATCTGATGCAGATGTGTTGAGAGCGTGTGAGCTGTGAGGAGGGGATGCATCTGATGCAGATGTGTGTTGAGAGCGTGTGAGCTGTGAGGAGGTGATGCATCTGATGCAGATGTGTGTTGAGAGCTGTGAGGAGGTGATGCATCTGATGCAGATGTGTGTTGAGAGCTGTGAGGAGGTGATGCATCTGATGCAGATGTGTGTTGAGAGCGTGTGAGCTGTGAGGAGGTGATGCATCTGATGCAGATGTGTGTTGAGAGCTGTGAGGAGGTGATGCATCTGATGCAGATGTGTGTTGAGAGCGTGTGAGCTGTGAGGAGGTGATGCATCTGATGCAGATGTGTGTTGAGAGCTGTGAGGAGGTGATGCATCTGATGCAGATGTGTGTTGAGAGCGTGTGAGCTGTGAGGAGGTGATGCATCTGATGCAGATGTGTGTTGAGAGCTGTGAGGAGGTGATGCATCTGATGCAGATGTGTGTTGAGAGCGTGTGAGCCGTGAGGAGGTGATGCATCTGATGCAGATGTGTTGAGAGCGTGTGAGCTGTGAGGAGGGGATGCATCTGATGCAGATGTGTGTTGAGAGCGTGTGAGCTGTGAGGAGGTGATGCATCTGATGCAGATGTGTGTTGAGAGCTGTGAGGAGGTGATGCATCTGATGCAGATGTGTGTTGAGAGCTGTGAGGAGGTGATGCATCTGATGCAGATGTGTGTTGAGAGCGTGTGAGCTGTGAGGAGGTGATGCATCTGATGCAGATGTGTGTTGAGAGCTGTGAGGAGGTGATGCATCTGATGCAGATGTGTGTTGAGAGCGTGTGAGCTGTGAGGAGGTGATGCATCTGATGCAGATGTGTGTTGAGAGCTGTGAGGAGGTGATGCATCTGATGCAGATGTGTGTTGAGAGCGTGTGAGCCGTGAGGAGGTGATGCATCTGATGCAGATGTGTTGAGAGCGTGTGAGCTGTGAGGAGGGGATGCATCTGATGCAGATGTGTGTTGAGAGCGTGTGAGCTGTGAGGAGGTGATGCATCTGATGCAGATGTGTGTTGAGAGCTGTGAGGAGGTGATGCATCTGATGCAGATGTGTGTTGAGAGCTGTGAGGAGGTGATGCATCTGATGCAGATGTGTGTTGAGAGCGTGTGAGCTGTGAGGAGGTGATGCATCTGATGCAGATGTGTGTTGAGAGCTGTGAGGAGGTGATGCATCTGATGCAGATGTGTGTTGAGAGCTGTGAGGAGGTGATGCATCTGATGCAGATGTGTGTTGAGAGCGTGTGAGCCGTGAGGAGGTGATGCATCTGATGCAGATGTGTTGAGAGCGTGTGAGCTGTGAGGAGGGGATGCATCTGATGCAGATGTGTGTTGAGAGCTGTGAGGAGGTGATGCATCTGATGCAGATGTGTGTTGAGAGCGTGTGAGCTGTGAGGAGGTGATGCATCTGATGCAGATGTGTGTTGAGAGCGTGTGAGCCGTGAGGAGGTGATGCATCTGATGCAGATGTGTTGAGAGCGTGTGAGCTGTGAGGAGGGGATGCATCTGATGCAGATGTGTGTTGAGAGCGTGTGAGCTGTGAGGAGGTGATGCATCTGATGCAGATGTGTGTTGAGAGCTGTGAGGAGGTGATGCATCTGATGCAGATGTGTGTTGAGAGCGTGTGAGCTGTGAGGAGGTGATGCATCTGATGCAGATGTGTGTTGAGAGCTGTGAGGAGGTGATGCATCTGATGCAGATGTGTGTTGAGAGCTGTGAGGAGGTGATGCATCTGATGCAGATGTGTGTTGAGAGCTGTGAGGAGGTGATGCATCTGATGCAGATGTGTTGAGAGCGTGTGAGCTGTGAGGAGGGGATGCATCTGATGCAGATGTGTGTTGAGAGCGTGTGAGCTGTGAGGAGGTGATGCATCTGATGCAGATGTGTGTTGAGAGCTGTGAGGAGGTGATGCATCTGATGCAGATGTGTGTTGAGAGCTGTGAGGAGGTGATGCATCTGATGCAGATGTGTTGAGAGCTGTGAGGAGGTGATGCATCTGATGCAGATGTGTGTTGAGAGCTGTGAGGAGGTGATGCATCTGATGCAGATGTGTGTTGAGAGCTGTGAGGAGGTGATGCATCTGATGCAGATGTGTGTTGAGAGCTGTGAGGAGGTGATGCATCTGATGCAGATGTGTGTTGAGAGCTGTGAGGAGGTGATGCATCTGATGCAGATGTGTGTTGAGAGTGTGTGAGCTGTGAGGAGGTGATGCATCTGATGCAGATGTGTGTTGAGACCTGTGAGGAGGTGATGCATCTGATGCAGATGTGTGTTGAGAGCGTGTGAGCTGTGAGGAGGTGATGCATCTGATGCAGATGTGTTGAGAGCGTGTGAGCTGTGAGGAGGTGATGCATCTGATGCAGATGTGTGTTGAGAGCGTGTGAGCTGTGAGGAGGTGATGCATCTGATGCAGATGTGTGTTGAGAGCTGTGAGGAGGTGATGCATCTGATGCAGATGTGTGTTGAGAGTGTGTGAGCTGTGAGGAGGTGATGCATCTGATGCAGATGTGTGTTGAGACCTGTGAGGAGGTGATGCATCTGATGCAGATGTGTGTTGAGAGCGTGTGAGCTGTGAGGAGGTGATGCATCTGATGCAGATGTGTTGAGAGCGTGCGAGCTGTGAGGAGGTGATGCATCTGATGCAGATGTGTGTTGAGAGCGTGTGAGCCGTGAGGAGGTGATGCATCTGATGCAGATGTGTTGAGAGCGTGTGAGCTGTGAGGAGGTGATGCATCTGATGCAGATGTGTGTTGAGAGCGTGTGAGCTGTGAGGAGGTGATGCATCTGATGCAGATGTGTGTTGAGAGCTGTGAGGAGGTGATGCATCTGATGCAGATGTGTGTTGAGAGCTGTGAGGAGGTGATGCATCTGATGCAGATGTGTGTTGAGAGCTGTGAGGAGGTGATGCATCTGATGCAGATGTGTTGAGAGCGTGTGAGCTGTGAGGAGGGGATGCATCTGATGCAGATGTGTGTTGAGAGCGTGTGAGCTGTGAGGAGGTGATGCATCTGATGCAGATGTGTGTTGAGAGCTGTGAGGAGGTGATGCATCTGATGCAGATGTGTGTTGAGAGCTGTGAGGAGGTGATGCATCTGATGCAGATGTGTTGAGAGCTGTGAGGAGGTGATGCATCTGATGCAGATGTGTGTTGAGAGCGTGTGAGCCGTGAGGAGGTGATGCATCTGATGCAGATGTGTTGAGAGCGTGTGAGCTGTGAGGAGGGGATGCATCTGATGCAGATGTGTGTTGAGAGCTGTGAGGAGGTGATGCATCTGATGCAGATGTGTGTTGAGAGCGTGTGAGCTGTGAGGAGGTGATGCATCTGATGCAGATGTGTTGAGAGCGTGCGAGCTGTGAGGAGGTGATGCATCTGATGCAGATGTGTGTTGAGAGCGTGTGAGCCGTGAGGAGGTGATGCATCTGATGCAGATGTGTTGAGAGCGTGTGAGCTGTGAGGAGGGGATGCATCTGATGCAGATGTGTGTTGAGAGCGTGTGAGCTGTGAGGAGGTGATGCATCTGATGCAGATGTGTGTTGAGAGCTGTGAGGAGGTGATGCATCTGATGCAGATGTGTGTTGAGAGCGTGTGAGCTGTGAGGAGGTGATGCATCTGATGCAGATGTGTGTTGAGAGCTGTGAGGAGGTGATGCATCTGATGCAGATGTGTGTTGAGAGCTGTGAGGAGGTGATGCATCTGATGCAGATGTGTGTTGAGAGCTGTGAGGAGGTGATGCATCTGATGCAGATGTGTGTTGAGAGTGTGTGAGCTGTGAGGAGGTGATGCATCTGATGCAGATGTGTGTTGAGACCTGTGAGGAGGTGATGCATCTGATGCAGATGTGTGTTGAGAGCGTGTGAGCTGTGAGGAGGTGATGCATCTGATGCAGATGTGTTGAGAGCGTGCGAGCTGTGAGGAGGTGATGCATCTGATGCAGATGTGTGTTGAGAGCGTGTGAGCCGTGAGGAGGTGATGCATCTGATGCAGATGTGTTGAGAGCGTGTGAGCTGTGAGGAGGTGATGCATCTGATGCAGATGTGTGTTGAGAGCGTGTGAGCTGTGAGGAGGTGATGCATCTGATGCAGATGTGTGTTGAGAGCTGTGAGGAGGTGATGCATCTGATGCAGATGTGTGTTGAGAGCTGTGAGGAGGTGATGCATCTGATGCAGATGTGTGTTGAGAGCTGTGAGGAGGTGATGCATCTGATGCAGATGTGTTGAGAGCGTGTGAGCTGTGAGGAGGGGATGCATCTGATGCAGATGTGTGTTGAGAGCGTGTGAGCTGTGAGGAGGTGATGCATCTGATGCAGATGTGTGTTGAGAGCTGTGAGGAGGTGATGCATCTGATGCAGATGTGTGTTGAGAGCTGTGAGGAGGTGATGCATCTGATGCAGATGTGTTGAGAGCTGTGAGGAGGTGATGCATCTGATGCAGATGTGTGTTGAGAGCGTGTGAGCCGTGAGGAGGTGATGCATCTGATGCAGATGTGTTGAGAGCGTGTGAGCTGTGAGGAGGGGATGCATCTGATGCAGATGTGTGTTGAGAGCTGTGAGGAGGTGATGCATCTGATGCAGATGTGTGTTGAGAGCGTGTGAGCTGTGAGGAGGTGATGCATCTGATGCAGATGTGTTGAGAGCGTGCGAGCTGTGAGGAGGTGATGCATCTGATGCAGATGTGTGTTGAGAGCGTGTGAGCCGTGAGGAGGTGATGCATCTGATGCAGATGTGTTGAGAGCGTGTGAGCTGTGAGGAGGGGATGCATCTGATGCAGATGTGTGTTGAGAGCGTGTGAGCTGTGAGGAGGTGATGCATCTGATGCAGATGTGTGTTGAGAGCTGTGAGGAGGTGATGCATCTGATGCAGATGTGTGTTGAGAGCGTGTGAGCTGTGAGGAGGTGATGCATCTGATGCAGATGTGTGTTGAGAGCTGTGAGGAGGTGATGCATCTGATGCAGATGTGTGTTGAGAGCTGTGAGGAGGTGATGCATCTGATGCAGATGTGTGTTGAGAGCTGTGAGGAGGTGATGCATCTGATGCAGATGTGTTGAGAGCGTGTGAGCTGTGAGGAGGGGATGCATCTGATGCAGATGTGTGTTGAGAGCGTGTGAGCTGTGAGGAGGTGATGCATCTGATGCAGATGTGTGTTGAGAGCTGTGAGGAGGTGATGCATCTGATGCAGATGTGTGTTGAGAGCTGTGAGGAGGTGATGCATCTGATGCAGATGTGTTGAGAGCTGTGAGGAGGTGATGCATCTGATGCAGATGTGTGTTGAGAGCTGTGAGGAGGTGATGCATCTGATGCAGATGTGTGTTGAGAGCTGTGAGGAGGTGATGCATCTGATGCAGATGTGTGTTGAGAGCTGTGAGGAGGTGATGCATCTGATGCAGATGTGTGTTGAGAGCTGTGAGGAGGTGATGCATCTGATGCAGATGTGTGTTGAGAGCTGTGAGGAGGTGATGCATCTGATGCAGATGTGTGTTGAGAGTGTGTGAGCTGTGAGGAGGTGATGCATCTGATGCAGATGTGTGTTGAGACCTGTGAGGAGGTGATGCATCTGATGCAGATGTGTGTTGAGAGCGTGTGAGCTGTGAGGAGGTGATGCATCTGATGCAGATGTGTTGAGAGCGTGTGAGCTGTGAGGAGGTGATGCATCTGATGCAGATGTGTGTTGAGAGCGTGTGAGCTGTGAGGAGGTGATGCATCTGATGCAGATGTGTGTTGAGAGCTGTGAGGAGGTGATGCATCTGATGCAGATGTGTGTTGAGAGTGTGTGAGCTGTGAGGAGGTGATGCATCTGATGCAGATGTGTGTTGAGACCTGTGAGGAGGTGATGCATCTGATGCAGATGTGTGTTGAGAGCGTGTGAGCTGTGAGGAGGTGATGCATCTGATGCAGATGTGTTGAGAGCGTGCGAGCTGTGAGGAGGTGATGCATCTGATGCAGATGTGTGTTGAGAGCGTGTGAGCCGTGAGGAGGTGATGCATCTGATGCAGATGTGTTGAGAGCGTGTGAGCTGTGAGGAGGTGATGCATCTGATGCAGATGTGTGTTGAGAGCGTGTGAGCTGTGAGGAGGTGATGCATCTGATGCAGATGTGTGTTGAGAGCTGTGAGGAGGTGATGCATCTGATGCAGATGTGTGTTGAGAGCTGTGAGGAGGTGATGCATCTGATGCAGATGTGTGTTGAGAGCTGTGAGGAGGTGATGCATCTGATGCAGATGTGTTGAGAGCGTGTGAGCTGTGAGGAGGGGATGCATCTGATGCAGATGTGTGTTGAGAGCGTGTGAGCTGTGAGGAGGTGATGCATCTGATGCAGATGTGTGTTGAGAGCTGTGAGGAGGTGATGCATCTGATGCAGATGTGTGTTGAGAGCTGTGAGGAGGTGATGCATCTGATGCAGATGTGTTGAGAGCTGTGAGGAGGTGATGCATCTGATGCAGATGTGTGTTGAGAGCTGTGAGGAGGTGATGCATCTGATGCAGATGTGTGTTGAGAGCGTGTGAGCTGTGAGGAGGTGATGCATCTGATGCAGATGTGTGTTGAGAGCTGTGAGGAGGTGATGCATCTGATGCAGATGTGTGTTGAGAGCGTGTGAGCTGTGAGGAGGTGATGCATCTGATGCAGATGTGTGTTGAGAGCTGTGAGGAGGTGATGCATCTGATGCAGATGTGTGTTGAGAGCGTGTGAGCTGTGAGGAGGTGATGCATCTGATGCAGATGTGTGTTGAGAGCTGTGAGGAGGTGATGCATCTGATGCAGATGTGTGTTGAGAGCTGTGAGGAGGTGATGCATCTGATGCAGATGTGTGTTGAGAGCGTGTGAGCTGTGAGGAGGTGATGCATCTGATGCAGATGTGTGTTGAGAGCTGTGAGGAGGTGATGCATCTGATGCAGATGTGTGTTGAGAGCTGTGAGGAGGTGATGCATCTGATGCAGATGTGTGTTGAGAGCGTGTGAGCCGTGAGGAGGTGATGCATCTGATGCAGATGTGTTGAGAGCGTGTGAGCTGTGAGGAGGGGATGCATCTGATGCAGATGTGTGTTGAGAGCTGTGAGGAGGTGATGCATCTGATGCAGATGTGTGTTGAGAGCGTGTGAGCTGTGAGGAGGTGATGCATCTGATGCAGATGTGTTGAGAGCGTGCGAGCTGTGAGGAGGTGATGCATCTGATGCAGATGTGTGTTGAGAGCGTGTGAGCCGTGAGGAGGTGATGCATCTGATGCAGATGTGTTGAGAGCGTGTGAGCTGTGAGGAGGTGATGCATCTGATGCAGATGTGTGTTGAGAGCGTGTGAGCTGTGAGGAGGTGATGCATCTGATGCAGATGTGTGTTGAGAGCTGTGAGGAGGTGATGCATCTGATGCAGATGTGTGTTGAGAGCTGTGAGGAGGTGATGCATCTGATGCAGATGTGTGTTGAGAGCTGTGAGGAGGTGATGCATCTGATGCAGATGTGTTGAGAGCGTGTGAGCTGTGAGGAGGGGATGCATCTGATGCAGATGTGTGTTGAGAGCGTGTGAGCTGTGAGGAGGTGATGCATCTGATGCAGATGTGTGTTGAGAGCTGTGAGGAGGTGATGCATCTGATGCAGATGTGTGTTGAGAGCTGTGAGGAGGTGATGCATCTGATGCAGATGTGTTGAGAGCTGTGAGGAGGTGATGCATCTGATGCAGATGTGTGTTGAGAGCTGTGAGGAGGTGATGCATCTGATGCAGATGTGTGTTGAGAGCTGTGAGGAGGTGATGCATCTGATGCAGATGTGTGTTGAGAGCTGTGAGGAGGTGATGCATCTGATGCAGATGTGTGTTGAGAGCTGTGAGGAGGTGATGCATCTGATGCAGATGTGTGTTGAGAGCTGTGAGGAGGTGATGCATCTGATGCAGATGTGTGTTGAGAGTGTGTGAGCTGTGAGGAGGTGATGCATCTGATGCAGATGTGTGTTGAGACCTGTGAGGAGGTGATGCATCTGATGCAGATGTGTGTTGAGAGCGTGTGAGCTGTGAGGAGGTGATGCATCTGATGCAGATGTGTTGAGAGCGTGTGAGCTGTGAGGAGGTGATGCATCTGATGCAGATGTGTGTTGAGAGCGTGTGAGCTGTGAGGAGGTGATGCATCTGATGCAGATGTGTGTTGAGAGCTGTGAGGAGGTGATGCATCTGATGCAGATGTGTGTTGAGAGTGTGTGAGCTGTGAGGAGGTGATGCATCTGATGCAGATGTGTGTTGAGACCTGTGAGGAGGTGATGCATCTGATGCAGATGTGTGTTGAGAGCGTGTGAGCTGTGAGGAGGTGATGCATCTGATGCAGATGTGTGTTGAGAGCTGTGAGGAGGTGATGCATCTGATGCAGATGTGTGTTGAGAGCTGTGAGGAGGTGATGCATCTGATGCAGATGTGTGTTGAGAGCTGTGAGGAGGTGATGCATCTGATGCAGATGTGTTGAGAGCGTGTGAGCTGTGAGGAGGGGATGCATCTGATGCAGATGTGTGTTGAGAGCGTGTGAGCTGTGAGGAGGTGATGCATCTGATGCAGATGTGTGTTGAGAGCTGTGAGGAGGTGATGCATCTGATGCAGATGTGTGTTGAGAGCGTGTGAGCTGTGAGGAGGTGATGCATCTGATGCAGATGTGTGTTGAGAGCTGTGAGGAGGTGATGCATCTGATGCAGATGTGTGTTGAGAGCTGTGAGGAGGTGATGCATCTGATGCAGATGTGTGTTGAGAGCTGTGAGGAGGTGATGCATCTGATGCAGATGTGTTGAGAGCGTGTGAGCTGTGAGGAGGTGATGCATCTGATGCAGATGTGTGTTGAGAGCGTGTGAGGAGGTGATGCATCTGATGCAGATGTGTGTTGAGAGCTGTGAGGAGGTGATGCATCTGATGCAGATGTGTGTTGAGAGCTGTGAGGAGGTGATGCATCTGATGCAGATGTGTTGAGAGCGTGTGAGCTGTGAGGAGGGGATGCATCTGATGCAGATGTGTGTTGAGAGCGTGTGAGCTGTGAGGAGGTGATGCATCTGATGCAGATGTGTGTTGAGAGCTGTGAGGAGGTGATGCATCTGATGCAGATGTGTGTTGAGAGCGTGTGAGCTGTGAGGAGGTGATGCATCTTATGCAGATGTGTGTTGAGAGCTGTGAGGAGGTGATGCATCTGATGCAGATGTGTGTTGAGAGCTGTGAGGAGGTGATGCATCTGATGCAGATGTGTGTTGAGAGCTGTGAGGAGGTGATGCATCTGATGCAGATGTGTTGAGAGCGTGTGAGCTGTGAGGAGGTGATGCATCTGATGCAGATGTGTGTTGAGAGCGTGTGAGGAGGTGATGCATCTGATGCAGATGTGTGTTGAGAGCTGTGAGGAGGTGATGCATCTGATGCAGATGTGTGTTGAGAGCTGTGAGGAGGTGATGCATCTGATGCAGATGTGTTGAGAGCGTGTGAGCTGTGAGGAGGGGATGCATCTGATGCAGATGTGTGTTGAGAGCGTGTGAGCTGTGAGGAGGTGATGCATCTGATGCAGATGTGTGTTGAGAGCTGTGAGGAGGTGATGCATCTGATGCAGATGTGTGTTGAGAGCGTGTGAGCTGTGAGGAGGTGATGCATCTGATGCAGATGTGTGTTGAGAGCTGTGAGGAGGTGATGCATCTGATGCAGATGTGTGTTGAGAGCTGTGAGGAGGTGATGCATCTGATGCAGATGTGTTGAGAGCGTGTGAGCTGTGAGGAGGTGATGCATCTGATGCAGATGTGTGTTGAGAGCGTGTGAGGAGGTGATGCATCTGATGCAGATGTGTTGAGAGCTGTGAGGAGGTGATGCAGATGTGTGTTGAGAGCGTGTGAGCTGTGAGGAGGTGATGCAGTGAGTTTGACTCCAGTGATGCTGCAGAGGATCTGTGAGCGCCCAAACAGAAATGTGTTTTACTGTCATTATTTTCACTGCAGTCTGCTGCTTTATTTTCTGTAATAAGACACACATGCGCTGCTTGTGCTGTGACTTCTGTGTGTTGACTCTACATGTAGGCACACTTTACATGTGTTATATACCTGAATGAACTCCTGCATTTGCTAGAAGTATGCAACCAGAGCGTGTTCAGTTGCTGTATCCCACAAAACACTTCCATCTCCAGTGTGACAGAAGCAATATGAACTTGACAGACAGAAGGCCCCTAGAGCACACAGCCACTGTAAAGCCTTTCTTTACCTGCTGTGATGCCACTCAGAGGTGCAGAGACAACTGCACTGAAGTGTATTTATGGTCCGACTCATTTCACAATCCAGCGGCGCATGAAATGAAGCTTATGCAGCTAAAAGAGTTTGCGATCACATGCTTGTGTAGTAGATCTTGCAATAATCATCATTGCATATCACATATGGTTTTCTAGAACAGGAAAAGCATTTTCCTTGTTCACTGATGAGTTGGTTCTAGTGACAGGAATGACTTGTGTCACATGAGCTTTATCAAGTAGTTCAGAGGTATTCTCTCGAGATTCAAATGAACAGTCGTGCCCCTCGAGGAATGATCAGATCTCAGGCACGCACAGGGTGGTTTTATTAAGAGCAGGAGGTGAGCGTTATGGTTTGCTCCACACGCAGCAGCTCAGATGTACTGTACAGTCGTGGCCAAAAGTTTTGAGAATTACATAAATATTTGTTTTCAAAAAGTTTGCTGCTAAACTGCTTTTAGATCTTTGTTTCAGTTGTTTCTGTGATGTACTGAAATATAATTACAAGCACTTCATACGTTTCAAAGGCTTTTATCGACAATTACATGACATTTATGCAAAGAGTCAGTATTGGTGTTGGCCCTTCTTTTTCAGGACCTCTGCAATTCGACTGGGCATGCTCTCAATCAACTTCTGGGCCAAATCCTGACTGATAGCAACCCATTCTTTCATAATAACTTCTTGGAGTTTGTCAGAATTAGTGGGTTTTTGTTTGTCCACCCGCCTCTTGAGGATTGACCACAAGTTCTCAATGGGATTAAGTTCTGGGGAGTTTCCAGGCCATGGACCCAAAATTTCAACATTCTGGTCCCCAAGCCACTTAGTTAACACTCCATCCTGCTGGAAAATGCATTGTTCTTCACCAAACTGTTGATGGATTGTTGGAAGAAGTTGCTGTTGGAGGGTGTTTTGGTACCATTCTTTATTCATGGCTGTGTTTTTGGGCAGAATTGTGAGTGAGCCCACTCCCTTGGATGAGAAGCAACCCCACACATGAATGGTGTTAGGATGCTTTACTGTTGGCATGACACAGGATTGATGGTAGCGCTCACCTTTTCTTCTCCGGACAAGCCTTTTTCCAGATGCCCCAAACAATCGGAAAGGGGCTTCATCTGAGAATATGACTCCAGTCCTCAGCAGTCCATTCACTATACTTTCTGCAGAAGATCAATCTGTCCCTGATGTTTTTTTTGGAGAGAAGTGGCTTCTTTGCTGCCCTTCTTGACACCAGGCCATCTTCCAAAAGTCTTCGCCTCACTGTGCGTGCAGATGCGCTCTCACCTGCCTGCTGCCATTCCTGAGCAAGCTCTGCACTGGTGGCACTCCGATCCAGCAGCTGAATCCTCTTTAGGAGACCATCCTGGCGCTTGCTGGACTTTCTTGGACGCCCTGAAGCCTTCTTTACAAGAATTGAACCTCTTTCCTTGAAGTTCTTGATGAACCTATAAATTGTTGATTTAGGTGCAATCTTAGTAGCCACAATATCCTTGCCTGTGAAGCCATTTTAATGCAACGCAATGATGGCTGCACGCGTTTCTTTGCAGGTCACCATGGTTAACAATGGAAGAACAATGATTTCAAGCATCACCCTCCTTTTAACATGTCAAGTCTGCCATTCTAACCCAATCAGCCTGACATAATGATCTCCAGCCTTGTGCTTGTCAACATTCTCACCTGAGTTAACAAGATGATTACTGAAATGATCTCAGCAGGTCCTTTAATGACAGCAATGAAATGCAGTGGAAAGGTTTTTGGGATTAAGTTAATTTTCATGGCAAAGAAGGACTCTGCAATTCATCTGATCACTCTTCATAACATTCTGGAGTATATGCAAATTGCTATTATAAAAACTTAAGCAGCAACTTTTCCAATTTCTAATATTTATGTAATTCTCAAAACTTTTGGCCACGACTGTACACAGTGTCAGCTCTGGCTCTGTGCCCTCCACCATGGTTTGCTGTTTCCCATTTACTTTATTAATTGACTTTTATAATTGGCTCTTTTGTGTCACACTTCAGAGAAAGCTGCCCTGCTGCTCAGCAGAAAAACACAGCCCCCCCACACGCACAATTAAGAGACGCGAGGCGGTCATCACGCTCCTGCTGGCATGTGTGATGAGACATCAGAGCGGAGGCGTGAGGACGACACACGTCTGTCGCCTGTCTCGGCTCAAGTATGAGAATGTATGCGAGAGTGAGCAGCTGATCTATTAAGTGTGCTGATTTCAGGGCTGGATGCAGTTTAAGGACATACTGTGTGACTATAGTAGTAACTGCTAGAGATTCCACTTGTAAGGTCACGGTGTTTGCTTGCCATGATGTGGAGTTGATCTCAGATTCGTATGATTTTAACTGTGTTTATTCGTGAAATTGTTGTGTTGCTGTTAATGCACCAATGCTACACTTCACGAGTTATACTTCATCTTCCCCTTTGCCTTTGAACAGAAGAAAAGTTTCTCATTTTATTTAGTGTTTCTTATTCCCTACACTGTCCGTAATATTATTCCTCCTCACTTATAAATTATGGATAACATTTTTATTGAATTTCCAGCAAGAATAACTGTGTCGTGATAGCATTACTGCGGTATAAAATGAAATACTTGTGTCATCTGTGATTGTTCTCTTCTGCAGGCGACTGACTAAGGAGAACGTGAAGCCCTCGGGAAGGCAGATTGGGAAGTTAAGCCACAGTAACCCCACCATTCTCTTTGATTATGTGAGTATTTTATTGCTTGTGACGGCCATAATGGTCCGCTAGACTAATGACGGCCCTTTACAGGCCTTCTTTATCATCTGCAGCGTGCCATCAATTTTCATTGCTCCCAAGATGAAAAAGCACATATATAAACTCAGAGGGTCGGCCTAATGCCCAGCATTAAAGAGAAAGCATGAATGTGCAGCTAAATTTAGGCATCTCCATCGAGAGAGAGAGAGAGAGAGAGAGAGAGAGAGAGAGAGACTTGAATGTGGCTGATGTTGGTAAGGTTGGATAAGACAAGGGTTGGGAACTGTGAGCAATTTATAAGTTTTGGTTCAGAAACGGTTCTGGAGCAGCCTTATGCCGGCGTATCACAAACTAAACAGAAACCCAGCACCGCCTCTTAAATGATTGAAAACATCGTTTCGCATGAAGCATGACGTCTTGATTGTTAAGCGCTTTAGTTGTACAGCAATACACAATAAAAAAAGCTATATAAATGCCTCAATCATTCATTCAATCAATACGTGATATGTCATACAGGAGCAATAATACAATAAGTGCAAATACAAAGTTACTGGTTTCAACAAAAGCAAGAGCCGTACCTGTTAAGAGAAAGAGAGAGGGTTAGTGTTTTTTTATTTTTTATAAATGATAAAAAATGTGTAAAGCATTCAATGCATCACACCCTCTCCTGACTGCATTATTATATTACTAAAATCTGTTTTTTATGGATTGTGTGTATACATGATTATAAGTATGACAGATAGAGGTGATGTGTAATTGTTTGGTAGCATCTAGTGGTGAGGCTGTGAATTGCAACCAACCGCTCCATCCACCCCTCATTTGGAAGCACTACGGAGGCCGAGCGAGGATTAAGCTGTCGTCACGTTTTCGCTTTCATGAAAGAGTTCACGTATTTCTGAAAGAGTTCACGTATTTCTGAAAGAGTTCACGTATTTCTGAAAGAGTTCACGTATTTCTGAAAGAGTTCACGTATTTCTGAAAGAGTTCACGTATTTCTGAAAGAGTTCACGTATTTCTGAAAGAGTTCACGTATTTCTGAAAGAGTTCACGTATTTCTGAAAGAGTTCACGTATTTCTGAAAGAGTTCACGTATTTCTGAAAGAGTTCACGTATTTCTGAAAGAGTTCACGTATTTCTGAAAGAGTTCACGTATTTCTGAAAGAGTTCACGTATTTCTGAAAGAGTTCACGTATTTCTGAAAGAGTTCACGTATTTCTGAAAGAGTTCACGTATTTCTGAAAGAGTTCACGTATTTCTGAAAGAGTTCACGTATTTCTGAAAGAGTTCACGTATTTCTGAAAGAGTTCACGTATTTCTGAAAGAGTTCACGTATTTCTGAAAGAGTTCACGTATTTCTGAAAGAGTTCACGTATTTCTGAAAGAGTTCACGTATTTCTGAAAGAGTTCACGTATTTCTGAAAGAGTTCACGTATTTCTGAAAGAGTTCACGTATTTCTGAAAGAGTTCACGTATTTGTGAAAGAGTTCACGTATTTGTGAAAGAGTTCACGTATTTGTGAAAGAGTTCACGTATTTGTGAAAGAGTTCACGTATTTGTGAAAGAGTTCACGTATTTGTGAAAGAGTTCACGTATTTGTGAAAGAGTTCACGTATTTGTGAAAGAGTTCACGTATTTGTGAAAGAGTTCACGTATTTGTGAAAGAGTTCACGTATTTGTGAAAGAGTTCACGTATTTGTGAAAGAGTTCACGTATTTGTGAAAGAGTTCACGTATTTCTGAAAGAGTTCACGTATTTCTGAAAGAGTTCACGTATTTCTGAAAGAGTTCACGTATTTCTGAAAGAGTTCACGTATTTCTGAAAGAGTTCACGTATTTGTGAAAGAGTTCACGTATTTGTGAAAGAGTTCACGTATTTGTGAAAGAGTTCACGTATTTGTGAAAGAGTTCACGTATTTGTGAAAGAGTTCACGTATTTGTGAAAGAGTTCACGTATTTGTGAAAGAGTTCACGTATTTGTGAAAGAGTTCACGTATTTGTGAAAGAGTTCACGTATTTGTGAAAGAGTTCACGTATTTGTGAAAGAGTTCACGTATTTGTGAAAGAGTTCACGTATTTGTGAAAGAGTTCACGTATTTGTGAAAGAGTTCACGTATTTGTGAAAGAGTTCACGTATTTGTGAAAGAGTTCACGTATTTGTGAAAGAGTTCACGTATTTGTGAAAGAGTTCACGTATTTGTGAAAGAGTTCACGTATTTGTGAAAGAGTTCACGTATTTGTGAAAGAGTTCACGTATTTGTGAAAGAGTTCACGTATTTGTGAAAGAGTTCACGTATTTGTGAAAGAGTTCACGTATTTGTGAAAGAGTTCACGTATTTGTGAAAGAGTTCACGTATTTGTGAAAGAGTTCACGTATTTGTGAAAGAGTTCACGTATTTGTGAAAGAGTTCACGTATTTGTGAAAGAGTTCGAGTTCACGTATTTGTGAAAGAGTTCGAGTTCACGTATTTGTGAAAGAGTTCGAGTTCACGTATTTGTGAAAGAGTTCGAGTTCACGTATTTGTGAAAGAGTTCGAGTTCACGTATTTGTGAAAGAGTTCGAGTTCACGTATTTGTGAAAGAGTTCGAGTTCACGTATTTGTGAAAGAGTTCGAGTTCACGTATTTGTGAAAGAGTTCGAGTTCACGTATTTGTGAAAGAGTTCGAGTTCACGTATTTGTGAAAGAGTTCGAGTTCACGTATTTGTGAAAGAGTTCGAGTTCACGTATTTGTGAAAGAGTTCGAGTTCACGTATTTGTGAAAGAGTTCGAGTTCACGTATTTGTGAAAGAGTTCGAGTTCACGTATTTGTGAAAGAGTTCGAGTTCACGTATTTGTGAAAGAGTTCGAGTTCACGTATTTGTGAAAGAGTTCGAGTTCACGTATTTGTGAAAGAGTTCGAGTTCACGTATTTGTGAAAGAGTTCGAGTTCACGTATTTGTGAAAGAGTTCGAGTTCACGTATTTGTGAAAGAGTTCGAGTTCACGTATTTGTGAAAGAGTTCGAGTTCACGTATTTGTGAAAGAGTTCGAGTTCACGTATTTGTGAAAGAGTTCGAGTTCACGTATTTGTGAAAGAGTTCGAGTTCACGTATTTGTGAAAGAGTTCGAGTTCACGTATTTGTGAAAGAGTTCGAGTTCACGTATTTGTGAAAGAGTTCGAGTTCACGTATTTGTGAAAGAGTTCGAGTTCACGTATTTGTGAAAGAGTTCGAGTTCACGTATTTGTGAAAGAGTTCGAGTTCACGTATTTGTGAAACGCACTCTGTAGATCAGTTTGTCCATTTAGGGCTCCTGTAGAAACAACATGATGAACTCCATGTACGGGGTCTGTGGTGTTTGTAGATAGAAATAGCTCATTCTAAGAAAATAAAACGAACGCTTCTTTGTGTAAGCTCTTTACACACCTCTGAGCACATAGTTATGTGTGTTATATTGCATTTTTACTTCTTTTAACATTTGTGTATTTCATTCATTTAGGGAAATTAACAAGTGTCTTAGCCCTCAGGGGCTGTTTGTCCTAACAACTTATTCCTGCTTTAAAAGCAGAATGTAATTGATAGTGTAGAAACACATGTGATTAATAGACTAGCATTACTCAACATTAAAACAATTTTACCTTCATTGTAAGGTAGTAAGTAAAGTAATAATAGTTGATGTTAATGGAACCAGAATCGGGAATCAAAACACAAAACTGGAACCAGAAAATGTATTACGATTCTCAACCCTAAATAAGACTCCTGCCATGTTCTTACAATATTAGTTACATTTGAAATCAAAGCAATATCACACTGCCACAGTTAATGCCACAGCCAGTAAAGAAGTTTCATTTGTAATAGATTTCAAAAATTTGTAAACTAGGAGAATCCCATGTGTTGAATGAGCGAGCAGTGCCATATTATAGACATTATTATGTTGTTATTTTAGCAAATAGAAGGTTCTGTATGTATATAACTACATTGATAGTTGTTTGTTTTATTAAAACTTCACAGTGGATTTAGTGGTGATGAAATGTTTTGTTCTTTCAGATTCTGTCTCAGATTCAGTGGTACGACAACCTGATAACTCCAGTGGTGGACTCTCTGAAATACCTCACGTCACTCAACTACGACGTGCTGGCCTGTATCCTTTCTGATGGCTCTTATAATTACAGCTTTAGCTCCACATGCTTCTGCCTGCTTCAAACAGCCTGTAATCGCTCACCTTCATCATCGCCAGAGCTGTGTTTAAAATGAGTGACAAACTGTTGCTGACAGAGAAAGAGAGAGCAGGGTTTTCTTTTGCATTGTTTGAATTGATAGATAATGGCATACGTGTTGTCTTTAAAGAGCGAGTCATGATCTGTTTGAGCCCTTGACCGTGTGGCCAGATTGCATTATTGAAGCTTTAGCCAATCCAGAAAAAGAGAAGATGAAGCACGATGACACCACGATTTCCTCATGGCTCCAGAGTGAGTGCAGCAGTCCTCTGATATGTCCAGATGCTGAATACATTGATCCCATCCGCTGACATTCTCATTGGAAGTTAAATGTCATGTCTTCAAATGTTTCGGACTCGCTGCTCGAGCGCGCACAGAAACCTGTTTGAAGCACAAATGTGTGCCGCTGTTCAGTTGCCCTTCTGTGGATTCGGATGCAAATGCTTATGTTAATGTGTTGCTTTCACATCGTTCCTCAGGTCTTGCTTGTCTTTGTGGAGCTGTGTTCCGGAAATATCCCATTGAGTTAGCTGGTCTTCTGCAGTACGTCACCAACCAGCTGAAAGCCGGCAAGAGGTGTGTGTGTGTGTCTTAACCCTCCTTTGAGACCACACTAGTTGTTTGTGGGACAGATTTGCACTGGATTGAATAGAGTGAATTATGCATTTTAATCCTCAAATCTTTCACTAAGCTTTAAAAACATCAGTATAATTTAATACTTGTGGGAAAAGTCTGAATTTCCCCCAAAACTGCATGTAATGTCCCTGTTTGTAACAGCACACTATTGGATGTTTAGAAAAGATCAGCATGAAAATCCAGTTATACTTCTGAGATCTCGCTGACCTTGATATAAAGGACACTTCTTATGCACAATTTATTGTTCTGTGTCGGACCTACACCATAACCTATGCAGAGCCGTGTACCCTACACCGTAGCCTGACGCGCACCTCTCCAAAAATGTAACAATGCGTCAACTGAACACAGCCCAAGCGCTGTGATTGGTTTTGTTTGAACCCCTCCCTCATGTCATAAGACTCTGTGATAGACTCATGTTTACTCAAACGCATTTCAGAATGAATTATCGAAGCAAATGATTTGTTCTTCTGTATAAAACATCTCAAATCTACAACAAAAGTGACTGTTCACTTGCAGCTATCAATGCTTATGCTTCTCAAACCATCTACTTCTTTGGCTCTTGTCGTGTGGACACTGATGCCTAGTGGTCATTGCATGTCGACGTAGACGCCTAACTTCCTAACATGATGATGAACCCATTATTCCCACCGGACAAAATGTGTGAAAGTGGATTCTTTGTGTAAATAGTAAAGGGTCATAAGAAGAGGCTCTTTCAAAGCTAGTGGAGCTGTAGTGAGAAACATTGACAAAGATCTGACAAATGTAAAGGGTTAAGGGTCAATACAGTGTGACCGCTCGAGTCGTGTGTGCGTGTGTCCACAGGGTTTATGACTTTATCAGCAATGACTCTGGGATTGTAATCACAGTGGGGCTTCATGTCTTCGATGGACTAATAAAAACAAGTCATTTTTTAATTTCTACTTATGTTTTAAGCTAACATGTTGCTAACATGAACTACTTGATTTTATATATATAAATTCAATCGCATGTTGTGCTTTACCAAGCAAAAGTGTCAGGACATGAATTTGAGGCACATTCAGCTTTTACTTTTGTCCTGATGTCTCTCTCCTTACAGCTATGAATCATCATGGATATTTAATAATTATACTGTACCTCATGTGAAGACATCTGAATATCTGATGGTGTGTTGTCAGTTTTGACCTGCTGATCCTGAAGGAGGTGGTACAGAAGATGGCGGGCATTGAGATCACGGATGAGATGACTGTGGAGCAGCTGGAGGCTATGACAGGAGGAGAACAGCTCAAAGCTGAGGTATAACACACCTCAAAATCATCATATGATGAACATGACACTCACTTGACTTTCATCAGCTTTTTTTCATTGAGCTCATATTACCGTGAAGAATGACACAACATTTGTTTAAGAGAGCTGTATGGGGAAAAGAAACGTCGCTTGCATTAATGCACAAATCATGTCGTCTACTTGTGTTTGTTCTTCAAACTTTGATGTTATAAAGACAGACTGCTGTGCACAATACAAAACAGATCAATCATTTGTGTTGAAATAGCTGTAAATCTGTTTTCTTTGCGCAGTTTACACGGGTCTGTATTGCCCAGATGTTTAACTGTAATATGTTGATATGTTGAAGTGTGACCTCTGAAGTAAGAATGAAAAGTCTGTATTGATAGTGTGTGTGTGTGTGTGTGTGTGTGTAGGGAGGTTACTTCGGGCAGATCAGGAACACCAAGAAGTCTTCTCAGCGTCTGAAGGATGCTCTTCTGGATCATGAGCTGGCTCTGCCTCTCTGTCTGTTGATGGCCCAGCAGAGGAACGGTGTGGTCTTCTCAGAGGGTGGAGAGAAACACCTCAAACTCGTGGGCAAACTCTACGATCAGGTACATTAACTCACTGTGCACACGCAGAACATAAGATGCCGCTCATTTCACTGATGAGTCATGAGCAGCACTACAGCTCATGTCATGGGATTCACAAGATCTTGGATGAAGTTTGTGAATTTGAGTGGGTCATATACTGTATGTTGAAAGTCTTCAAGCGTTGCCATGAGTTTTATGGGCTGTTTTAATGGAGGTTTGACGAGCCCTGCTCTCAGCGAATGGAAAGGATCAAGGTGAACATCCTCCTCTGAGTGGTTTTCCAGCTGAAAACGAGAAGTGTTTGAGTTTGGTAAAGTTGTGGGGACTGTCAGTGTGAAACAGGAAGAAGTTTTCGTCCTCCCACACCGAAGCTTTTCATGTTCAGCAGCTGTGGAGCTCAATTACTCGCTGGGTAATCCAATTGCCTTGAGTTTCCTCCCCCCCACCTTCTCTAGACATGTCGACATTCACAGCAGATGGTGCTAAAAACTAACATCATCAACTCCATTCTGTGCGCGACCACAAATTCCTTCTCTTTTTTTCATCTTTTTCCTCAATGTCTCAAATTAGAGCCTTTAGCAAATAATTCCTTCTCACGATGCCAAATTGTCTCAATTATTGCTTGTGGTGTGAATGAGCAGTGTGCTTTTCCTGACATCAGTGGGGAAGCTTTTAATGATTCATTTGGACTTTTTTTAAGCACACTTTGCGGGAAGTTGCTCGTCTTTCTTCACAATCAGTTGAAGTGTTGGGCAGCCGGCAGTCACCTCCTCTGAGGAGAACGATTGACTCATCTCATATGATAAATATGCCTTCCTTCTGATTACATGATTTATGCATAAGCACCTTGAGAAACATCAAAACTTTATCATTTGTATAAATTTGCCTCATTTTGCATGTTTAATAGTACATCTTTTGATAAATGGTGGTTGTTAAGAGTTGCCACTTAATTCATTTTTAATATTTCATTGGCTCGTGCTGTCACACATACTAAGTGATAAACTGTGTTGATCTGTAACTTGTCTCACAGCGTTACTTCATACATGAGCGGTGTGTAACATCCTGCTTCTGATGATCAAACTCTTTTCTCATGTCTTCCACACACATGTAGAAGAGTCAGAAGTCATGTTCATTCATTTGAAGGGCATACAGCAGTGGTTCTCAACTCTGGCCCACGAGATCCATTTTCCTGCTGCGTTTAGCCCCAACTCTGATGTAAAACACAAGCTAATCAGCATCTTTAGGAATAGATGCGTTCAATTTAATGTGACTGCGCAAATCTATCAGTGTATGAAATTTAAGTACTGCAGATTCCTCGGTACACATTTGAATTGCTCTCGCGGTACATTAATGCGATATGACCAAAAATCTGCGCAGCCCAACATTAAGTTGACCGTGTGTGTTCCTGAAGTCACTGGTTAGCCTCTTCAGGTGATTTATCAGAGTTCGGGCTGAACTCAACAGGAAAATGGATCTCGCGGGCCAGAGTTGAGAACCACTGGCATAGAGGCTTGTGGGTAAAATCTTTTG
This sequence comes from Triplophysa bombifrons, assembly GCA_029783895.1. Classification (NCBI taxonomy): domain Eukaryota; kingdom Metazoa; phylum Chordata; class Actinopteri; order Cypriniformes; family Nemacheilidae; genus Triplophysa; species Triplophysa bombifrons. The sequence continues at coordinate 21,412,550 of CM056464.1, forward strand.
ACTCTTTTTAAAGCAGCTGTTAATATCTGGTTGATTACAGTTAATATCGGTGTCAGGAGTCTTATCTGTGTATATCAGTCCTGCTCCTGGAGATCTGCTGTCCTGCACAGTTCAGACCCTCAGTCCACACACACACACACTATTTCTCAAGTAGAGTATATCTACTGTATATGTATGAGCAAGCAGCCTTGACGGGCATCTCCAAAAACATTGCAAAAATCGAGTCACCACTCGACCTCTGCCAATTTTATTATGAAATGCAAAACAAAAAATGTTTTCAGAGAAGTCAATTGTTTTATTTTCTTGTAACTGAATCGTATAATAAGTTTTAAGTTTAGAGCTTTATTAATCTCCCCTTGAGGCAATTTAATTCAAACTGTCATGTGCTTCACATACACAACCAACATTTACACTAGAGAACAATACATATTAATATACAAAACATAAATATCAGCTACAATTTGTTACCTAAACGTATCACTTCAGGCACAAAAGTGAATTTATAACGATTCGTAGAGTTGTCATCCATGGGGAAGCATCTCAAAAAGATGAGGCAAATGAATGTGTCCTGTCTCCTATTATTCTATGAGCCATCCTCTGTACTTCGCAGGGGAATGCCCATTATTTTTGAACACATATTCACAACACCTTGCAAAATATTCTTATTCCTTGTAGCCAATGCTGTTAAAAAACTCATAATCCATAGAACTACACCACGGTTAAAACAAAATGGACTGATGAGTTTCTGTCCTAACATTACAGGTTGTAAATAAATACAGATGAGAAGTCCACAAACTGAACTAATTCTAATCTGCCCTGGTTATGACGCCCTATGAGAACACAAGCACATGATCAATGATTCTCATTCACTTTGTATTATTAGATAGTTGTATAATAACGTTTGTGGTGGTAGATGACATTCTTTGAGGTTTCACACATGCAAGTTAACATACGCACATATCTGAAAATGTACACACAGAAATGATCAAGATAAACTGAAATTTAAATTTCATATCAAGAATTGATTTTCGATTGCTGTGGTGGTGTGGCCAAGAACAGGCAGGACAGGTAGTGAACAGAATGAGAAGATTTATTTCTCCCACAAAAAAAAAGATACAAGGGCAGAAAAATGTAAATAATTTCCAAAAATAAAGTCAGAGACTTAAGATGGAAGTTGACTGGAACTAATACAAATTAAACAGGCCTAGAAAAATAAATAACTCTCCCCTGTTAAATAACAAGAAACAAAACCACTAATGTCAGCAGACCATGATGTTACTGTGCCTGAACAAAACTGACTAACCTCTGATCTTTCCACCACTGTTATATACCTTTAGCTTCTACCAACCAAAAATAGAGGTAAACCTCAAATAACACTTTCCCCAATTAACAATAATGCAATCAACTACTTGAAGCACAATACAAAAACTACTCCAAACAAACAAAACACAATGAAACTAAATGAAATAAAATAACAAAATCCCCCTCCGAATCGAATCATGATGGTACAGTTCAATTTCCTCCGGAAAAGCACAAGTTGAGGCTGAAGCCCCGCCTCTCCCTTTGTTTGCTGCCACATGGAATCTAGGACTCAGGTAGAGTTAAACAGCAGAATATTAGTGTGCACCCTTCTATATCTTCAAAACTTTAATAAACTGTTAACCTGTCAACTTGTCCTGTGTTTATTATATTAAGAGGATTTAAATAAAGTAAACCATATTGAATTAAACTTCAAAATAACTAATTCAAACTATGGTAGTTAACCATGTGAGGTGAGCTACGCACCCGTCACAATTGCCAACCCTAAAAACCAATGTCATGTTCTGTGTAGGATCTTGGCCAGATCAAAGGTGACCATTTGGGGTCGTTAACACCTCTCAGTAGCAACTCTAACCGGCGCCAGCAAGTCTGATCCAACTGCTCTCTCTTAAGCATCCTCCATTTGGTCAGGATAGTTTCTAACACCTCCCTTGGACTTCAAAGTCCCAACGGGAAGGATGGGGTGCTTCTCCAACGATGGACCATTTGCTCTAAAAGGAATGTGGCCTAGGTTTTAACCTCCTCTGGATATTGTCTGTCTTTTCTCCTTATCCACAATAGAATGTTCTAAATGGATATACCTCTATATCTCCACATTGAATGTTTGTCCCCATGTTATTCGGCCTCACCTATAACCTCAAAAGCATGTGTGTTTAGTTGTATTCTGTTTATATTTTCATTCTTGTACAAACTTCAGGTCAATGTACTTATAACCCTGGCATGTTTTTTATCTAAATGTTTCTCTCTTCATTCCTTGAAAGATTATGTATAGCACGGTAATGTGTTGTATACAATACTCCTTTTATTTCATTCTAAGAGTTTTACAGCGCCAAACTCCTAAGTGATCCTAAATGCAAATGAGCTAATAAGCCAAACAAAGAAACTTGACTTCGCGCCAAAATCAGCTCATCACATTGGATCACTCACTTTGGAGGGGCGTGAACCCGTCAAGCTTAGAACATCCGTAAACGGAGCTATCGACGCTCATCTCGTGCCCTCGCGCTCCTGCCCGGCACGTCATCGAGACCTGTCTCTCCCTTGGAGACAGTTCATCCGGCAGTTTACATCGGCTAACTTCGTCCTACCTTCGTCAGCCAATCCGGCTCCAAGAAAGAAGTAGACGGACTCACCCGCTTGCTTTGAAACCACCAGGACTCATAGAACCTTTTCAACGCGCACAGAACTTGTCCCAGCACACTCAGGGAACCAATGCAAGTATCCAACTATATCCTAAATAGCTGCGTTTAAGCTGAAACCCCTTTTTTACAAAGGAGATTGTCCTCGATGGTTCATGCAGATGTGAATAGCTGTTTGTAAAACTGTCACTCTTTACTTTGTCTATTTTCTTACCTTTCTTTACTGCATTTATGTTTCATGTTTTGTTTGTTAGCATTTGTTATTTTGTTAGTCAATCGTTTGTTTCCCCTTTAGTGTAGTCAATAAACCCGCATTTGTTATCTACAATTGAACTGTTGTTGTGTTTCTTTATCACATATTAGCGTCACTTAAACTGCTTGATTTCATTATAATATTTCTGGAGCGGTACTGTACAGTAAGAGTGTTATGTTTCCAGGGCCAGGAAAGTAATATTTCTTAGATTTGATATACGATCTGCTGATCACTCGCTGGACGAGTGAATCTAGTCTGCTGACTCCGATAAAAGGTGTATAAAATAGGTATAGTTAATCATCATTAATTATACGTCTTTTACTGTGATCAAACTCATAGTTTCCCCGAAATACACTACATCTGTGATGATTAGGATTGGTTTAGGAGTCTCTGGACAGAGAATGTTTTCTTGAGGCCAGCTGTACATGATGAGGGATGAGACGGTTAGGTGTGTTTGAGTACCTCAGAGAACTTGTCGTGTCCACGCTCCATTCTATCACAAGATGGCCGCTGTGGCTGAATGAAGTTGTCTTTAAACGACTGAATGCAGAAAGGGAAGTATCCCTGACCCATAATTCTCTGAGACGCTTGACCTCTGACACAGTGGACTCTGCTTCACTTTTAGTTTATTCTGGAAGGCTTGTGTAGAAGTTGCTGGTTAGTAAAAGAGTGAATTGTGTTTGGTCTCGTTTGATGTGAATTGTGGATGGGAAGATTTGGACCCTGAGAACAACTGGATATGTAATGAAGCCAAAACAAATATCATTTCCTGTCTTGAAGTCATTATGCAGAATAGTAAGACTTGCATTAATGAAAATTAATGTCATGTGGTGTGACAGCAAATGTATAGAACAAAACAGCATGAGATTAATCTTCATGGTTATGTAAATATTGAACATATATGCTTTTTTCCCTAAATTGTTTTTGTGTGACACCATAGGATGTCATGTGCAATATATTTGTCAACTACCCAAATCCGGCCAATCACGGTGGAGCTTGTCATGGTTCTGTCCGTGTACCTCAGATGACACTTGAGGGTGAAATGAGTTTTGTCTTCAGATAGTACAGCGGTTTATGGCAGGTGAAGTCAAGGATGCTTTCAGTTCAGCAGATTTAAAGCTGTAGCGCAATATTCTCAATATTGAGTGCTTGACCCAATGCTGCGTCCACACCGTCCTCCCTCTGAAAGCTCTCCCCAGTGTCTCGCTCCAGCTAAATTGCTTTACTGTTCATTCCATTGATTTCAATGGCGAGCCAGTGATGAATGGCTTTAATAAAGCGAGGTGCAGTTCCCCAAATAAATGAGCGTCCTGAGGATTTATTAAGAGCATCTGCATTTGGCTGGGAAATGAAAACGGACCACAGGGAGAGAGGCGTATAATGATGAATTTGTCTTCTGTTTCCTTCCCAAAGTGTCACGACACTCTTGTGCAGTTTGGTGGCTTCCTGGCATCTAACCTCAGTACAGAAGACTACATCAAGAGAGTGCCGTCAGTAGATGTGCTCTGTAACCAGTTCCACACGCCACATGACGCCGCCTTCTTTCTCTCTAGACCCATGTATGCCCATCAGATTCTGGTGAGTGTAAACACAACTGACACTGCTCACATGATAAAGCAATGAAACCACAACTTGTTCAGTTACTCTTTTGACCTAAAACGCATCTTGTTTTGCTCTCTACCCTGTTGGCACATGAGCTTTCCTGTCGGGTGATTTGGAAAACTGCATGAAACATCAAACTTATGGTGAACTGTAAATGCTCTCTGTATTATTTCTTAAACAAACGAGTAGTTTTGCATTTGCATTTGTTAAGTGACCCTGTTCAACCCTGTTACTAATGTTATTACCAGAGAAAAAACATCAAAGAAAATTGTCTCAAACAAGCAAAACTACAGAGAGTCATTTTTGCCAACATTGTAACATATTTTATTGCTTGAAAAGAATGCTCTCTGAAGAGTTTCAGGGCCATTACAAGAGCAAAACCTGATTAAAAATACCCCAGGATTCTATTTGTGACAGTGCGGGACCCTACGTTCATCTCCGTCATATTGTTTGCCGCTCTACGTACTGAAGTGACATCTTGTGCTGAATAGGGCTGGGTATCGAGAAACGGTTCCAAATTTCAAAGAACGGGGGATTCGATAGGACGTGCATTTCGGTTCCGGTTATCGATTCCTGACTTTTTTAATCACTTGCAAACGGCAGTGAGCATTTTACCATTGTTTCTGTTTGCCAAGACCTGCGACAAGGACTTTATCACATTACGCACATGCGCAGTTCATTACTATCGGCACTATGAATGCAGCAAACGTTCAAAACTTTGATTAAACTTCGTGAAAAAGATGACAGCATTGCCACATGGAATACGTGTGGTCAAGATATTTGGTGAAAGGGAGGAAGTACCTCTTATATGATGAAACGCGTTATTAATACTGAAGGACCGTGTTTAATTCTCTCGGCCTCAAGTCCTCCAGCTACAACACACCAGATCACTCACAGTTATTAGCAGCGTCTCACACTCTGGTACAACATACAGATAGAGAGGAAAAGACGATCAGTTTTTTTGTTACTTTATTTTTTTAAATGGTGATAACAAATAAATACACCCGAGACGCTACAGGACATGTTCTAGTTTATTTTAAATGATATTAACTTGAATGATTAATTCAATCATTTTCTAAGAATGAATTAATTCAGTATTTAATTCACAAATAATTGTTGGCTAATGGACGATCTAGCAACTGCATGATATATATTTTATGTTATGTTTGGGTTTGTAATTGCTTCCGATTATTCCTAAATGGAAGTGTTGTTTATTTTATTATTTGACGAATTGTCACAGTTAACAGTTATTGGTTATTTCCTAAATGTGACGGGATAAAAAAAGTTTAAAACGGTTTTCTTTAAGTATTTGCTATATTTTCTCTCTCTCCTAAAAATGTTGGACTTGAAACAGAGAATCGATAGGAACCAGTTTCGCTAAGCAGCATTGGAATCGGAACCGGAATCGATGAAATTAAAATGATACCCAACCCTTGCATTGATCAAATGTTTGAACAGGGCTTGGAATTGTCTAGGATTCAATAATTCTGTGTTACCGTGTTACTCTCGTGTCGCTTTAACGCAGTTCTTCTGGCATTGCTATTAAAGTGTGATTTATTTTAGTATTTTGCTGCATTACAACTCGTGTATGACATCGCCTGTCCTATGAATATTTCATGCGGAGCTCATTTGGTGTTTTCCTATACCTGGGTGTGATACGACGGGCATCGCTACAGCTCTCCAGGGTGGTGTAAAGTGAAGCCCATTTCTCTTTACCGCCAACAAGATTTAGCTGTCTCTAGTTCCATATGCAGGCCTGTGTGTACGCTCATATTCAGGTCTGTTTGTTGTGCCTGAGTGAATTATAACGCTGTCTTTTTGCTCCCATCAGTCCAAGTATGACGAATTGAAGAAGGCAGAGAAGGGCAACCGTCAGCAGCAGAAGGTGCACAAGTACATCGCCGCGTGTGAGCAGGTCATGACCCCCGTGCACGAGAATGTGGTGTCCCTGCACTTGCCCAAAGTCTGGGATGATCTTCGACCTCAGTTCTACGCCACCTTCTGGTCCCTCACCATGTACGACCTGGCCGTACCTAACAACGCCTACGACCGGGAGGTCAACAAGCTCAAGATGCAGATCAAGGCCATTGATGAGAACACCGAGATGGTGAGACGCTCAGTTTCTTTAAAAGTAACAATCAAAAGGTCAAGCTCAGTCTGTGTTCAGTCAGAACAGTAGAGTAAGGCCATGTTCACACTTAAATTCATTTTTGAGCAGAAACAGTTGACCATGGTGCTTTTTTGTAAAAAAAACGCTGCCAGCATTTGCTTACAAACATCAGCTGAACGCCATGTCTTCGTTGTCACCGTCTCTGAACACAGCCCAGAGAAACAGACAGGCTGCGTTAATGGAAGTCTATTTCAACTACAAACAGAGAGCGTCTTTGCAAAAAACAATCTCATATTTTAAAACTATAATACTAATTTCTCGCTAGAAATGCAATCAGACATTGTCGAAAGAGAAAATTTTACTTGCATTTATACAAAACTCAAAATACAAAACTTGTTTTTTCGAGCTGGAGCATTCTCGACCAATTACGTTCCTCGAATGTTATGGAAACGATAGGTCTCTGACATTGATTAGCTGGGGAAAAGGAGTTGACGTAGGGCATATTTTTTTTAATTTTTTTTTAGAAAAGTTGAACTTTTGCCAGCGTCACAAGACGCTCTGAGCTGAAAAACGGCGGCGCTGGTGTTTAAAAGAGCGATTGTTACGTTTTTGAAAACACTGTTTAACTCCATAGGATTATAAGATATACAGACGCTAGCAGCTCGTAATAGAAGTCATGTGTGAACACCGGCTAACAGATCTTCAGACTAAGGTTTGATTGGGCGAGGGCTTCAGTGAGTAATGACTGTTGTTATAGATGCTTCACATGAGTCAAACTCAACTAACTCAACCGATGAAGAAGAGCAATCCGTCAAAACTCTCATCGGTTTTATTATTGCTGCTACATACTGTTGTTTCTTCTCAAAGCCCAATAATGAAGAGGTGATGATGTTTTTTCTCTCTGTCTCTCTCTCTCTCTTAGCCCCTGAACAAGAAGAAGAAAGAGAAGGAACGCTGCACAGCGCTGCAGGACAAGCTTCAGGAGGAGGAGAAGAAACAGCTGGAACACGTGCAGAGGGTTCTTCAGCGACTCAAACTGGAGAAAGACAACTGGTTACTGGCCAGTGAGTACTCGCAGTGCTCTTGGGCGATTCACATTGCTGCCAGTGCTGCACTCCCATTTTTCTAGGCACGTCACACGAATGTGCCACACGGGCACCTCTAGTCATGTGACAAGAACCAACGGCTAGCGTGGCCCATGATTGCTTAGCAACGACAAATGCCAGGAGAGCGCAAACTCCCAGGCGCTTTTAGAGAAATGGAGAAAGCAGTGCGGCTTGCGTTTTCCGTGCGTTTTTAGACCCTCAGTGACCACTTTTCCACCATCGCGCCGAATTGTTCTCGTTGCCTTTCCATGCCAGCCGATACATTTATTGTTTCGTTTCCACCACACGGCTGATAACAGACATTTTTAGAATGTAAAACAAACGTCACGAGCTGCTTCTGTAACACAAGAGACTGAGCTATAACGCCTCTGGACGCATTCATTAGCAAGAATCAGCACACTTATAGAACCTAGCTGAAAATTCCAAGCCGAGAGTCGTTTGTAATCGTGTCGTGTCGAAGCTGGCTCACGTGGAAACATAAAGGTAACCGTTTGAGACTGTGCTTAGAAGAGTTCTGCGCAATGGTGGAAAAGCGCTCAGTGTTGCATCTCTGATCCCAGACTGTGTTTACTCAGCGCTGTCACTCTGTCCTCTCAGAATCCACAAAGAATGAAACCATCACAAAGTTTCTTCAGCTGTGCATCTTTCCTCGCTGCGTCTTCTCAGCCATCGACGCGGTTTACTGCGCTCGCTTCGTAGAGCTGGTGCATCAACAGAAGACGCCCAACTTCTGCACGCTGCTCTGCTATGACAGGGTGAGTCACTTACACAACAGCTGCTGCTCTCATTTCCTTTTCATCGCAACAACCTTTCATATCATTTCATGCTTAGAAACCAAGTCACACATCTGAAGAAACTGAACGTGCCCATTAAACCGCTGTGTGATGTCAAGCTTTAGCACTCATGAACGTGGCGCCGTCTCGTCCTGTTATCTGAAGCGGTTCTCAAACCTTCTCTCATCCAGGTGTTCTCTGACATCATCTACACGGTAGCGAGCTGCACGGAGAACGAGTCGCGTCGCTATGGCCGCTTCCTGTGCTGTATGCTAGAGACGGTGACCCGATGGCACAGCGACAGGGCCATCTATGAGAAGGTACAATACTCCGCTCACATGATTCGGTTTTATTTCTCTGCCTCAGCGCTCGGATAGATTTGTTCTTGACTTGTGTTTGTGTGTTTCTTCACTAGGAGTGTGGCAATTATCCAGGCTTCCTGACTATTTTCCGAGCCAGTGGATTCGACGGAGGGAATAAAGCAGATCAGCTGGACTATGAGAATTTCCGACATGTTGTTCATAAATGGCATTACAAATTGACTAAAGTTAGTATTTTACAAGCAGCCCCAACTACGGTAGTATGTACAGTAGAATATATCACACATTTGTCCAAAATATGATCGAAAAAACTGTCTGGTCCTTAAATCAATTTGATTGCTGACATTCACGTGTGATGGAGTGAACGGTGTTGTGTTTTCATCTATGGTCTGATTTCTTCCCCAGGCATCAGTTCACTGTCTGGAGACGGGCGAGTACACTCACATTCGCAACATCTTGATAGTGCTCACCAAGATTCTGCAGTGGTACCCTAAGGTGCTGAACCTGGGCCAGGCTCTGGAGTGCCGCGTCCACAAGATCTGCCAGGAGGAGAAAGAGAAGAGGCCTGATCTCTATGCCTTAGCTATGGGGTAACTGAGCTGACAACGACTGGTCTTCTCATCACAGTGGTTTACAGGGTCCAGGCTTATCTCTCACTTTCACAAGTCCGTCTAGCTGGTGGTACTTGGAAAGCTGTTAGTGTTTGTCAGTGTTTGAAGTTTATTGGTCTGCACATTGATATTTAGGAAGTGTATTCCACACACAACTGCTGTTTGTCTTGGGCAATGCTTGTTTCTAGCGCTACAGATCTCTAAAATTAACACCCGGCAAGTGATCAATGCGTGGGAAAATCTGCATTGGCGAGTGTACAGACGGTGTCAGTCGACTGGTCACGTTTGTGTCAATTCTAACAATGCAACAATTCATGTTTCATTAGTGGTGAAAACTTTAATGAAAGAACTTACTATGGAAGCAAATAAGAGACATAATGTTTTGAAATTTAACAGCCTATGAATACTTGATTTTGAATTATTTTACTTTGGAAACCATGTATCTGAATTTATTTGTTTCAAATTTACCTCTATGAAATTTAAATATGAAAATTCTTGATTTCCAATTTAAAAACCTGAATTTAATGCTCACAAATTCAGATACAAAAAAAAAATCAACTTACAGAATTTCATATAAAATACATTCAGATTGATCAAATTTGATTGCTCTTATTCAGATCTCAAATTTCAAGTTAATACTTTTCAAAGAAAACATATGTCTAATTCGACTGCTCAAATTCAGATCGAAAAATTCAAGTTAAATATTCACATGGTAACATCCGGGCTACCCAGGATAGGAAAAACAGTTGAGCCCAGAGCCCATCTGCAATTGAACCGAACCATTGAACCGAACCAATGAACCGAACCGACGTCGAAAAATTATAATAATAATAATAATAGTTCCAAAAAATAATTAGCAACAACATACTTTTGTTCTGTAGAGTCTGATTGTACATAAACAGCAAACTTACCGGAGCGCCTTCGTTTTCCCTAGAAGTCATCTTCTTTACAGATTTAATATCCGTGCCTTGGCCTCTTCTTGGATCATGACAGACATTCAGGTTGTCGTGCTCTGATAGGCCGCCCGACGTCGGTTCATTGGTTCGGTTCAATGGTTCAGTTCAATTGCAGACGGGCTCTGGGCGCAACTGTTTTTCCTATCCTGGGTAGCCCGGATGTTACCATGTGAATATTTAACTTGAATTTTTCGATCTGAATTTGAGCAGTCGAATTAGACATATGTTTTCTTTGAAAAGTATTAACTTGAAATTTGAGATCTGAATAAGAGCAATCAAATTTGATCAATCTGAATGTATTTTATCTGAAATTCTGTAAGTTGATTTTTTTTGTATCTGAATTTGTGAGCATTAAATTCAGGTTTTTAAATTGGAAATCAAGAATTTTCATATTTAAATTTCATAGAGGTAAATTCGAAACAAATAAATTCAGATACATGGTTTCCAAAGTAAAATAATTCAAAATCAAGTATTCATAGGCTGTTAAATTTCAAAACATTATGTCTCTTATTTGCTTCCATACTTACAAGAGTTTTGTTGTCTGTGAGATGAATAAACACACAATTGTGTTGAGTAACTGTAACTGCTCATGGCTGCTTTAAACGTCACAATGATGTGATGGACGTTGTCTTGACACCCCTCCACAGCCCATTACTACATGCATTAGAAGTTTTTCCCCACACAACTTCTCCCCTCATGCTACAACGCTTAGAGCAGCTTTATTTAAATCCCTGAATAAATGTGTTGAGTTTTAGAGCGGTTGTGTTCAGGTATGTGTAAAGTGCTGCTGGATAATAGCAGAAATAAATCATTACTGCAGGAAATCCCATTACACCGGCCGTTAGGTGTTCTTGAACTATCACCAGGGAGGTTAGACACATTTCAGCAGATTTATTCTTTGCTTGTTTGGAGCATGTGCTCTGCAGTGGATCAGGCTGGTCCTGCTGAAGATGATAATAGAGACCTGAACCACTATACTGCGTTTCCTTTGAAAACTGACCTTTTCTAAAACACACTCGAAAGTGGATACATTTGAAAAATGTCGTTTAGTGTGGATGAGGGAAACGGAGAGGATAAAAACGATGAGGTGGTTTTCGTCATGTGACACAGTTGTTTGGGCTGCTGTGATAGTATTAATGTCAGTTTAGGAGACAAATTATTGTTTAGCAAAAAAAACGTGTCTTTGCTCCACATTGCTGCGACATAGGGCTGAAAGTAAATAAACGCCTGACAGTGTCTTAGGTTTTTCTTAAGCGCAGTACATGGATGTAAACTTTTTTCAGATGTTTCAGTGTGGATGGGCAGCGTCAGGGAAACGCTAGTGTGGAAAAAGAGTGTTTTGAAAAAGGAAACTAGGTTATCAAATGAAAACGCAGAGAAAGTCTTCAGTGCGCTCAATACAAGAGAGGCTATTTATTACTGTTTAATGAACACTGTGCATTCATCTGTCAGACTGCAGAGGACACCATGCGCCAATGATCTTACAGAACAGCTCATTACAGATGATAAGTATCACACGTGCTCTACTAAGGGAATTTCAAACACTAAACATGAATGAGACTCATTCTGTGCTCCTCAATCCAGTCAGCTGCCTTCTGAAGACTCGTTCATATCAAGAGCATCTACAAATGTGCAAGACGTTTACAGTTAAATGGCTGTTATTGTGTTTTCTAGAAAACAAATAATTCTCAAAAAAATATCCAAACCATACACTCCTCTATATCTGTAAAACACTTGTGACTTGGACTCTGCTGTTCTATAATTTATGAATGTACAATGGTTTCTAAAACTTGACATTTCTTTTTCTTGGTATGATTGTGTCTTAAAGGGACATTTCACCCAAAAATTTGCTCATTCAAATCTGCAGAGAGCGAAATATTTTGAATAACATTTTGAACCCCATTGACTTCTATTGTATGAACACAAAACCACTGAGACATAAAATATCCACTGAAGATAGACTGACATACAGATTTACATCCACATGAGAGAGAATAGAAGATGACATAATTCATCACAGATCTGGAGTTCTTTTCATAGGTGTACCACACAAATACAGTCATTCTCATTCAACGAAAGCTTCTTTTCACTCATCAGCCATTCAGTGGCAGTGCATTCTGGGATTGTCTTGCATTGTATTACCCTAAAGGGTGATGTAATTATTCTGCATGTATTCTTGCTCGGAGAGATGTCGTCAGTGGCATTGATTTAGGTGTCATGTGTAATAAGAAAGTGTTTCTTATTACGGTTGCAGAAGTGGTAATAGGTGTTGACGTATAATTGAGTGTGTTCGCACCAGCGGTGGGATTTCTCAGCACACTTCAACTTATTGAGCAGACGTGGGCCTGTCCTTTGAGTTCCTCTAGACAAATGGAATCAACAACAAATGAAAGAGGGAATTCGGACCTTGTGTTCATCTCCAGTCAGTGCTAATGTTGTCATAAATGTGCCCTGAATGAACACAGCCCCTCTGGAGTGTTTTCTGTTGAATCCGTTCATCCAGAGTGATTTTCTGCATTACTCTTTGTATTAGCGTCTGCCGTTATTTTAACCATGTATGTGACTTGCAGCTACTCCGGCCAATTGAAAGGCAGGAAAGTGCACATGGTGCCGGAGAATGAGTTCCATCACAAGGAGCAGCCAGTGCGCAGCGCCACGCCTGGCACCGTACAGAACGGACCGGGCAAGACCGCCGCCAGCGCTGGCAAAACAGAAGAGGGAGCCGCCGACGACTCGGGTGAGTTTGGATATGTTTATCCAGTTTTCTGGGACATCTCAAACACGCTGCCTTTGCACCCGACCCTCGCTGTGGGAACTGCCCGGTTTATTGCAATGACTGCGTAAATTGAGGTTTAACTGCTGAAGATATTACACAGGCACAGACCCATTAACACAATCACTGCAAGTGCTTATTAGTGCTGTTTTAGAGGAACTCTTGCAATGTCCTTAAAATGACATTTCATGCGTTGTGTAACGTTCCTGTGTGTGATGTCAACAGTCTGACGAGTTGTAAAGCTGAAAGTGAACCAATAACAAGGTTAAAAGAGGAGTCGACTCTAAATCACTCGAACGAGTCGTCTGTCGTTCTTATTTCATTTCCAGGTTAGATTTGCGTCACTCTGTGAAATGCTCGCTTACGTTCCATTTGCGACACTGCAAGTGAGAAACCAATCACAGCAGACTAGACCATCTGACCAATCAGATCAGAGTTGGCTGACAGAAAGCAGGGGATTAGATCGATGAATAGGCGAACGAATCATTTGAGAGTCAGTCAAGAAGTGAGGTAACAATAACTGACTATTACTAGAAAATGTTTTTACACCGTGTATGCACGTAGACTTGTTGGACACTCCGTAGGCCAGTAGGCTCCATAAGTAGGAATTAAAGAGGTCATATGGCATGAACAGGTGTTTTTTTGTGTCTTTGGTGTGTTATAAGTTGGACATGTCAAATTGCAGAAATGAAAGTGTGGGAACAGAAGAGTCATTGTATCTAAAAGCAAATGCTCACCCAGACCCGGTGGCATTGTTTCGTCTCAAGATGCAAACCAGTTTTAGTGACTAAAACATTCTAAATGAACTAAGCTCTTGTCTATGAAACCGGGCCTTAGATTCTAATCTAATGAATGTATTAATGTAGAAACAACATAAAGAAACTATAAAAAATAATTGAAAGCTATTGAGGCTTTAAAAAACATTTAATTTAAGTGAACTTTAAACGATCTTTACAATATAATAATTATACAATATGGATCATTTATAATCTTATATCTGTGCACTTCATTTACAGTCTTTAATGCTAAATTCTGCATGAAATACAGAGGAATTCTGATTAAAGCTACAAAACACATTGAATTCTTTCTTTTCTTTTGCTCTTTGATGAACGTTAGTGACAGGAGTCACAGCAGCGGTTTAAGAAAGCTTGGATCTGACGAACTCATTTGACATTTTCTTCATCTGGAAGCAGTCTGTGCTCACCAAGATACTCAGCAAATGTGCTTTAGGCTGAAATGGATGCTGTATTCATTTTGTTAAATATTTTAACGCATTAATCAGAAAGAATTAATGTGATGTGATAACATGATATTTTTCACAGCACTAACAAACATGTATAGTAAAACTAAAACATTAAAGCCCCAAGCCCATAGACAGCAGAATTGTGTGTGATCTCATCACTGTAATGACAGCACAGAAGGCTGAAGTCAAGAATAAAGAATCACTTCATGAGCGTGTAGAGACAGAAGACAAATAATGGATTGTTAAGTTGAGACATCAGACGGTCCTCCCACAGACCGCCCACCCACTGTTAATGGACCACCTGACACACATTAACGTAACAAGAGTCTGGAAATGTGCCAGTTTCAGTGCGATCAGTGTGTAGGAAATGGATGCCAGGCAGTTTGTTTGTATATTTCCTTCACTTAAAGTCTCATCATGTGTTAAGGTGTTGTCATGTACTGAAGGATTTAATGAAGTTTTTCTGACGTGTGCTCTTGCACTGCTGTAAAATGCCCTTTGTGCCGTCTCTTTCATTGTCCTTTTCACATATATCCCAGAGGAGATGTCAGGTGTGTTTTAATAATTCATTATATATGAAGCACAATCTCTTGTTTTATTTTCTATTAATGAACTTTCAATGGCACATGAAGGATGCCCACAGTCTCCCTGCATGCCTAATGCCCACATCAGCCGCTATATTCTTACATCCAGAAAAAAGTCTTCCATTACAGTTTTACCCAAAAAATGACCTCCATCAAACCCGTCAGTTATTTTGCTTTATGTTCAGACAGATCTGTAATCGCTCTTTTCATTTATCTCATGCTATTGAGGGCAGTTTAGGTTTTTACAATAAATGATTATGATATCATCTCATTTGATAATGTGAAGTACCCTCAAAATAATTTAGTTTTTTCTGCCTTTATGGACTTTGTGTTTCTACAGAGAAATCCAAGGAGAAATCTCAGGCGGTTCAGAAAACTGCCAGCAAAACCAGCAGTGCAGCAAACAAAGTGAACAACAGCAACGGAAGCAGCACGCCAAACAGGTACAGCATCCAAGAGCTCAGTCCTTCAAGCCTCCCTCACACATGCACACCTCACACAACCTACATCACTCCTCTCACACACACACACACACACACACCTTGCGACCTCCCTCACACACACACACACACACACACACACACCTCGCAACCTCCCACACACCACACACACACACACACACACCTCGCGACCTCCCACACACCACACACACACACACACACACACACACACACACACCTCGCGACCTCCCTCACACACACACACACACACCTCGCGACCTCCCTCCCTCACACACACACACACACACACACACCTCGCGACCTCCCTCCCTCACACACACACACACACACCTTGCGACCTCCCTCACACACACACACACACACACACACACACACCTCGCGACCTCCCACACACCACACACACACACACACACACACACCTCGCGACCTCCCACACACCACACACACACACACACACACCTCGCGACCTCCCTCACACACACACACACACACCTCGCGACCTCCCTCCCTCACACACACACACACACACACACCTCGCGACCTCCCTCCCTCACACACACACACACACACCTTGCGACCTCCCTCCCTCACACACACACACACACACACACACCTCGCGACCTCCCTCCCTCACACACACACACACCTCGCGACCTCCCTCCCTCACACACACACACCTCGCGACCTCCCTCCCTCACACACAAACACACACACACACACACACACACACACCTCGCGACCTCCCTCACACACAAACACCTCACCACCTCCCTCACACACACACACACACACCTCACCACCTCCCTCACACACACACACACACCTCACCACCTCCCTCACACACACACACACACACACACACACCTCACCACCTCCCTCACACACACACACACACACCTCACCACCTCCCTCACACACACACACACACCTCACCACCTCCCTCACACACACACACACACACACACACCTCACCACCTCCCTCACACACACACACACACACACACACACACACACACACACACACACACACCTCACCACCTCCCTCACACACACACACACACACCTCACCACCTCCCTCACACACACACACACACCTCACCACCTCCCTCACACACACACACACACACACCTCACAACCTCCCTCTCGCCCTGCCGCCACCCTTTCCACCTCCCTGTTGCCTCGCAGCATCTCTTGCGCTAGTGTGCAGCCGAGGCAAAGAATGATAAACTGCTCTCATCTCTTATATAATGTTATTAAAAGTTAGAGCCCTGGGGTGGGAAAGTTTAGCTGGGGCTTATTATTTCAAACTACTCTCCAAATAAATCAATCCTTTATCAAAGTCTACCTTCCTTATGAACTGTGTAATCAAATTGAACAGTGTTCCAGGCAAGAATCCTCTTACAATTCTATTAAATTGAGCAATTGCAGAGAGAAATGTCTTGAGAGACCATCTCTGAAAAGCATGGCTGTTACAACACACAATGGCTCCACGGTCCATCAAAGCGGCTGTGTAAAACATCGTTTTGAAAGAAATACTTCAATGAGCGATGCATAAAGACTGCGGGATTAGAGATTGACATGAATTAATAATCATGAAGCGTGTGAATGAGTTTGTTTGTGTGTGTTTTTAACACGGTTTAAAGGGCAAAGGAAAATGGCAGAGTCAGGCATTTGTAATTCAGCTGAGATGAGAGGTCATGGTGAGAGGTCAGTGTTTGACTTTAATAATGCTCTCATCCTGTAGCTCACGGGTACTGAAATATACCTTTCATCATCGAAATATTCGTCCCAAACAGAAACCTTGAGTCCGATGTGTATTAATTAATCTGTTGCAAACATATTCTCAAAACAATCCAGCCTGACGCTCTGCAATCTCTCCTTTCATGTCTCCATCCACATTCCTCACTCCTCTTGCATACCTGTCATCACTCTCGTTTTTCACGTACATGTCTCGCCATCCTCACGTTTTGTTATTTCCCCCGTGAAACTCCTGTCTTTCAGTCATTTCTACCCTGCTCTTTTGCAATGTGTAAAGAGAGTATCCTTGGGACGCGGTTTGAACGGACCGACGGGCACCTGAATGTGTGTGTGCACAGCCCAGAGAACCCCCTGTCACACCTCCCTGGAATGTGATCTCTGGTCTCTGCATACACCCCATATTGAAATCAGTACATGGCATTCTGTTTCCAAGCTGTTCCACAATCATCCGCCACACCCTCTCTTAAAGGAAAACATCACTGTTTTTACATATGACACTATGTTCTTCCTTCAACTTAGACGAGCTGATGCATATCTGTCCCGTCTCAGTGTGTGCACTAGGGCTGTACTAGAAAATTCTAATATTCGTTTGGTGGGTTGGCATTTGATTTTCAATTTTGGTACACCTGGTATCCATGAATATGAATTGCCCATAAGTGAACTTTAAATTCATTGAGGACAAGACAAAAAAATGCGGTTTGAAACTGGCCTACAACAACAGCACATCAAGTTTAAAAAATCTACTGAGTTCTACAAGTAGTGGCCTACGCCTACAAAAATGCTATTTTGTGACTTCAGTGTTCAACTTTGTGCATGTTGTGCAGATTTGCTTATGTTATCAAAACAAAACGAGAGCAATTCATGAAAGATGCTTTGCGCTGTTCAGTCTGTGCAGCGCTACATGATGTCCGACAAGCCTAAAATTTGGAGCAGTTTGGGACCCGGTATGAGAAATTTATACAGTCTCATGCCCATCATGCGTTTCTATCCATGTCTCTGGTGCAGTTGGCAACCAAACTGCGTCCTGTGCCTGAGCAACAAACCAGAAAAACTCAAAACTTTTTTATGAACTAACTTAAGGAAACAAAATATTTCTCATTTACCATTGAAAACAAAATAAAACTATTGTATGGCTACAACATTTTAAACTCTTCCATATTATTCATTTTAAAATCAAATGCTTGCACCCGAACCACACACAAAAAATACTCCAAACATTTTTCTAAATTAACTTGATACATTTTTTGTAAATGGAAAATTATAATTTGTTTAGTATCTGTATTACGTTGTTTTTCTTACGGTGACCGAACGAGAAATTTAAACAGTCTCATGCCCATCATGCATTTAAATCCCCGTCTCTGGTACAGTTGGCAATCAAACTGCGTCCTGTGCCTGAACCACACACAAAAAATACCCCTAACCAAACGAAATATTTGCGATTAAAAACAAAACGGAATTATGCATTAATTCTGAACATGTCACGTGTCCAAAATGCAACACTCCACTCCCTTGGGTCTGTAGCAAAACGCCTGCCACGCGTAAAGTCGAGTGGATGAACAGTTCTCCTCATAGTCAAAATGCAAACAGACAGACAGACACAGAGATTACTGCCTTTATTAGAGAGAAGAATATGTTCAGCCCCCTCCATCCGAAGCTACTTATGTTACCGTCTTTAAATAGGAAAAACATTGAAGTGTTCAGTGCCTTCTAAATTCATCTCTGTTTAGATCCTAAGGATTGACTGGTGCTAAGCTAAACGTCAAAGTTGAGGGAAGAACATAGTGACATGTAAAAATATGTAAAAAATCATCTTGATATTATTGTTGGCTTGTACGGTGGCTCTGAATCGTCAAAACACCTCTTAAAATGCTCGCTACGGATGCGATAAACGCAAAAGTTGAACCCGGCGAACATTCCAGAGACAGTGTGTGTATGTGATGGACACAACATTAGGTCGTATTTATTTATTTTTAACGTGCGATAAATTTGGACAAAAATTTCGGACTCAATGTGCAACGCCTTTAAACTAATACTATCAACATTAAATCACTTCTCCTTTTTATTCTCATTTGTGTATTAGATATCATTTTGCTTACTTTATATCCGTACGAATGGGCCATGTATGGTTTTAAGATTTTTAATAAGAGCATGTTACAATAAAGGGTCAGAATTATTTCTACAGTTGTAGTTATACATTCTGCAGTTATACGAACTGTAAATGGAGGATCAGCCTCAGGAGGTCAAATGAGCTGTTCATCTTAATGAAATGACATGATTTAACTAGTGGTGGGCATAGATTAATTTTTTTAATCTAGATTAAAATGGCTCATTTGAATTCTGCGGAAGGCATTCAGAATATGTGTGCTACCCAAATAATGACTAAAAGTAAGTCTTTGAGAACGGGTTTCTCAAGCCAGGTGGCGCATTAGATCAGGGGCTCATCTCCTGTTTCCAAAATGCATCACAAACCGCTTGAGAAAGCTGTTCTACTATGATAATTGGTGATGAAAATAAAATTATGTTCAATAAGATGTAATTGTGTTTACTTCCGCATTAGCTAAGGGATGCTTTGCGTTTAGGTGGTACTTGAGACTGGAAGAACTCCTACAGTACATTTACATTTAGTCATTTAGCAGACACTTTTATCCAAAGCGATTTACAAAAAGGTTAGGGAGCAACAAGCGATATGTCATACAGGAGCCATAATACATTAGGTGCCAATACAAAGTTACTGGTTTCAACTAAAGCTAGACCTGTTGAGAGAATTTTTTTTTTTTAAACCAACTGTATGTAAACCAATTCCGTACAGTAATCCAATTCCACATTGCACAAGGTGCAAACAACCTTAGTCTTGTCGAGGTTTCCATTGGGAAATTTTCCCTGAAGCAAGCCCGGTGGCTTCAAAGCTGCATCCATGTTAGCACGTCACATTTGATGTGGTAATTTCACAGTAACGTTATGTTGTGTTCAGACCAAACGCGAATGGCGCGTCAAGCGCGAGTGATTTACATGTGAAGTCAATGCAAAGACGCGATAGACCTACTTGCTGCGCGAATCGCGCGAATGAAGCCCTGGTTATGAGATGATGAGGTGGCGCGAATGACGCGAATGAAGCCCTGGTTATTAGATGATGAGGCGGCGCGAATGAAGCCCTGGTCATGAGATGATGAGGCGGCGCGAATGACGCGAATGAAGCCCTGGTTATGAGATGATGAGGCGGCGCAAATGACGCGAATGAAGCCCTGGTTATTAGATGATGAGGCGGCGCGAATGAAGCCCTGGTCATGAGATGATGAGGCGGCGCGAATGACGCGAATGAAGCCCTGGTTATGAGATGATGAGGCGGCGCGAATGACGCGAATGAAGCCCTTGTTATTAGATGATGAGGCGGCGCGAATGAAGCCCTTGTTATTAGATGATGAGGCGGCGCGAATGAAGCCCTGGTTATTAGATGATGAGGCGGCGCGAATGAAGCCCTGGTTATTAGATGATGAGGCGGCGCGAATGACGTGAATGAAGCCCTGGTTATTAGATGATGAGGCGGCGCGAATGACGCGAATGAAGCCCTGGTTATGAGATGATGAGGCGGCGCGAATGAAGCCCTTGTTATTAGATGATGAGGCGGCGCGAATGAAGCCCTTGTTATGAGATGATGAGGCGGCGCGAATGAAGCCCTTGTTATGAGATGATGAGGCGGCGCGAATGAAGCCCTTGTTATGAGATGATGAGGCGGCGCGAATGAAGCCCTGGTTATTAGATGATGAGGCGGCGCGAATGAAGCCCTGGTTATTAGATGATGAGGCGGCGCGAATGACGTGAATGAAGCCCTGGTTATTAGATGATGAGGCGGCGCGAATGACGCGAATGAAGCCCTGGTTATGAGATGATGAGGCGGCGCGAATGAAGCCCTTGTTATTAGATGATGAGGCGGAGCGAATGACGTGAATGAAGCCCTGGTTATGAGATGATGAGGCGGCGCGAATGAAGCCCTTGTTATTAGATGATGAGGCGGCGCGAATGACGCGAATGAAGCCCTGGTTATGAGATGATGAGGCGGCGCGAATGACGTGAATGAAGCCCTGGTTATGAGATGATGAGGCGGCGCGAATGACGCGAATGAAGCCCTGGTTATTAGATGATGAGGCGGCGCGAATGACGCGAATGAAGCCCTGGTTATGAGATGATGAGGCGGCGCGAATGAAGCCCTTGTTATTAGATGATGAGGCGGCGCGAATGACGCGAATGAAGCCCTGGTTATGAGATGATGAGGCGGCGCGAATGACGTGAATGAAGCCCTGGTTATTAGATGATGAGGCGGCGCGAATGACGCGAATGAAGCCCTGGTTATTAGATGATGAGGCGGCGCGAATGACGCGAATGAAGCCCTGGTTATTAGATGATGAGGCGGCGCGAATGACGGGAATGAAGCCCTGGTTATTAGATGATGAGGCGGCGCGAATGACGCGAATGAAGCCCTGGTTATTAGATGATGAGGCGGCGCGAATGACGGGAATGAAGCCCTGGTTATTAGATGATGAGGCGGCGCGAATGACGCGAATGAAGCCCTGGTTATTAGATGATGAGGCGGCGCGAATGACGCGAATGAAGCCCTGGTTATGAGATGATGAGGCGGCGCGAATGAAGCCCTTGTTATTAGATGATGAGGCGGCGCGAATGACGGGAATGAAGCCCTGGTTATTAGATGATGAGGCGGCGCGAATGACGCGAATGAAGCCCTGGTTATTAGATGATGAGGCGGCGCGAATGACGCGAATGAAGCCCTGGTTATGAGATGATGAGGCGGCGCGAATGACGCGAATGAAGCCCAGGTTATTAGATGATGAGGCGGCGCGAATGACGCGAATGAAGCCCTGGTTATTAGATGATGAGGCGGCGCGAATGACGCGAATGAAGCCCTGGTTATGAGATGATGAGGCGGCGCGAATGACGCGAATGAAGCCCTGGTTATGAGATGATGAGGCGGCGCGAATGACGCGAATGAAGCCCTGGTTATTAGATGATGAGGCGGCGCGAATGACGCGAATGAAACCCTGGTTATGAGATGATGAGGCGGAGCGAATGACCCGGATCACGCGAGTTGAAAACTCTCGTTCTCGCCCCCTACAGTGCAATTAAGCTGGTATACATCCGCGCTAAAATATCAAGGTGAAAGTCATCATAGCTTGCGTAGTAAAGACCCAGCTCCCAACCCAACTTTGAGAATAGATTAACGGCTAAATTTTTTTTATCGCGCGATAAGAGTCTCACGTTAACGGCTCACCACTAGATTTAACCCAATCTGTATAAGGGTTGTGTGACACAGGGTTAACTGGATTATGTGCACATCCAGTGCTCTATCAAAAGTATAGAGAGAATCTTTGACACAGGATTAGATGTTTTATAGTTCATCTACAGGGTTTTTCCTGGATAGCAGCCGCCTCCGTCAAATGTCGTGCCGCCTCTGACTCTCGCTAAACATATGTGGGGTGTCTGCCTAAGAAATGCTACGTGCATTTAACAGATTGTCATTTGTAACTGCAGTTGCGGCATTATGCCACACTGGTGGCGCTGTTTCATTCTCAGCACATTGAGGCAATAAAACACCACCTCCGCCTCATTATATGCCAGTAAAAATCCTGTTAAGTAATTTTTCCATAAATGTAGAAAATTCATAAATACCTTCATGCACACTTGGCTAAAATGGAAGAAAAATCTAAATTATTTTAGGGGGCGCTCTGGAAGGATCCTAAATGTAAATGTGATGTTAAGTGCATATCTTGGTTATCGTAATGGTTTACAGTTGAAAGATTTCAAACCATTGCTTTGTTTTCTGATCTCTCCACAGCACTAAAGGAAACAAAGAGAAAGAGGACAAAGAGAAGACTGCGAAGGAGAAAAAAGAGAAGAAAGAGAAGAACCCAGCAAACACTCCAGAGGCCAAAGCAGGAGCGAAGGACAAACCGAAGGAGGAGAAAGTCATTGACGGCAAGGAGAAGACGCCCAAGGCTGATAAAGACAAGAGGAAGGAGGACAAGAAAGAAGAGAAGAGCAAGAACGACGGGAAATCCGCTGAGAAAGAGCGTGACGTGTCCAACGACAGCAAGACAAAGGAAAGCGTGAAGGTGGAGAAGAGCGCTGCGGCTGGACCTCTGAAGTCTCCCGTGCCCAGATCTGAAGGGCTCGAGTCTGAACGGGGTAAGACATTTGGCAAATACACATGTTGTGCTTCATTCATGTCTCATGTCTGAGCCGCTCTTCTCCATTCCAGGACACCCATTGTTGATTTCATACCATTTTATTTTGTTAAATTACAAAAATATGATTGAGATGCTGTTTCCAAGGGACACAATAAATGTTAGTCAGTGACTTATGATCTAGTGACAAAACTCTATTGCTCAGTTTCACAGACGAGGCTTAAGAGGACCAGTCCAGACTAAAATAAAAGTTTGAGCTGTCTTAACTGAAAATAAATATCTGAAAATATATCATTACCATTGTTTTGTCTGGAGACGCACACCAGTGATGTTTTTATCTGAGGCATTTTAATAAACCCACTTAAGATCCTCTTTGAACTAAGACACAGTCCTTACTTACCGGGCCATTGTTTCTTTGTTTTCGTAACCTTTTTGAACTCTTCACACCTTTTCAAACTGGATGTGATGTGAAAGCTATTTCACTCCTGTAAACAAGTTTGTTGTGGTTTCAGTAGATGAAGATTAGAATGCAGTCGGGAGAGAAACCTAGTGAGGCACAAGCTGCGTCCCAAATTGCGCACTTATACACTATTCTACGCCATTTTTTAGTATAAACCGTGTGAGTAGAGCGTTCCCATAGAACATCCTCAAAACAGAAGTGCAATTTTAAGTACCCGGATGCACTTTTTCAACCGAAAATATGAAGTGTGGAACTGTGGACATTTCACACACTCGACGGTCGCAGTTTCGCTTACATAGTGGAAGGGAGGCGGAGCTATCAGACCCTGCTCGAGCAAAACTCTCCTTCAGAGTGCTAACACTTCAATCTGATGATGACTTAAGTAATGATGGACAAAACACATGAAAACTACATTAAATGAACAATGCACTAGTAGGTTGTTATTCACACTCATTGTGGTGTGTGATCGTCGTCATTGGCGCTCATCTGGGAAACTGATATATTTCCGGCTAGTATTCCATTTGGGTGATACTACTCTTCTAAAAATCATACACTACATGGTGGAGTGCATAGTATGTCATGCGGGACACAGCTATACACTTTTATCATCATTAAGCAAAAAACCATGAGTTGAAAGTGTAAGGATGTCTTCATGCCTGTCAGTTGAACTAGAAAGTGGTCCGACTGGTTCTGACTGCAGGGTTTACAGCACCATGTTATCAGTGACATACAGATATTGTTCATGTCATTTAATTCAGATGATGGATGTATACAGTTATCTGTGATATTTCACTGCTGAGTTTAATGTTTTTAACTGAAAGAAACATAAACAAGCCCTTTTATGCTCTAAATCTATTTTGTGCTGAAAATCACCACTTACATATTTATCATACGCCAGTGTGTCCAGAGCTCCTGGCACGTGATGTACAGCTCAAATCTGATTGGACAGCATCTCAGGGGAATCCTCACTCTGTGGCGCGCAGTGTGAGAAGGCCTTTACATGAAATTGTTTTTCTGAGAACTAAACCTCACCTTTCTTTTCCCTCGCAGAGCAAAAAAGACGAAAGGTTGACACGCACTCGTCACCGTCGCACTCCTCTGCAGTTAAGGTTAGTATGGCCTGAGGAGAGCTGTGCACTTCTTTCCTCTTGTCCCTACCTGTCCGGAGATCACGTGTTTATCCAAAGCCCAGCCTCTGGAGGTCTCTGGAGCCCGTCCCGTGAACCAGAGCAGTGGGGGGGACATTTTGCAGCTTATGGACTATTTTTTCATAGATGTCAGATTTCTCTGACCAAAGGGACTTGCCAAAAAGTCAATTCTAGCACAGACAAAGTCTACCCAAGTGCCTACATTTTTCTTCCCGTTTTCGTAGAACACATTTTGTAAGAGTGTAAATATAGAATCTACCTTTTTTTTTTATTGTCCTCCCCTTCAGATTTTTTTCAAGCCATGGCGTTATACATACAGAGAAAGCAAAAGTAAGAAAAAGAAATAGAATCACATGTTTTTTTACTAAATACAAAGCCGGGAGGATGATTTTGCCAGATGTCTTGAATGTAGCATCAGACAGAAGATGTGGAAGGTGCGACGTCCATCTTGGAATCCTCCGGCAAGGATACGTTCCTCTTCAACAACGCTCATTTTTGCACCTGCTCATTTTTTGGGGAGTGTTGGCCCTGATTTTTGTGCGTCCCGTTTGCTCTCGAGGCCTGTGGTGGAACACATCTACACGTCCAGCAGGCATCATCCAGTGATGACACATCTCCAGCAGCTACAAATGCAAAGTCAAACCCAGAGGATTTATCCATGAGCACAAAGACCTCACGCCTAAGTGCATATGACCTCCTCTTATTCTAGAAGCCCTCTTTCATTAATCCTAGCTGAGTTTAGATTGTTTCTCATCCTCTTCATGTAGCGCAGAGTAAATTGACTGAATGTATGCTGTATTTTAGAGCAAAGCTAGATGTTAAGACGTGTACCTTTAATGCAGTGAGATCAGGTGAACGTCTTGAAGACCAGAACATACAGTACAGTGTGAGATGCAGGTTGAGTCCAGATTGACGTTAGGCTCCAGTAGTCTCTTCATCTCTAACCATGTGAAAGTTCTAGTCTTTGAAGGTCTTTAGGGGGATGTGTTGAGTGACGGCCAGCCTCCCCCCAGCCTTTCTCCTGCTGTGTGCCATCCTCTCCAGCTCATCTGTCATCTCCATTCATTCCTACAGGACAATCTCAACGACCTCAAGGATTCAGCTCCAAAGGTTTGGAACGTTTCTCAACTTCTCACTGTTTGATTGTGTCTTTGAATCTGCTCAGCTGCACACCGACACAGAATGTCCATGATGCTTTAAAGCCAAAGTTCACCCAAGAATTAACCTTTTGTCGTTCAACAACCGTAAGACCTCCATCTTAGGAGCACGCAAGAGTTTGGATGAGTTCCAGGAGGTTTCTGACCCTTAAGGGGGTCACACACCGGACGCGGAACCGCCGAGCCACGCAGTGTAGTGCTATTGTTTGTAAAAATGAACACATTGTTTCTATGAGTGTACACACACAGGCACCACCATTCCACGCCTGTCGGCGGCACTATGCTACAACTCAAGACGCTGTTCTGAGTCCTGCAGCGACACAACGCGCCACACTTAATTTAACAATTAGATGTTCTTTGACGTCATTAATGTACACACTGACTTCAACATAAACTGCACAATGTATTTATCTGTTTGGGAATACCTGAAAACAGCGCATTAATACTGAAAACCTCTTGATTCTACCACATTAATAACAGAGTTGTCCTAGATGTGACGCTGCGTGGCTCGGCGCTTCTGCATCCGGAGTGTGACCTCCTTTAGACAGCAACACAACCTTGACTCAAAGTGCAGAAAGTTGGTAAAGACATCCTTCAAATAGTGACTTCATGTGACTCCAGGGGTTCAACTTTATCTGTCAAAGCCATGAGAATCAGTTTTCTATGCAATGAAACAAAAATAACCACTTTATTCCACTCTTTCTACGATCAAGTCATGTAATGTAGTATTTGAACAATCTCTTTAAGAACTTTGTTTTCTGCACATGAACGAAGGTCTTATGGTTGTGGAATGACACAAGGGCAAGGATTCTTTGGTGAAAATGCTGTTTAGCTTGTTTTGGACTATTTAAACATTCCACGGTGTTGAAAAGCAGCATTTTTCACAACTTGCCAAGTAATGTTCTGGAACACTCCAAATGCAGCTTAGACAGTATGTTTTAGCAAAGTTCATTTATTCAGAGATGCTAAACTCTGATGACAGGAAGTGCAGATTTTGTTCCAATTGTGTTTGTACAGTGATGTCTTTGATCATGTGTTGTACATGCAGACGTGTTGAGAATTTTGTGTAGTGATTGAGATTTCATGTGTGATGGTTAGGGCTGCTGTGCCGCATGGTTTTGACACTCCATGTGTGCATCTCTTGGTTCTTGCACTTTTTCATGTGCTCTGTAGGCCAGCTATGGATTTTTGTATTTGTTGGGAGCCAGTATGTGAACTCTCCCTTCAGAAGCCGTCTGTATAGCATGTGGCAGAGGTCGCACCTCCCTCTCCTCCGCCAGAAGACATTTTATATTCTGCTAATGTAATTTCAGTCCAACAATATCCTCCATTCTTTCCGTGGCCACGCTCTCTTGGGCTCCCTCGCTTCGCTCTCTTTTCAACGGCTCCTCTCCGCCAGCGGGGAGATAAGTGTTTTTTGCGGTTTGGTCACTGAAGAATGTTTGAAAATGTGCTGATGGCACCACCTGAAAAAGCAATCCTGCTGCATTTTGAGCTGCCTGCTGTTTTATTGTGTCCTCTCTCTTTCTGAAACTTGCTGTCAGATCTCCTCCCACATTAAGTGGAGTTTTTTCCTCGTATTAAAAGAGAAAATGTCTTGTAGTCTAATACAGGTGCTTTTTTGCCATTAGTTGCTGACTTTGAACTGCAGATTTTTGCATATTCTTCGTTTTGGGAAACATTGTGTTTATCTTGCAGGAGTGCTTTCTCATAGGATATTGTGACAAATATTTGTATGTTCTAGTCATTCAGATGTTTGCGGTTGAGTTGGTTTTCTACATGTGATTATTCAGCTGTGGTTTGTGCTCTATTCATCATAGAGAGAGGAGGTGCTATTCATCAGTGCTTCATCTCACATCTTGTCAGGTTGTGTGATGTTCCCTATACATACTGGAGGATCGTTTGAATTTGATCCATTTCCATTCTTATCGATTACCAATTTAAGCCTTCTTATTGACTGCTTTGCAAATATCGAACATCACCGTTTTAAATCAAAATATGTCATTCTTGCGAATCATGTAGATCCAAAGAGGTTGTTTTCGGAGGGTGGAATAGTGATTCATAAAATATAAGTCCTCATGTGCCAAAGGTCATATTTTCGCCCATGAAAGGCAATGCTGAAGGAAGCACAATGCTGAGTGTTGTCTCGGATAAAGATAAAAATGGCGTTTTTTTTATCACTCTGTTTGCCAAGTGTGATCCAAACGGCTACGTGATGAGATCTCCCTTCAGAATTTCCAATTCAAGACCTGTGAGTAGGCACCTGAGTGTGATTGATATTCATCTGAAGTTTCAAACACAGAAGCTGTATATTACCACTAATATTAATTCATTATTGCACAGACCGGTCAATTCACATTAAAAGACATTAATATGTCATTAGAAATGCAATCAATTTATAACTTCAATATAAAAAAATTCCCCTGATTTTTGGGTTGATATTCTGTCTCTGTTAGTTAAAATAAACCTACCATAAAAATGACAGACCCTCCATTTCTTTATAAGCAGGCCAACTTACAAAATCAGCAGGGGATCAAATCATTATTTCCCTCGCTGTATATCTCTCTATACCCTGGGTTTCCTTTAAGTTGTAAGTCACATTTGCGTATGAGCTTCACTTTGGTCATACATCATGTGATTAGCTGCAGTAGGTGTCATACGTTGCGCTTGAAAACTTTACAAAACAATACATTTTTACCTGCAAATTTATGGCTGGTCAAAGTTAATTGATGCAAATAGTGTGCCAGAATGCATACATGGAGTTCTGATATATATATATATATATATATATATATATATATATACAGTTGTGTTAAAAATTATTCAACCCCCACTGAAATTGATTGTTTTGGTCGGTTTGACATTGATTACGATCATTCAGTCATCCTGCTTACAATTAGGGTTAGGGTTAGGGTCAGACAAATATAACATAACATTTATAATGAAATAACCACAAATGTCTTTTCTGAGCTCACATCATTATCAGTTTTATTCAACCCCCTTGCAGCGATCTACGGGTATCTTCGCCCATTCATCATGGGCAAAAGCCTCCAGTTCAGTCACATTCTTAGGCTTGCACACTGCAACTGCTTTCTTTAAGTCCCACCAGAGGTTCTCAATCGGATTTAAGTCTGGTGACTGCGATGGCCACTTCAAAATGTTCCAGCCTTTAATCTGCAACCATGCTCTAGTGGACTTGGAGGTATGCTTGGGATCATTGTCCTGTTGAAAGGTCCAACGTCTTCCAAGCCTCAGGTTTGTGACGGACTGCATCACATTGTCATCCAATATCTCCTGGTACTGAAGAGAATTCATGGTACCTTGCACACGCTGAAGCTTCCCAGTACCTGCAGAAGCAAAACAGCCCCAAAGCATGATTGACCCCCCGCCATGCTTCACAGTAGGCAAGGTGTTCTTTTCTTCATAGGCCTTGTTCTTCCTCCTCCAAACATAGCGTTGATCCATGGGCCCAAACAGTTCTAATTTTGTTTCATCAGTCCACAGAACACTATCCCAAAACTTCTGTGGTTTGTCCACATGACTTTTGGCATACTGCAGTCGACTCTTCTTATTCTTTGGGGACAGCAAGGGGGTGCGCCTGGGAGTTCTGGCATGGAGGCCTTCATTACGCAGGGTGCGCCGTATTGTCTGAGCAGAAACTTCAGTACCCACATCTGACAAATCTTTTCTCAGTTCCTCAGCAGTCACACGGGGACTTTTCTCCACTCTACGCTTCAGGTAGCGCACAGCAGTCGAAGTCAGCATCTTCTTTCTGCCACGACCAGGTAGCGTTTCAACAGTGCCCTTTGCCTTGAATTTGCGAATGATGCTTCCTATGGTGTCTCTTGGTATGTTAAACATCTTTGCAATCTTCTTATAGCCATTGCCCTTCCTGTGAAGAGTAATCACCTGTTCTCTTGTCTTCCTGGACCATTCTCTTGACCTCACCATGTTTGTAACCACACCAGTAAATGTCTAGAAGGAGCTGAGTATCACAGTCATTTTAAAGCTGCCTAATTGGTGCTTATTAGGCTTTATTGCTGCTCCCTGATATCCACAGGTGTTTTCAATACCTGATTGAAAACACTTCATTGAACCTCTGTTCTTCAGAGTGGTAGTCTTTAAGGGGTTGAATAAATATGTCAATGAAGAATTCACAAAAGAAACATTTACTACTGTATTACAAAACTAATTGATGTCATTTTAGTTGCATATGGTTCTTTAAGAAGTCCTTGTAGGATTTCATTCTGAATACAATTACAAATGTACACTAAATTCCCTAAAACCATTTACAGCATTGGGGGTTGAATAATTTTGAACACAACTGTATATTAGGGCTGGGTGATATATCGTGCGATTCTTATGCCTTCAGTTTCTCAATGACCTATGGTTAATGCCACCACATCTGAGAGCCAGATGGCGCTATTGCGCAGAAACTCTGAATAT
Source organism: Triplophysa bombifrons (assembly GCA_029783895.1). Taxonomy (NCBI): domain Eukaryota; kingdom Metazoa; phylum Chordata; class Actinopteri; order Cypriniformes; family Nemacheilidae; genus Triplophysa; species Triplophysa bombifrons. The sequence goes on from CM056464.1 coordinate 21,443,181, forward strand.
GGGAAACAAAATAGGAAAAATTAGTTCCAGGAAATGCCTGTAGTCATATTCTGTCGCTGTTCTTTAAACCTTTTCAGGTTTTTTCATGATAATAAAGTTGATTTATAGTGGTGGTGTTAGATGAGAGTTGCTTTTTCAAATGTACGTTATAAACAACTCAATCTCGTTGTGATTTTAGATTGAGCAGTATTTCCTACTGTTCAAAAAGCTGTTGTTCACGGAAAAGCTTTGCATAAAACATTGAATCGATTTCAGAACCGATTTAGAAATGTATATTTAGCATCAACCGCGATATATATCGCCCTGCCGTAATGTGTGTTTATGAGCACAATGTACAGTATATGAATATAAGCCATAAAAATATGCCTATAACCCCCTTAGCTGTTATAAGATACACTTTAACCACTGTTTCACACAGCATATTGCTTCATAAAACACTTATTCTATATGTGTATCAAGGTTTCATCAAGTAAATAAAGTGATATTTAGGCAATGTAATGCGTTCAGCAGTTATATATCAGTGTAATTTATGAGAACTCTGCTCAACCACTCAGAATCAAGGACCAGAATTGATCGTTTTATAAATTCAATTATACAACAATTCTTTCTTATTCTTGAATCTGATTAGCTGAGAGCCATGCCATATTCTACCTGTATCACCACGGGAACCACTTCAGTGATGGTTTTTGAGGGTTTTAAAGACACTCCGATGTTGTTTCTACTTCATCTACCCACGTCTGCCCTTGAACAGTACTACAAGAGGGCCATATCCCTCTTGTAGTGGTGTGATATTGCTCTTTTATTACATGGCTGGTTGGAATGCTTGATTCTGATTGGCCAGTCGCAACATTTGCAGGTTGGTTATTCTCAGATAACATCTCAAAACTAATAACACATGGTAACCTCGATGCAGCAAATTTTTTTAGGATAAATCAAGAACAGGTTTTTAGGACAAGTTAAATATATGTTCTGAAAAGACATATTTATATGACATTATATTTACAAACGATTAAACCAAATTGCCTGCTTGTGACATTTGAATGTCGTTTCTTACCTATAAACCAAAAGTAAATGGCTTTTCCTCACAGAGCCAATAAAATATTTCAAATTCACATTTCATGTCCAGTTTTTTTCTGCCTGGACATTATAACTTGCATATCAGCAGCTGTGATTGTCTCCTGTACTCGTGCCTCATGTCTCTATATCAGCATGGCTGTTATTAGGTCAATCACACTTGTACTTTAGCCATATTGGATTAATATCCCATTCCTATTCCTTTCGAATCCAATCCGATTCATAACCTTTTGATTCTGATTCCAGAAGGAGGATTGATTTGGGTGACAGGAGGAGGGCTGAGAGTGTAAGTGAGGGCCACAGTTCATGTGTTTGTTCAAGTAAAGAGCGAGGTATCATTTACAAGCTGTAAAAACTCCTACTGAAGGAAAAAATTCCTTCAGTCTTTCATTGAATGACACATTTAAACATGGAAAATACTACAAGCCCATGCAGTGAATTGAGAACAGCCGAAGTAACACATCGATGTAAGAATCTTTTTGCACATGTTTGGTCTCTGTAGAAGAAGAACATTCAGAGCCAGTGGGCAGATCATGCAAAAATCTTCTGAATATTTGAAGAAATAATTCTTGCTACAGCTCTGTAACATCTTTAAGATCTTCATCTTTTTTTGTGGCACAATCTAATCTGAAGTTTAGTTTAAGATCAGAGCATGTGTTTGAGTTACTTTTAGTCTGTGTGTAAGGAGTTTCATTATGCTAATCAACAAACGGTGCAGTTTTTCTTTTGTTGCGATCATGTGGGCAGTTGTGTTACTGTGTCTCATGCATTTGGCGTTCTGTGTGGTCTTCAGTATACAATTAGACATTATATAACTGCTACAAACTTGTCTATTCATTTACACTCACAGCAACAGGATTATTTTGACCTCAAGCAAGTTTATGAATGCCTTGTTTAATCTGATCAGTTAAACTGCGTTTTTCATCTGAATACAAACTGCTCTGTGCTGAGCCTCTTAAAGAGGAATGAATATATTACTATTACATATCTGGTTGATTTAATAATCTGACCGTTAGGGTTGGGTACTGAACTCTGTCCTTTTAAGGGCACTGACCAAATTATATTTAATTGGTTTGGTACCAGCACCAAATTCCAGGTACCATACCACTACAGATTAACATGTGAACAGGACCCAACTCTATAGACAGTGTTTAGAAGCCTTGACATTCCAAATTGACAATAGATCCTTGTCTATAGATTAAGATATTTAGTTTAAACTCAAATGTTATAAACTCGTTGTTAGTCAAACACTTATAAAGTCCCAATAAGTGTCACCAATCATTGGATCTTATGATGTATGTGAGTGGTGTCGGGACTTAAAGGGACAGTTCACCCAAAAATAAAAATTCTGTCATTTACTCACCCTCAAGTTATTCTAAACCTGTGTCAAATGTGTTGCTCTGTTGAACACAAAGGAAGATATTTGGAAGAATGTTAGCAACTGACATTTCTGGTGCACCATTGACTACCATAGTAGAAATTATTGTATCAAAAGAAAATATTTCTATTTTATTATAGTTCTGGGGCACTTTGACCAGTCCAGAAATCCCAAGAGCTTTCTTTTCTGTCTTTCTTTGTGTGCAACAGAACCAAAACATTCAAATAGGTTTGGAACAACTTTATGGGAAAATGTCCTTTTTCTTGCGGAGTATCTCTTTAAATCAAAGCAATGAAAGAGAATCTGATCATGTGCACGTACATCGACATGAAAGAAGTTAAATGATGTGGAGGGCGGTCCACATTGAGTCTGGCTCCACTGCATTGATTTGATCTTTTATGACTGAATTGATTCTTTAATCTGTGACACATGGAGGTAAAGTGTTATGTTGAAGCGTTTATGACGGAGCTTCAGCAGTTTTAATAGCGCTCTGTGTGAAGACTAATGGAGTGACAGATGAGCGGGTGAGATGTTAACCCTTCTGTATCTCTCCATGTCCCCTCAGCATCACCCTAACCACAGCACAGCCCTGTCCAAGAGCAAAGAGAAGGACGAGGAGAAGAAAGACTCTGACAAATCCATGGACCGCTCCAAAGAGAGAGAGAAGAAGGAGGAGAGAAAGGACAGAAAACGAGTGAGTGAAATGCTTTGTGTTTGTGATACCTGCTGAAACCACGAGTGTCCATCTGATTTCTGCCTCTTCCTTCCTCTCTCATCCAGGACTACTCCAACAGCGACCGCGAGATGAGTCAGGAAGCCAAGCGCCGCAAAGACGAGAACGGAATGAGTGAGTGGATATCTGTGGAATTTGTTTGAGCGGAGAAGCCAGCTAGCGGAGCAGAAAGTTGTGTTTCTCCGCGCTGGAAGCAATCATATAAAGCTGTGCTCGTAGCTGTTGTGTTATCTGTCTCACACCACTGCTCTTCTTCCTTCACACAGACTCCTCCAAACACAGCAAGAGCGCCAGCCCCTCTGAATCACCACACTCCAACGACAGCGGCAAACGCTCCAAATCCACCAGCAAGGACAAGAGCGATGTGACCAAACCAGACAAGACCTCCGGAGGAAAAAAGGTCAGAGACTGTCTGTGCTGTTACACCTGATATACAGCCGTCTTTCACTCATGCTGTTTGAGAAGACGATGCATGATGACTGCTCTTAAGTTTGGCCTGCTGCACTATAAAATAAAAGAACATGTAAACCTGTCATTAGAAGAGAAACCTAGCCATGTTGTGACGTCTCAGGGTGGCTCTTTTGACATGGGCCAGATTATCCTAGCAACATGCTAACCTTCGCAACTGCTTAGAATGAATCACACAGCGACATCCAGCAGATGTGTAGCAGTCACATCCGTGAAAGCACCCGGATCATCCCAGCATCTCTTTTCCAGCTGATGAGCTCAAGCGCTTAAACTAACATCATGCTTCAGTTAACATCCAGCCTTCTAGTGACGCTGCACAAACGTTCTTGCATTCTTTATTAACCGTAGGAAAGAGCTCTTATGCCTGGTGTCTGTTTGTTATCACGCAGGAATCCAGGCATGACAAAGAGAAATCTGAAAAGAAGAGAGACAGCACCGGCGCTAAAGAAGACAAGAAACAATATCCTTTCATGCTTTAATCGCAAAAAACAGCAGTGTGTAGCTTGTGTGTGTGTGTGTGTGTGTGTGTTAGTAATATGGTGTTTTTTCCCTTAACACTTTTCACCCATAAATCATCAGAGAAACACAGATAATGTCTGCTGTCACTCGAGGTGAGTACTTGCTATCACAGCTAATCTTACAGCATTTCACAACCATTTGACAAGGTGGCTAATTTGTGTAAAGTCAGGCCGTGTTCAAACTTGACTTCTTCTTTTAAGCTTTTAGAGTCTGTTTTACATTATAATCCTGTGGAGGAAACCTCTTATTCTGCAGCTCGGAGCGGCTTTTAAAGTTGAAAAATGAACTTTTCACAGCTGACCAATGACAAGCGAGCAGCCAGACCTGTCGTTTCCATAACAACATGCGAGGAAGGTTATTGTTTGAGCAGGATGGAGATCAAAAAAGAAAATGCCAACCGTTGGTTTATAGTTTTGTATAAATTAATGTTTAATTTTCACTTTCATTAACTTTTGATGGCATTTCTAGAGAGAAATGAGTACTGTAGCTTTGAAATATGTGATTGGTTATTGCAAAGACGCTCTCTGTGTATGTAAGGAATAATTGATGACGGGCTGTTGAATTCATAGAAAACAATGCACACACTGAGGTGGTGATGTGGCCACGATGCGCAGCGGTGTGTAGAGGTCTGCTCGGGACTGTTTTTTTTTCACTCCGATCTGCTTAGAATCATTTTCTTCCCGATCCGACAGATTCAGGATCTCACATATAAGATCTTGCATTAAAAAGTTCTCCATAACAAATTTAAAATACGCTTTAAAAAAACGTATCTGTTATTTCTATTGTCTTGTCAATATACAACATTGTTCTTGCATTTTATTGTGAATTAAAGAGAGAGAGAGCCGTGGGAATGCAGACCTCTAGTGTAGTGTGCATTATTTTCTAAAAATTCAACAGCTTAGAGTCAATTATTCCCATTATACCACGGTTTCCTCATTGTTCTGATGTTTGCTGTCAAGACATCTTTAAGGTATTATTCCTGGAATGCGCTAAATTCTAATAGGCCGCTAATTTAATTGGACTCATTTCTTGTGCGTCTCATCTTGCGCTGTTGCTTGAGCCTGTATGCAGTTATCTAAGAGAGAGAGAGAGAGAGAGAGAGCAGGACAGACAGCACATATGCTATTGCCTTTGCTTCATTTGGACAGAGAATCCAAGTATGGAAATTTGTCTTTGTTGTATTCAACAGCCTGGTCGTATCAGGAAAGCATTTGGAGATGTTTAAGCTGTAGCCCCGCTTGAAATGAATAGATGCTTGGACACAAAACGGTATTCCTTATGTCACCATTTAACAACAGAGTAACCTTATTCAGTTAAAGTTGGCGCAGTGATATGGAGCTGAATACGGTCGACAGATCTGGCTGATCTGACGACTTCATAGTTCTGTGTTTGACTGGAAAATAATGCACACCTGTAGAATGTTCGTCAGCCAATCAGAATGAAGCATTCCACAGCCCTATGGTATAAAATTCAAATAGACTTCCGTTACGCTGCCTATGAAAGGTGTCTGAATGAGTTTCTCTGAGCTGCCTTCATGCACAAACGCTGCCTCTGAACAAGTCAGTTTTCACTCTGAGCCGTGGAGAAGGTCCCAGTAGATGCCACTGTTACAGCTGTTGCTATAGCAACAAAAGACGCCCTCGCTTTCTTTCACTAACAGAGTGCCGACTTTTGTTCAAAAAGACAGCAAATGTGAACACACCCTCATATTATTGAGATCATAAAAAACAAATGTAGCCCCACCCCCATAAACTCCTCATTGGCAGATGAGAATGAGCAAGTGTATGAAAGGGTTGTGTACCACCATGAGAGCGGGTTGTGTGTTCACGCTGAGCGTTTTGTCTTTTGGAGACAATTACAGCATTCTTATAATGAGTTGAGAAATGTGTAAATGAGTGTGAGAATATGAGGAAATGGAGGCTGATGGATGTGCAGAAGATGAATATGGCCGAGCGGTGTTTGAAATGAAGTTGTTGTTGTTGTTGTTGTTCAGCAGTGTTCCCCGCTGTGAGCCGCTGCAGGATTCATCATTTCATCTTCATCTTTTCCTTCCGTCACCGTCTGGAAAGAAGATTCCTTTGCCTGCATCCAAACTTCTGTTGTTTTGCCTAGAAACGTTGTAGCTTGTATTTTAATCTGCCATTTTTATTGTGATATTTTCAGTACTTGACTGAAAGTTTGTTTCCTTTAAATATTTAGCACAATGTGCTGCTTGCATCACAAACAGATTCAGGTGGAATTGGTGTGTCGCTCTCAAATGCTTGTGTTTTTATGACCTCATTCTATCTTCCTGTTCCCTCGTGGGGTTTTTCTGTTGGGTTTTTTTTAAGTGAGAAGAAAATGACGTCTTTGCCTCGATTAGGGTTTCAGGATACTACTATTCCTTCTTTTTAATTCACATGTGATATTTAGGCTAGGTGTTTGAAGCAGTACACATGCTCTATTTGTATATTATGTATACAGAAATAATAAAATGGTTCCATGTAATAAGACTTTTCCTGTTACTTTCATTTCCCATGTAGGCATCCTTCTTTTCTTTGTCTTCAATCACGTTTTTAAAAGATTTGTATAAGGAATGGCAAGCGGGATTTCTCCCTAAATAAATGGACTCGAGGCAAAACAAATGATGACTTTCCAAACTACTTCATGATGTTTTTATCTGGCAAAGTTGACAAAGTGTATGCTTTTTCTAAATAAAATAGTTTTCTTAGTCTACCGTGTGTTGGTTGTCCTTAATGGCATGCTTTTCAAGTGTTGTGATGTAAAGAAACCGTTTCTTTCGGATGTCAACTGGTGAATAGATGTCGAGTCTTCATGCTTTCTTGTTTGATCTTTGTGTTGTTAAGGTGAACGATACAGCTGTAACTCAACCTCTTTAATAACTGACACGTTCAACTGCTGCACGCACTACATTTTTAACTTCTAAAACAGGGCTACTCAAAGTCCGGACTCCGGTCCGGATCCGGACCCGCAGGGAATTAAATCCGGACCCGCTTGTTTGTCTTGTGGCGCCGCTCCGCTCAGACCAATCGACGCATGACATCACATGACCGCGAGAGAGAGAGACGAAACCCGCCTGGTCATTTGCTTTTGAATCGCTCTCGCGTTAGTGCGACGTCAATTGCTTCCGTGAAATCCAGTAAGCGTATGACGTTTGACGTAATCGAGTGGGATAATAAAACGACACTTCACCGAGGACCGTGCGCGGTAGAGATGCGCGGATGAGCAAAAATGTCACCCGCAACCGCTGCTTCAAATAAATGATCCACCCGCCCGCAGGTATAAAGTTCTCTGATATAGATATCCGCATCCCATCGTCACTTTAATTACTCTAATTCTTTTTTTTTAAACACGATGTTATCAGATTCAGTGACGTTAGAACTAATCTGCCAATCTCTGATGGTACAATAATGGCTGATCGTAAAATGCTTTTAAAGGAACATTCATTTATAAAACAAAAGTTTGTCTTCGGCCAGATTATCCTACATTTTCTTAATTAAATAAACACAGGCGTTACTACCTTCAGACTTGAATATCGCCGTTTCTGTCACTGCAACACATAAACACACACGAATGACTGGATAACGGTACATTTTCTAGCACTGTCCTGCAAATGCTTAAATCTAATCCTGCGATTTAACTCACACATGATGTACCATATTCAAGGTCTTGTGGCTTTATATACACACACAATTCCTCACCGTCGTTGCATATTACATACCCAAACTTCGCTAAAACGCTCACACACGGTAATTTCTTTCTTTCTTTCCTTCCTTTTGTTTTTAATTCTCCCACCCTCCCGGATCTGTTTCGCCTCCATTTCTGCCTCTCTTCCGCCGGCACGCGCATAAATGAGTGCAAATTAGTGCCTGCCTGATGAAAAATGAAAAAAAACATTTTTAGAGAAATTTTGTTAATATTTATAATGATATCATCCACCCGCGACAGAATGTATTTTTTTATTACCCGACCCGCGGATTTAACCGCCATCCGCGCATCACTAGTGCTCGGCTCTATAGGTGAGGATGTCCGTTACTAAAAAAAAAGGTTTACTAAGAAAACAGAGCTTTTATAGATGACTGGACAGAGAGGTACGGATTCATGTGGCCCCAATCCAGCACAAAGCCGTTCTGTTTAATTTGTTACAAGACAGTTGGAATTATAATAAGTGGAAATGTCAAACGGCAACATGAATCAAAACACAGATATTGAACAGCAGTATCCACACAACACAGAGCTGAGTACAACGAAACTACAACAGCTCTATATTTTTCACCATTTTATTTTTGGCTTATACCTCTTGGTATGTTTTGCCACTTTTGGATTTGTTGTAAAATTTATTTTAAAAGCAAAATACTCTCTTTTTTCAAAAAAGTAATGTTAATTCATTATAAAAAGTTATTAGGATGTCTATTAAAAAACTAATTTTGAAACAACCAATTGTCCGGACCTTTGACATTCTCGTGAATTCAGATTTGGACCTTTGAAAGTAGACTTTGAGAAGCCCTGTTCTAAAACAACCAAAGTTCCTTTAGAAAAGTTGAAGCACTCGTCATCAGCCATGTGAGGAGCTCATCCATCCTGTTTCACTCATAGTGAGACCACAGTCCTAACTCCCACCAACAATTAAACCAGAACTTGTGTTTCTAAAGCTCAGATTTCAAGGTTGTTTCAGATCATGCACATGGTAGCGGTCGGGAAGTCATGCGTTTATGGTAAAGTGTAAATGCTCCTTTATGCTGTCTTCCAAACATTTGAGATTTAGGATATTACTCGCCTCAATCAACAGCAGTTTTAATATTAATAAATTCACTGGGTATTTCTCACCTCAAAACTAGAAATACGCAGCCTCAGTACACAGAGCCCTAGAGAGTCATCAGGCTTTAGTTGATTGGCTCTTTTTCTGTCAGACGGGTCTCCTCCTCCGTCAGAGCGGCCATATTGAGCGCTGCATCGCCTCAATGCAGTCAAGGGGATGCAGGATCACCATCACCACTAAGTTCATCCAAATAAAAAACTGCATCATTAACACCCACAAAATGACTTCATTTGGAGCTTTTATCATGTCAGAAACACAAGTAAATGGTCTCATTTCCGAATGATCTCACAGATTGTAATGTTTAGATTAAGCATGCAGCTGATAACAAAGTTATTGTGAATTGATCAATATATATTTTTCATGTTCACCAATTACTCTAACATTTGATCCTATCAAGCAATAACTGAATGTTAGCTAAAATTGCGGCTCTATTAACGTTTTATTTATTATAAAATATATTTGTTTGCATTCATTTGTTTAATGCTGGAAAAGTTGAGGTGTTCAACACTAAAGGGATGCATAATAAAGACATTTGTTTTATAACCTAACCTAACAATGAACAGCAACTCTTTACAGCATTTATTAGGTTATAAGTATTAGATCAGTTTAACGCTGATGTAAAATATACTTCTGTTCACAATTGATGTTAAAGAGCTTTTTATTAGTGTTTTACAGTTAGGGTTATTATTGTTTTATTCATATTTTAAATTCGCTTTTATGTTTAGATGTTTAGTTTTTGTTAATTTTAGTTCAAGTTTTAGCAATTTTGGTATGTGCTTTTGTCATTTTTTTATTAATTGGTTTATTTTTTGTTATTATATAATAATATTATTTTGTTTTTATTTTAGTTTTTGTTTATCATTACAATTTTACTGCTTTAAATCTTCAAGTTATTTTTGAGGCGAAATTTTTCCAATATTTCTTAGCACAATATTTAAAAAATGAAAACGTTCCTGTTCATTTAAATCAAAGTTTAAAATAACCTTGACATTAACCAGGATGACTGTGTTAGATTGATTAGTAAAGTGCTACATTGAGCTCATATTCTAATAGTAAGATTTTTTATTATAACTCCTACATTTGGGTAACAGAGTTAATTCACACAGAAATAACAGAGTTAACTCACACAGAAAAAGTCACGTTAGATCCAACAGTTCATAAATACTTTAGCTCGACCTGCCGACGGGAAAAACTAATTCCATTTTTATCCTCAAACCTGTTTGAGTCACAAGAAATAAATCACACATTTTTTTTGTTTGTTTTTATTTACAAAATGTATTAAAATTCTTTGTACAAGGCCTCACTATCAGGGCTTAGGGATTGATAGCCATGCATGCAGTCTTACATTAGCCTGACACTGTTCATGTCGTCTGGGCTGAAGTGCAGTTTTACAGGTCAAAATATCAAGGTTTGAAATTGCCTTTCTATACCGGCCCTCTAGAATCTAACGGAAGTCTCCGGGCTTTTACTTGGCAATCACAAATTTTCGCATGCAGATAGAAAATCTGGGAATTCAGTCACTCATTTGTGAATACTTAGCTAGAAATCTCACTGTACAGTTTTATTCCTTGAAAAGCTTTTCATTATAAAACTATCTTTCTGTGGATCCAGGGTCACTCCCTTCCTGAATCGCACTGAATCACAGTTTAGTTTTCTTTCAAACACAAAAATGTCTATGTGCTAAGCCTTCCCCTGTTTTCTCCAGGACACATCTATTGTAAATGTTATTAATCTTAGCTTTGTTGTCTAAATAATTCACCAAACACATAGAATGCTCATCAAATCAAAGGAAATCTCAAGGCTTGATTTTCTGTGCGAATTATAGTCGGAAAACTGTGAGGTAATCAAATAGTACATCATAAAAGCCATGTCCTTTAAGTGGAGAGCTGTTTATCTACATTAATGTCATCCATTTTATAGCTTGAGTTTCTTGTACAGTATGCTGTGAAAACTACAACATTTCAAGACTTTGTTAGTGTGTATGAATGAAATCGGCTAACTCCAAGGTGATTTTTGGAAATTCATATGCGTGAACACGATTATTATTATTATTATTATTATTATTATTACTACCGGTCAAATGGGGTTTATAGCTTGTGATCTAACTTGCTGTAAAATATAGATAAAAACACAGACAATATTTAACATGTCAGCAGATTCACAATAATCCTGATCTGTTGTTAAATCATCCAAATCTGATAAACTAATACAGCATTTTAATGATTGTGAAAGCAAATTTACAGTTGATGTTTGATAAGCGATTCCCCATTTGGCTTGACAACCAGGTTTCACAAAGTTCACAGAAAACGTCTGAAGTCAGATTGGCTCTTTCAGTGTGCTAAAATCGCAAACGATGGCTTTATTTCTTGGTTTCCATGGAGTTATGTGTGTATTCAGAGATTATTTCACAGATTATGATGATGATGATGTTTGTGTGATTTGAGCGATGCAGTGTTTCTACTATGAGTTTGCATCAACATGATTCTCTGAATATTCCATAAGGCACTGAAGAAATCGTGTCCAATTCTTCCAACAGTCCACGCTGGTGTTGGTGCGTCGGCGCGTGGGCAGGAGAGGAGAGGAGAGGCTGGGGTTGATGTGAATGAAGAATGGGCGAGAGAGGCGGACGGGCAAGCGACCCTTCCTGAACATCCAGCCATCTCTCGTCATAATGATCTCCCAACACTGCAGGTCTCTGCTGAAACAGACAATATAAGACCTTAACCATAATAGAACCTATCAAGATGCTGTTTTTCATTCTGATGTAAAGTGCTCCCTTAGCTGGCTAAACTTTAATTCTGTGTCACATAAATGTTTTTCGGAAAAACAGACGTTTCATTTGTGAGATCCATCCATGAAATAAACATGACAAGGTTTGCCAGATGAAACAAAATGTCCGAATAAGTTGTGCTTTGAGTTAATATGATCGCTAACTACACTGACAAACATCTGGATATGATTCAACTTTCCAGAAAATCCTTCTGTGTTTCCACTGTACTGATTTATCATCCGCTGATGTTGTTTTTTCCGAGGCATCAACACATGCAGTACATGGAAATCTTTCACTGTTCTCTGCCAAAGTACAAATCTAAACAGAACGTGTTTGTGTTGTGTGCTGGAGCTGATGCAACCCTTTGAAAACAAACCACAACTCTCCTCTCATGTCATGATATTAACTCAAATTAATGATGCCGCTGGAAAAAACGAAACGACACAACACAACAGCCATCCATCTGTCCGTCAAGCCATCCATTTTTTCTCATCCATCCATCCGTCTATCCAGTCCATCCATTCATCCATCCATTTATTTCTTCTCCATTTGTCCGTCCATCGACAGCATGTACCAAGCAGACGTGGAATCATTACCATTAGATCTTGACGCTTTCTGTTCCGTAAACGTTGTAGCCTTCTCGGTACGTGGCAAAGTTTTGAGTGTTGGCTGGAGGGGCTGGCTTATAGCTTTGGGCATTCTTTTCAAGTTTCAGCCTTTTTGCTTCTGCACGTGACTTGTAACAGAACTCTATCAAAGCCACCATCATGGCCAGCCCCAGTCCACCAACCAAAATATAGAAGACACCAGCCACATTGCTCAGGCTCAGAGCGCTTGTCTTGTCCTAAGAGAAGTGAGGAAGAGAGTTAGTTTATCTTGCAGTGGTGAGCATCAGACAGAATTTAGAGAACCCGCTATCCTACACAGTTCTTAACATGTTCTTTAAGTATATGTCAAATATCAAGCAGAACTACTGACATTCTGTCTACACTGCTGCTAGCGGAGGAATCTAGATTCCAGCAGGGGACTTCTTGCTCTTTGATCTATGCTTTATATATATATAGACTTGTAAGTCCATTTAAGATGGATCCCATAGATGAATTAAGTCAATAGGACCATAACTGGTGAATGTAGATATTGTGTTGCTTTCTCTAAGCTTCTTCATGTATTTTGAGGAAGCTGGTCAGTTACGTACAGGTCAGACCTCTAACTCATTAACCTTACATGAAACATCTGCCTAGACATTCTTCAACCTTCAAATTCTTATTTTGACATATTTTCTACACCAGAATACTGAATTTAAGAATCAATTGGAACCATTCTGCTGCTGCTTACCCCCCAAACCTGTCCATTAAAAATTTGTCCATTAGTATTACACTATTTGCCATTTAATCCATCGGGCGCTGTTTGTGATAGCAAGACATGCAGTTAAACAGACTGAAGTTCTCAGCCACACGAGGCTTCTGTGAGAGAACCTCTGGTGTGGAAATAAACACTAGTCTATGTGGAACGGGTGTGTTTCTGAGGTCGTCTAAAGGAAGCGCGCCTCCAATCTTTTGCTCAACAGGAGGTTAAATAACGGAGAAGACACGTCAAAGACAAATAAGTAACAACACTAATACATCAAATTTTAAATTGGAAGTTTGGTAAGTAAGAACAGCAGCATAATGGTAAATGGAGTTTCATTTCAAGAGGCAAATAAGCAAGAAAGACAACAAAACTAGATCTTATCTGTTGATCAATTTGCACCTCTTTTTTATTTACATAATTCCCCATGTTTGCTCTTTAACATTACGTCTTTTCTTAAGAGTGAAAAACTAATGGGAATTAAAAAAGAGAAGAATGTGTTTTTACGACTATTTGAAATGGGGACCGGTGCACAGCTGTATGCCACGTGTGAGTCTTTATTGGTGGCCAAGAATCATAAAAATGTAAGTTTACACATGAGAAGTTAACTCACTACTGGTTTGTTCTTTGCATATGAACAATATGTCAAAATGCAGTTTTGGAATCAGTACAGAAGACCTGCAGCGACTGACCTTACTTCCAGAGTCCTTGGTTCCACATTCACCCTTATCGTACCACCATTTGTTTTTCAGCTTGGCTAAGATGCCTTGTTCACTGAGTTTCAATACTGCAAGGTTTACAGGAGTTCTTCACGTGGGAAATAACATAAATAACATTATATTATGTTATTTTATGTTATTCAAGTCTTAACTACTTCATACTTTACAAAGCGATAAAGCAGGGCTCCTGGCCAATACAACACACAGAGTGGCAGGCATACTGACTAGAACCTTCCATTCACCAGGACTAAACTAGTGTGCCAGGACCTACCCGTATCGCTTTGAGTAATCGGCATACACTGTTAAGAGAGGAGTCTGTCTGTCTGTCTGTCTGTCTGTCTGTCTGTCTGCGCGGCTACAAAAGTAGACACGTCTCGTGCTTAAATTTGATTGCTTTTCAAAGCCCAACCCTCTATTGACTGACAGACCAATGAAAATGACCAGTAGGATTTCGTTCAGGCTGAGGAGATTTGAGCGTAGGACTACAAAAACCCCAAAAGAGCGACAACAACCGTATTGTACAAACACACATCTCTGAATATTGACATGCTAACCTCCCATGTTTGCTTTCTCGGAAATAACCCCCCATTATTAAACGAACCCGGATTTACTGCAAATAAACATGAAAACCATTAATTGACCGTCATGTTACTATAGTAACCGTGATCACTTTTACTGGAATATATTTTACTGGAATTCATCAGTGCATTTCTATGTGTTGCTAACATTTCTTTTAGCGGCTGGAGAGACATGGATGAAGAATTAATAGTGTGGAGAGCGACTGGAGCTGTGAGGATGACAGCTGACTTCATCATGTCTGTTTGCTGCAGGTGCCGCATTCTGCATTCTCTCTCTCTCTCTCTCTCTCTCTCTGTGGTTGTGTCCAGAGCATTACATCATTACAGCAAAACCCATCCACCGTAAGTCCACTAATCGCCACAAAAACACTTTCGTCCACACACAACACAAACATACAATCTGCCTTATATTTGCTAGATTTATGTGGCAGTTTTGGCCCAGTTTTCAGGAATGAGGAAACTATGAAGAATCCTGTGAGGAATGACGTGCACTGATAAATTATGTAATCATTTCCTTTTTGCCTTTATATTGAAAATGTAAAAAAAGAGCTAATTATTCCATTGAAATTTTGAAGATTTAGGAGAGTGTTTCAGTAATGCAAGTGTTGTTTGAGCTATTCTTAGTGTCCTGCCGCACAGGCTGCGTTCGACTTTTTATTGAGTGCAATAGTAACGCGAGCCGAGGCCAGGACACCCGCCCAGCAGAAGCAAAGTGAGAAGCTAATTATGTATCTCTCTCTCTTCACTATCTGCTAGGCGGCTAATGAGCGTCGCTAACAAGCCTCAACCTTCTTGCTTCTCCTCAGCAGGACAAAATCACACCGGTGGTTTTCGACCATCCGTTAGCCAAGTCAGGGTTCTGGGTTTGACATCAGATGGCACAATCATGTGGACAGCGCTGAAAAGACGCCTGGGTTTGGTCGGGTTGGGGACTAACAGGCTTGCCGATTACTCTGTACTATGGTACCCGATTTTGGTGACATTGAGGCTGACCTTGGAGTCACCTCCCCCGCTGCCGCACTCTCCCTTGTCGTACCACCATTTGTTTTTCAATTTGTCCAACAGGCCTTGCTCATTCAGTTTTAAAACGGCCAGGTTAACAGCATTTCTTGAAACAATAAAACATAACTTGTAAGAAAATGCACAGGTCTGTACTGTATTAGCACAGTAACGTTACTGAATAACGGCAATGAGCTGCTACTGCTACTGAGAGTCAATCGTAATCATGATAGCAGTTATCAGAATGCTTGAAAGAGCACAATTTGGTTAAAGAATTGAAGATAAGACGCTCAGAGCAAAGAAAGTGTTAAATATTCAAGGTGGCATGGAGGGTTACGCCGTTTCAAACTGAAGTGTGCGGGATGGGGACATTGTCATTGAGAAGGAAAAGTAACACAACAAACACCATGCAATTAACATTCGTCACAAGTGACGGCGCAGCTTTTACAAGCTAAATTGAAAAACCGTTGAACTGTTAAATTAAAAGTGACAACACGACAGTCAGGAAGGACAGACATACACACACACACACACACAAGACACACGAGAAAGACTGAAGGACGGAGAGAGAGAGAGAGAGAGAGAGAGAGAGAGAGACATACGCGCACAAACATGTGAAATGATTCGCTTAAATTAGCCACTGATTCTCGAAAATGGAAATCTGTTGCGATTAGAAAAGAACAGACATTTAAAGAAGAGCATCATCATGGTCAATCAAATGACATCAAAAATACATGATATACCGTTACCTCGTCGTCATGACAGGGAGAGAAAGAGGGGAGGGGGTTGGGTTGGGGGGGGGGTCGGGGTAATGACAACACAGGACATCAGGGTAGGTGGAATACTATAACAACATGGAGAATATTGTTATATTATTCCACCCACCTTAATGCTGAGCCTTTGGGGGTGGCCACACCGTAGCCCTTCGAGTCCAGATTGCCGCCAACTTTCATGGTGTCGCACGGCTTCCGCTGCTCAATGTACTCGTTCATGGTGGATTCCAGAAGAAAGGCGAATTTGCCCTTCGACTTGCGTACCCGTGCCACACCGTCGGGTGTCGTCTTTGCGAACACGGAGGGCTCGGCTGATTTCATGTACGACCACATTTTCTCGTACACCGCTATTTTGGAACGCTGCACAGACACACGGGAAACAAAGACGAAACACACGGTCACATATCATCGAAACACAAAGTCAATCGCACACGTTACAGGTTTAAATGTGCTTCTCTATTTTCTCCCTCAAATAAAGCAGTTGCTGAAAATTGCTGCGTAAAAGACATTAAACATGTTTACATTCACGCATTGGGCAGACAGTGCATTTCATCTGTAGACGTGTGTGATCCAGAGATCAAACCTCAGCTCTACCAATTGAGCTCAAACACACAAAACCTTTTGACAGTTCAAAACTGTTTTTAACCAAGCTGCCAAATGCTTCCAGTCAGATTTTGTCTCAGTATGACATCATAGCGTGATGATGCAGATGCTTCTTAAGCTCCGCCCACTGATTCACACGTCTAATAAAGAGACAGACGCACCACACAACAATAAACATGATGTGATCCTCACAGGTCGTGTCAGTCTGACACTACTCACTTGTTTGTTTTATTTTACTGTGGATTTGTTTTAAAACATGGTAAAAGATGTTTGGCTGTAATGATCTGACAGTAATGTGTCAACAGTGTGTGTAAGCCTGCTGTTACCATGTTTACCGTACTTGCTCCGTCCGTTACTGATGCTTTCATATGTACTGAGTACTGTCAGAGTCCGTTTACAGAAGTCATGTTACTCGGCGGCCATGTGTGTGACGCCTCTGAGCACTTCTTTATGTCATTGAGTGTCAACAGTGCAATCTCTTTGAATGGGGGAAGGCAGATATTTCAAAAAATCAATATTAAATGGCCTATTTCTGATCAATATTAAACCTGATATGAACTGTACTATACCTTCAGTTTGTTAGTTTAAATTGTGTTAAAAATCCCCTTTGTAGAGGACGCTTCAGCTACTGAACATACACACATGCTGACAGGCGGCTCCGCCTCAGAGAATCGATTGACGATTGGATCGTTCTACTGGAGGGCGGGGCTTTCCTCGCTAGAGCGGCCACATTGAGCGTTGCATTCCTCGCCATTCAATGTAATGGCAGTGACACATCTTGTTAATATCTATTATCTTTGTTATTAATCATCAAAATGACCCCTATTGAATACATCACAGGAGTGTTAGCCAATCACAGCACTGGGATTTTACTTCCTTGAATGCAACACAACTACAACAGTGTCTTTCAGGGAGAGACTCGACACCTGAACAGAAAATAGACAAAACTTACCTCGGAGCACATTATCAACTGAAAATATACTCCTATTAATGGTTTAAGGTTCATGACACCTATAAGTTAAAGTCTATCCCAGGAGACAAAAGAGGAGACAAAAGAATGGAAATAGTGATTTTAAAAGAACTCAACGAAAATGTTTGTGAATGAGTAAGCTGGGTTGGAGTATATGACTATTGAATGATGGGTTTAGGATTCATTCTTGTGTCTGTAAACTGCACCTCATTGCTTGAGATAAGCAGCTGTGGAGCTCTGGAACTGAATGATGATGAGGGAAGTTGACTACACAAACGGCTCTAGTGGATGTGTCTGTGTGATGTGAGCTTTCCTTCTCATCCGTGAGGCCGCAGGTCATGTTTATAACATCAACTCTTCACTGCTGATTTGAGCTTTACTGTCTTTCTGGACGACTGATCGATCAGTCCTGAAACAGACGTCTAACTGTTATAACTTGAAAGAAACCATGTGCTTAATGCCTGAAGTGAAGGTGCCAAATTATTTAATGCGTCAATGCATAAATAATGACAACATATGCCATTAGAGACAACTGCATCAGCAGAAAACCACCGCCATTTTCTTCCTGAAAAACTCACAGGAACAGATGGAAGCTGCGCGGGGCGATCGTCTAAATCACACGGGCCTTAAAACATCATCCAAATACAACAAAACCTCCCTGACTCAACGACTGAAGCCTGGGTGCTGGTATTCACATTCACTACATTTACAATCGTCTTGTACAACACAAATGTAAAGGTGAACAGTGACATGTACACTCCTCACATATCTGTGTTCTCAATTTATAGTTGACCACAAATAATAATCTTCACACCTTGACTTAAACCAGATGTGACTCTTACAGCACCTCTAGAGGCAGGAATGATATATTGCGCTAGAATTGTACAGTGATGACATGTATGAGGGTATGATTTTCAAATGAAACCACCAGGAATGATTATATTTACCTGAAATATACCGAAAAATATATTTAAAATAATAGGATATAAGGATATTTATAAGATTTTTGTCTCCATTTTTCTTGTAAATGTGTTATCTTATTCTGTCATTTTATAGTTTTTGACCGTATTTCATGAACAAACATTAAAAAAAGTTAAAAAAGCTGTGAAACTGTAAAACAACAATTTTTCCCTGTAAAATTACATTTCCTATGTTTTATAGTAAATTTGCAGTCTTTATCTGTTATTTCACGGTTTTAACCGCATTTCAAAAAGACATAATAACCTGTAAAAAAATTATGTGGTTTAAATTAAATGGTTTAAAAAAATTGTATTCAGAATGAAATCCTACAAGGACTTCTTAAAGAACCATATGCAACTAAAATGACATAAATTAGTTTTGTAATACAGTAGTAAATGTTTCTTTTGTGAATTCTTCATTGACATAATTATTCAACCCCTTAAAGACTACCACTCTGAAGAACAGAGGTTCAATGAAGTGTTTTCAATCAGGTATTGAAAACACCTGTGGATATCAGGGAGCAGCAATAAAGCGTAATAAGCACCAATTAGGCAGCTTTAAAATGACTGTGATACTCAGCTCCTTCTAGACATTTACTGGTGTGGTTACAAACATGGTGAGGTCAAGAGAATGGTCCAGGAAGACAAGAGAACAGGTGATTACTCTTCACAGGAAGGGCAATGGCTATAAGAAGATTGCAAAGATGTTAAACATACCAAGAGACACCATAGGAAGCATCATTCGCAAATTCAAGGCAAAGGGCACTGTTGAAACGCTACCTGGTCGTGGCAGAAAGAAGATGCTGACTTCGACTGCTGTGCGCTACCTGAAGCGTAGAGTGGAGAAAAGTCCCCGTGTGACTGCTGAGGAACTGAGAAAAGATTTGTCAGATGTGGGTACTGAAGTTTCTGCTCAGACAATACGGCGCACCCTGCGTAATGAAGGCCTCCATGCCAGAACTCCCAGGCGCACCCCCTTGCTGTCCCCAAAGAATAAGAAGAGTCGACTGCAGTATGCCAAAAGTCATGTGGACAAACCACAGAAGTTTTGGGATAGTGTTCTGTGGACTGATGAAACAAAATTAGAACTGTTTGGGCCCATGGATCAACGCTATGTTTGGAGGAGGAAGAACAAGGCCTATGAAGAAAAGAACACCTTGCCTACTGTGAAGCATGGCGGGGGGTCAATCATGCTTTGGGGCTGTTTTGCTTCTGCAGGTACTGGGAAGCTTCAGCGTGTGCAAGGTACCATGAATTCTCTTCAGTACCAGGAGATATTGGATGACAATGTGATGCAGTCCGTCACAAACCTGAGGCTTGGAAGACGTTGGACCTTTCAACAGGACAATGATCCCAAGCATACCTCCAAGTCCACTAGAGCATGGTTGCAGATTAAAGGCTGGAACATTTTGAAGTGGCCATCGCAGTCACCAGACTTAAATCCGATTGAGAACCTCTGGTGGGACTTAAAGAAAGCAGTTGCAGTGCACAAGCCTAAGAATGTGACTGAACTGGAGGCTTTTGCCCATGATGAATGGACGAAGATACCCGTAGATCGCTGCAAGGGGGTTGAATAAAACTGATAATGATGTGAGCTCAGAAAAGACATTTGTGGTTATTTCATTATAAATGTTATGTTATATTTGTCTGACCCACACGTGCCTCTTTGATTTAATTGTAAGCAGGATGACTGAATGATCGTAATCAATGTCAAACCGACCAAAACAATCAATTTCAGTGGGGGTTGAATAATTTTGAACACAACTGTAAGTGACATATTAAACTGTATGAAAGTCTCTGTCACACCGATCTATATCAATTCATTTATTATTTCAAACATTCACTTCTTTGTGCTGGACAGTTTCTCCTGATATTTGTTATCTAATGCAGTGACATTTAGGTTTGTGTAGTTGAAATGTTGAAATCCTTGTTATAAAACAGTCAGTTCTGGTCCTTGATTCTGATTGGCTGAGCCGAGTTCTAATCCGGTATAAAATACCCCGACATATAACGGCTGACCGTTATAAAAGACCGTTGAAAAGAGTTTTGTTAAAACAGTCCTCAAAGCTGTATTCTGACCCCTAAAACAATCATGGTGCACATTAAAGTCATATCTGTCTGTGTTCACAAATGTTTCTCTAAAGGTGCTGCGAGTTGATTTTCTGCTCATGTGGCATTAGTAATGTATAGCGTCACATCTCCACCCTGCACACTTCTGAGTGATAGATAGACAAGTGTAAAGCACATACTGAAAACAAGATGTCAGATGTGCTCATCATGACTGATCTCTGAGGGACACAAGCACAGTGACACTATCTGCTGGATGATAAGAAGTGTAATATTTCAATATCTCTTCATGTCTGACTTGTTAAAATAAACTGAAGTGATGAGTCTGCAGTGTTCTGATGTGCTACATTATCACATGTTCAGAAATGATGATATCCTGTCTTCATACCTGCCTTGCATTTGGTTTAAACATCATTTTGATCTGTTTTTATTTCACAGAATTTATTCAAGTGAAAAGGGTTTATTTTGAGAATAATAATAATCATCATTTCATTGGATTGAAGTATTATTATTGACTTCATGTTTTATCATTGTTTGACAGACGAGCACTACAGCTAGTAACACTGACTTTTGGTTGTGTCAAAGATGATGACATATGTCTTTCCCCAAATGTCGTGGTTGAATTGAAACTTCCAGCTGTTTTTTGCCATATGCTCATAATTAAACTGGGATGTGTTTCCTGAAAACAGATCTAAAATAGATCTCAGAGCCTCATTAATCTGGAGGTTTTTCTTCTTGTCAGGCCTCTGTGGTTTTAATTAAAGTCCCGGCTCACATGTGTCATTTCAGATGTGGAACTAGGACACTCATTATGAAGAATATTAGAGAGCCTGAACCCCTCGCATGTCGCCGTGCAAAACTTGAATGACATCAAACGCTTGACATAAACATACATCATAATTAATAAAGAATCATTTCGGCTCTAAAGGAGATGTCAGTCTTAATGTGCTCATGGACTTGTTTTTGAAGTGTTATCTGACCCTCTGAGCCTCTTTCATCTGACGCACATTGCAGGTCCAGGTAAAGCAAGTCATTGTATTTACTGCGCTGAGATAACTCACGCTTACACACAGCACCTACAGCATCATCTTCATCACATTAATGACCTCATCTTCAACCCTCCCTCCGTCTGACAAAAGAGCAACCGTGACTCCTCAGCAGACTGTCTTCATACAAGCCATGAACCCGCCAGCGAGGAGACTCACCCTAAAGAACTCTTTGGTGGATCCCGAGTCCAGGGTTCCGTATGCGATCTCTGTTTGTTTGGCGAGATCTTCTGCGCTCTCGATGGGAGAAACCATCCTCTCCACTGTCAGGAAAGCAGCCAGGTTAGCCGTGTAGGACGAGATGATGATGAGGGTGAAGAACCACCAGACGCCTCCCACTATTCTGCCCGATAAGGACCTGATGGACACACACACACACACACACACACACACACACCCACACATGAAATGTGCTGTCATGTAGTGAAATATAGCGGATGGTATAGTTTGTTGTTTTCATTTCTGTCTTTGTTTTATAAAACCAATTCACACACACAAAATGGTCAGATTATAAAAACGATAAGAAGTCAACGGCAGTCTTTGATTATGAAACAGCGGCAGAGAAGTGAATGTTCATCCACATCTGCAAAAAATCATCTTCCCTCACTGGACTGCTAGAGTATCTGCTCTTCTTTTCTGGGTTTGGATCCTTTGCGACTACATGACGGTCCTTCCCCCACTTTCCTATCTGTTTCTAGCTGCCTGGAGAAGCACTTCTTACAGACACAAAGTTCATGCACTTCTTCAATATGGCCGCGTGTCCTCAGAGTTGTGATGGAAATGCAGTAACACCTATCGATGAAATCTCACATGAGCTCCGATCAACATATAGAACGGATGCATGTGTGTTCTTTCCTCTAAGGGTTCTCGCCGCAGGGCAAAACGCAGAAGAATCATGCGTGACTGCGTTTACAGTCGACCCCTACGGCCTCATGAAATATCAAACAATGAATGCAAACAGCACGCAGAATCTCTTGTGGACTTATGTAATATAATTATTGAATTTTACATCGAAATGCAAACACGTCATTGAAAACACTGACCTGCAGCAACACAATCATGTTCATGCTCTGTAAAATTGTACATTTTCTATTGCTGTGGTAACACTAAAAATTGTAAAAAGCGCTATATAAATAAAGTTGAGGTGAGTTGAGTTGAGTGGTGATCTATCCTTAAAGGTTCCTTTTTGTACCTTTACTGGTATACAACACATCAGACCTTGTACCTTTTTGGGTGCGTTCTGTATACGTGTAAAGGTATAAAAAAAGAACTTAAGGCAAAAGTTAGAGTTGTAATCCTTTTCTCTGTCAGTGTACAGATGGAGTAAGTGATGAAAAACACACTCAACACATCTCCATCTGTTTGATCCTACAGACACACTGCTGATGTCTTCTCTTTGTTCTTCATGACCAAGGCATTTATGTGCCATGTCTTTTTTTACTGAATTCACATTTGACAGACAGCCTTATATGAGGAAAATGAGCAACTGGCAGCACAATGAAGTCATTATTAATCAACTTCCCGCTGTTAAATGAAGGAACAATGTGAATAATCATCCATCTCTCACAGAGCAGGTCTTCTCCAACAATAACTGAATCAGGTAAATGAGAAATTCAAAACACAGACAAAGAGAATAAGTTCCTGAGCTAGTCCTTTACACACAAACACATTCACATGTGAAAGACTGGAATCCATTTGAATAACATTTCTTGTGTCCATTACGACGACATCATCACAGTCATTTATACTGATATCATTCTACTGCCACTGAATAACCACCATTTTCATGATGTGGCAAGTTTACAGATTATCATATTTGTCATACCAGATTGAAACCATTAACCATTGAAAAGCTCTATCACGGGACTGCCTGCAAAAACCATCTGATGGAATAAAAAAGCACGTAACCAAGACTAAACTGCAGTGCAAAGTAATATAAGTTTAAATGGTACAAATAATCTATGAAGTGACTGAGACAGTTGAACCCTTAAGCAAAACGTTGCTGGAATGAATTGAATAAATTGCTTGCAGACATAAAGAATTGTGAATGAAGCACACATAAGAAAGACAGGCAGACAGGCATATGGATAAGAAACGAGTCCACCAACCTTGGCGAGATATCACAGCCCTGCTGCATAAAGGCCCCGAGAGAGAACCACAGGCTGTTAAAAATCCCAAAGTCATTAGGCGGGTCTGGAGGGGTCTGGGGGTCTTTGGCTTCATCACTCTCATCCAAATGCCATTCATAGGGGCTAAAGCGGCTGACGAGGAAGAGGACCACACTGACGCCGATGTAGGCGAACACGATGCACATCCAGATCTCGTAAGCCAGAGGGTCCAGGAATGAAAAGACACCTGGCTTTGACTTCTGAGGTTTCTTGATCATGATGGAGATGCCCAGACTCATGAAGGGTTTGGAGAAGTCGATGACCTCCTCTCTCACCAGTGTGATGGTCAAGGGTGCCACAGCTATATCTGCTCTCTGGAAACAGATGGGAGTTAAACCTGTTAGGGCACAGAGGTCTGCTTGCTCGGAAGAACATAACTGGGCTTCTAATGGACATCTGTGGGACGCAGGAATCAAAGCAGACATGTGAGTGTTATTTGTGCCACAAGGTTTATGTGCTCATGACATCACGAGTCAACATATTTTTTATGTGCAACGGTGTTTACGGCATTCTGACTTCTTTACGCGCTTAAACGTGCTGTCTTCTCCTTCTTGTCAAAAAAATATTTGGACATTTGACGTCATATTTCTGTGCTCAAAATCTGTTTCATAACAACTTTTCATAGTCTTTTATTGGACAACTCTTCTGGAAAAGCACGCCCACGGCAAGGCGAAAGAAATAGCACGCATCAACCTGCCAGAGCTCGAAGAAAGAGTATGCCCACGTGTCAACCAGGGAGAGCGGGAGATGGAGCATGTGCACACGTCAACCAGCTGGAGCAGGAGAGAGAGAGCACTGCGTTCACTAAGCTGTGTTTGTTTGTTCTCTGAATTTGGGTGATGAATGTTATATAAATATTAAATAAACGCTGGATATAAAACTGATAGATGCAGCGGTCCCAGCGCTAAAAGATGGCGGACATGAACCGGACGCGGTAAGGCTAACTGAGTCATACGTCTGTGTTTTGTTAGTAATGGGTGCGCATGTGCTTCAGTGCCGCTCCCCCCTGTGCAAAATAATCGTACAGTTGAATCTGTCTTTTATCAAGATTAACATGAGGTATGCAGAAAGTGTGTGAGACACTTTAACATGTATGCAAATGCTGCGCCCCACAGACTTTCATTGTAAGCACATGACACACATTTTATGATCAGCACGTCTCAGATTTTGTTGGGAAAGCAGGACCCGGATCATTTCTGTAACATGTGCTTTATATCTTGATAAACAGGGCAGTTTCAGTGAGTATATTTTAGGGGCACTGTTAGTGACAGGAGGAGACAGGGAGGAGAGAAGGACCGCATGCACATCACTGTCCAGTAGGCCATGAGCTCTGACAGACTCACACACACACACATGTTTGACCGCTTCACAGAGACACGTGTAAAGTCTATCAACTAATGCTTTTGACCACTCTGTACAGAAGCGAGCGCTGAGGACTCACTTGTCCTGATAACCAAAGTCCTGCAAATTTCTGTGAAGCTGCACCGCCGCGACTGAGCAAAATGGAGGCAAGCGAGAGATTTGGTCTTAAAATCTTCCCCTCTCACGCTTCACACGACGCTGTTGCAGGCGCTTCCCATAATCCTCAGAGCAGAGGCACTCCAGCGAGAGCGAATCATAGGAAAGCAAGCGAAAGATTTTATCCGGCGTGTGTCCTCAACAAGGACGACATTAGTTATGCAATCAGGTAGTATGAGGTCAAGGAAACGCGCCTCTACAAATATTAATATTCTTTTATCTTGTGGTTGTAGTGAATGGAACTCCGGTGTACTGTCTCAATAAATCACATCATCATTTGCATATAAATAGCTAATTAAGAGTCGAGCAGACGTGATTTATCAGCCGGGCAGAATTATTCTTCCAAAACGCTAGATAAATAAAGTCATGTGATCCGCTTTATTATTTAAGAGTGGAATTATCTTTTATTATCAGGCAAACTTGTTGATATGACAACAGTGAAATGAAATAACAGACTGAACTGATGTCCCAGAGGAGATTCATTCACTGCTTGTGACACGTAACGCAAAACAAATCTGTGAACGTGAGAGCATCTCATCCGTCTCATAAGAGGAGAATCATTTACTGTCAATCTTTAGCAAAGCTGTTGTTACTGTTGGACGAATCAACAAATTATGTGAGAAGATGATTATGGTATCGCTGTCACCATCTGATTATAGTATCAGCTACATTTCTACATTTACTCAAGTGTGTGCATTGGAATTCACCCGAAGATGTGATAAGAGCGTTCAGTTTCTTGCATAGATCAATTGATTCGCTTTATAAGACACAAATTTAACATCACAAGGGGGCAGGGATTACTTTTGTGATGAACAAAAACGTTGGTGTTGTGTTCTTGCAAAAACAATGTTATATCAACATCTTGGACTGACTAGGGGACTGGGTGTGAATACATGAACAGCAATTTCATTTTGGGTAGACTAACACAATAAGGACAATCAAATTCAACTAAAAAGACTATGTCCCTTTTAATTACATTTCTTGAAAAGGCAAAACTACTGGATGCAATGTATGTCCTATAAGTAACAGCAACAACAACCAAAAACAGCATAAAAGTTACAAAATGCAGAAATACAAAAATAATAGAACATGGTTCCGCATCCTATTTATACTTATGTGGCCCTGAAAGAAAAGTAGTTGAAGACCCTTGCCCTACTCCATACCCTAAACACATTGTGGGCCTAAAATAAGAAAATAAAACAATTGCTTAAAAGAATTCTAAATGAATTTATCTCAGAGCTATTCGGATGTTATCGTGAAGGTATTTCTGTGAGAGACACGCAAACAGGAATAAATAAATCTGTCAGAGGTCTAGCGTTGGTGGGAAACATTTGCCCTGACTGTTTGAGCTTGAAAGCGGCCAGCCACCATTATGCTGCTAGAGGGTTTCTTGATGGCAATATTTTTTCTTTTTATCTCCAAATGCCGCATTTCTTATTTTTTTCATTTGGAGAATAACTTGAGACTAATTTCCAACGTTAGCACATCAAAACCAGGCAATCTCTCTGGCTGATGATAAGGAAATTGAACAGACGAGGTAGCCTAACCCTCATGCATTTTGTATAGGGTCTTCCGTCTTGAATGTCGGGCCGGGGAATTGGAAGTGATTTCACTGGGTTCTCCTCCATTTATAGCAGGGGAGCGCTTTGACAAATGCAAAAATGGCGGGCTGCCTGAGCACACTGTGAAAATTGCCTTTGAGATCCAACAGCAGAGCCATGAATCAAAGCGCTGCATGCTGGCAAGGAACATTTTTAAAACACAATCTCGCCACCAGCGCTGTCTGGCTTTAGTTATACTTGAACAACAGCGAGACATTTCCAGTCAATCTCAGCGCTGAAGGAACAGCTTTTTTCGTCTTTGCTCCTCACTTTATCATTTACACTATGTTCAGCAGGTGTGAAAGAGACCGGGGCAGAAGATCAAAACATCCAGTACTCACCCCATACACGAGTTCACCCACCATCCCGTTCCACGTCTTAGTTTCAGGGTCGCGGGCGCCGTATTTTCCGTCCATGACTATAGACAGTCTGTACTTAATCCCAACATGTTTGGCAATCTCAGAAGCTAAATCGACACAGTAGCCTTCATACTTGTCATTGCCTTCCAGATGCATGTGGTTTTTCTTGTACATCACGTATGGCGCCTCCTGTTAATCAAACACACGTTCATTTATTGCCGTCTTACTTTCTTGTGTTCATATTTGGTGTCACAGGCGCCGGAGCCCACCGACAGCTTATCAGTCACAGGCATGCAGGCATGCTGGGATATCACGCATTCATACTCTACCCACCCACCCGTTCTTTCACACGCGTGATCTAGCAAACTGGAACTGATACAAGAGGAAATACAGAGGATTGTGGGATATGGATCCACATTTGGCCGTGGTTGGTCGGACCGCTATGGCAGTGTGCACAATCCCTTCAAACGCAGCTGCTTTTAACATTTGTCTTGGGTGATCCAATCACAAGTGTTCAGCTGAGACAGACTGCCATCTCAACCTGATATTATACAGTAAACATGGCCTTGGTGTCAGTCATATGTAAGAATTCCCTCAACCACTAGTTGGCACAAAGGCTTCAGAATTACAAAGAGTCTCGAGGAGTCTAACCTTGGACTGTTTTTTTCCTGTATCGTACATAGATTTCCACTGAGCACCTGTGTTTAAGGCTGTCGTTGGGGGGGGGATGTCCCACAAGGGTCCGTGAGGTATACATTATGGTCCTTGGACAAATAGATCCATACATTTTAATTTTGTCCTGGACTCTGCAAATTTTCCAACGCACGCACTTCACGCATGAATTTCTCACGGGACGTTGACGTCAGGTTTTCGGATCAATGTTCTGTTCAATCTCTTGCACGTTTATTCCTGTTATTTTTGTATTACCACTTGTAATTGAATCCCCTAAGATGGCGGACATCAGGTATAAACAAAGCCCAAGACCACGACGCAGCACTGGAAATGAATCCAAGTAGATTTGATTCTCTCTTTCACACATGCATGCAGGTGTTGTGATTTGAGATGAGTCGAGGGTGAGAGATGAGAGATGAGGAAGACAAGAACAAGTGAAGTGAGAAGGAATCCGTCTCATGAAGTAAATGGCCGTCGAGTCGATTCAGTTTGGACAAGCATGTTGCTATGTAGGATTATATCTACCAGAAGCCTTAATCATTCAAAAGAACATTAAACATCAGCTGAAAAGACAGGCACCAATGGTTTCAGGGCTGGTTTAAACAGTCTTAATGCGGGTGGGTTAGCTGGTCAACAAACAATCTTTCCATTTCACCAGCAAAGAAGTTGAAGAACACAACACATTTGTATGCTGGTCTTTTCAGCTAGAAAACCAAAGCAAAACCTACTTTGATAACACACTGAATTAAAAAAAGACAATCGAGCAAGCTTGTTTTATTCTTCTCTCTCCATTGGAAAGGTTGCATCAGCGGCTTGCTTTTTTAAGCACATCATTATTACCAAACAACATGGCTTCTCGCTGAGACACAGCGTATCCCATTAGAATCAGACACAATTAGTGTCGGAGGGTTAGCGTTGGTTTGTTTGTTCCGTGCTGAATGTATCCTCTCACCTCATCCTTTCTGCCATTGTTTCCCTCCTGAATTAGCCGCTACATCCAGTGACGGAATAACCGGCAGATGTTTGCTTTAATCTCTTGCATTCAAGTGATTTCAAAGACTGACCTGCGCTTTCTGTCAGACAAAAGAATTACAAGCAATTGTTGTTTTACACGGCGAGCATTGATTGGAATTTCTCAGAGACGCGCAATCGCTCGGCCAATTGAAGGCTGAAGCTAATTCTGTTAGCGGCCAGAGATGAAGTGATGCGTCAGAACGGAACAGTCCACCGGTCAATGTAAAACAGATCTGAGAGAGGACCAAACCTGGCCCGAGTCAAATGCTATTTCACATTGCCAGAGGCAAACCATCGAACCCTTCTTTGCTGCTGTTAGCATGAGCATTAGCATTAGCGTGCTGCTTTAATCCATGTGTCGTTCACCATTTACTTGATGAGTGGAAGTGACTCTTACCTACATATGCACTGTTTGTCTACTTTGATGATGTCAATGTAATCATACCTATAATGCCGTTATTGTGATGTCACTGCTACGACAGGCCACTGATTTATGGAAACTTAAAATGCTTTGACACCCACACTGATACAGTTGAAACACTCATCTGCAGGGTTTCTTTTGCATTCGACTGTTTCAACGTGTAATGAGTGGATGGAAAGCAACAGAAAAGAAACGTACTTCTGCCCGCCCAGGACAGAATGTATCAATCTAGGAGTCAACACCATGACCCTGATGGGCAGAATATGCGACACGTTTAAAACATCGTGGAGCGTGTACCATAATAGTAGTGACCACAATTGTTCGGTTTTCCACTGAGGAGGTATCGTTGCTGAACTGCAGATCCATTATATTTACAAAGCGCTCAAACTCGTTCCAGTATCCGATCTGCAAAGGGAAAACGTAGTGGTTATTATCGAGCACGAGGCATTTCTACAACACTAACACTAACTGCCCACCCCCCTTCAGTCTCTCCTAAGCAGGCTGTTGTGGATCTGCACTCTCATAAGACTGTGTTCATTAAAACACTATCAGGTTCCTGTGCAGCACTCATAGCCCAGAGTTAAACGAAAGAGGCAAACTGTTGGCTCACTTTTGTTAAACAGGCAAAACGTGCTTATGGTGGAATTTTCCGGGAAATTGAAGTCCCTCTCAGATCTGCAGTAGTATTGCAGAAACCATGTATTCTTATCACGAGCATGTTTCTATGCGTTACGAAGTGCTTAGTGTTTGAGTGGCGCGTGTCAGAACGGTTATCGATGCGTGAGACATTACTGAGGTGATCATCCCACACAGTCCTGTACATTACAGCCGACCGCCACTGAACCCGTCTGACCTCAGGTGACACTAGTCTCATCTCTATTACTGCAATGCTGCAGTATACCTTCACAGATGTTGGGTATCAACTACTGTAGAGATCCCTTACTATAGTTAAAACCAAAAAAACATGGTTCCTGTTGTAAAACCATGATTTTGCCCAAGTAATCAATCCACCAAAAAAACATGGTTACTACACTTGTACCACAAAAAAACATGCTTCATTTTCGTATGAGGGTTTTATTATGCAGTAAGTTGCAGCAGGCAAATGATATCAATGGACCTAGATAATAGAGTTTATGACAGTCATTGGTCTCGAGGAGGAAAGAATAAAGATGTGTGTCCACTCTGAATTCTCACACTGACCTTAATGAGTTTCCCAACAAATGGATTGACTGCTGACTTACTTTTCTCGGCCCCCCTGTTTTCATTTCATAAACGTCAATAGTGTAGTTTGATCTGCGGCCAAAGCTGTCAAACTGGATATTTCCAGTCATGCCCGGCACCTGGACCTGCCAAACACAAAGCAAAAAAGCCCTTTGAAACTGGGGAGTGGAATAGAACGCGTCGGCGTAAAGAAAAGAAGCGTAACGTAGGCGTAATTTGGCAGCAAAGTAATCGCTCTGACCATCGAGAAAAAAAAATGATGCAGAGGAAAGGAGTCGGTCTCACCATTTTCAGAGCTCTTTCAATGTCAATGCCTTGGCTCCAAGGGACCGCGGGGTTGGCCAGGCAATCCCCGGCACTGCCCCGTCTGGACACGTCTACTCGCTGGCGTCGCAGGTAACGGAAAGCCTCGGCAATGACCAGGATGGCGTCATAGGATAGCGCCGAGGTATACTGTACACAACCACAGTCACGGGTTACACACCTCACACCAACTGTTGTTTGTCAGAGCAAACACATTATCTGTAAGTAAACACTTTGACGAGGGTTAAAATAAGCTGCTCTCTGTCAGATCTGCCAGCGTGTGTTGATGCACATAATGAAAGATAATTGCGATGCATTAACGCATGTAATCATAGCTGGCAAACGCAACAAAGGAAGACACACTTCAGCGATGTGGCCTGTTCATTGTTACTTGCTATATAAAGAGTGTTAAGCAGGTTTCTAATTACAGAGATATGTAAAATGTTTAGTTCAGTGCCTCTTTTGCTGCTATTGTTGTTCACGGGTGCAATCTGTAATTACAACCTGTTTCAAACCAGAGAAGAGAACAAGCTGGCATCCGCTAATTTTGCCGTGAGCATCGCTGTTTTATCTTATTTGTATTTCTTCAAAGCGTTTACGGCCAGAAAACTCAGTGAATTAAATAAAAGTACTGTCATGTAAAAAGAAGATAATTCCACATTCTTCAGTCACAATGTCTTCTGATGTCTTCTTTAAATACTGACTGAAGTCTTTTTCTTAGTAGAAATGTGTGCGTGTGATTTTTAACAAGTCAGTTTGGAGAATGTCTGTTTTCATCCTTAAATTAAAAGAATGAATTGTCATCAAAAAAAATGTTTACCCACCCGTCCACAAGCAAATCTTAATTAAAGCCGGCTTAAATCTATTCCTCTCATGATCATTCTTTAATAAGATGTAAATTGAGCTCAGGGCTCAGCAGCACCTTGGATTGAATGTCAATATATTGACTGTTGCAGGAGGGTGAAAAAGAGAAATAAAACAAAGAAAGAAAGTCAAAGAACAGAAGACTGAGGAAACCAAGAGGAAGCATCTCACACAACAGCATACAAATAATGAGTCTGAGTCTGAGTGATGCTCGCTGGTGTCTCTAAACTACATTCACTTTTGTTGCTCAACTAGTTTCTTAAGAAAGGCCTGTTGGCGACTCATCTACTGCATCTACTTTATATTCCAGCACCAAACCACCATAAACCAGTTTGACAAAGTCCAGTCTAAAGCTGCTCTTTTCACCGCACGACAGGTTTTTATTATAATGAGTGTTTTACCTTCAGAGGAGTATTTCTAGCTTCTGGAAACTCTCTTTCATCCAAACGGTCCCAGCGTTGGAGGAATTGTTGTACAACAGGGTTCTCAGGATTGATGATCTGGAAGCCACTGATGTTTGCTCCACCCTGAAACACTTTATCCAGACTGATGTTGGTGAAGCCCTGTGGAAGAAGATGGAGGACATCAGATTATTAAATCTTTCCTGAAACCTCTGATACATCATGCTGATGTTATCATCATTGCAACAAGGTTTTGTGTTTTTGTTACTTGCACTAAATGGTTCATTGGTTGGAGGTTTATACAGTAATTGAGCTTAATGACACACCAGGAGAGGTGTTTATGTGTAGTGCTTATGTCCTGAGAAATATTGAGTAGTAATAGTCTCTTATCACCATTATGCCCTCAAACAAAACACTTACATAACTCAAGCAGAACAACAACAACAAGCCTTTGGTACAGTACATGATGTCATATAATGCTTTTCATTCTCTAAACATTCTCTACAAGTTCTTTAAAACCTTACCTAAAACATGAAACAAAACTAAAGGAATGAATTTCATACCTACATTAATAACTTCAAAACACATCTTATATGATCCGACAGTTTTGACATTACAAACAAATATGTTTTTGGGGGTGGGGGCTGAACATCTAAAATATCAAGATTCTGAGAACAAAGAACAGTCCAATAAAAGTCTGCACTGGAAATCATTTCTGTATTTAGCCATTCAGTTATAAACATACATTTAAATCAATTCCATTCAGTTTCATTTATAAAGCGCTTTTCACAGTTTTCATTGTTGCAAAGCAGCTTTACATCCATCATATGAAAAAAGGGAAAGATAAAAGACAGTGTATGGTATTGTATCTTTACATTGAAGGATAGTTTTTTTGTGAAGATCATTTAGTTTTATTGACATATTCCCAGTCTTTTCAGTAAAGCAGTAAGAGAGAGATGAAACTCACCAGATTGGCAATAATATAATGGTAACCCCGACTGTTCTTCCCCAGCGCCACGACCTACAGAAGAAAGAATCAATAAGAGTTATCCATCCATGTAAAAACGAGAGCAGAGAGGGCATCCCAGCATCTCTCAGGTGAGCTTCTCTCTCCATTTACAGCCTCTCTGGTGACACACTGACAAAGATGTTCAGAACTGATGGATGTTGCTGCTGTA
>CM056464.1:21481722-21521722 GCA_029783895.1 Triplophysa bombifrons
CTCTATTCATTAAGCTACATTTGCTCCCTATAGTTGCTCGCATCAAATTCAAGACACTGCTCCTGGCCTACAAGACCACCACTGGTTTGGCATCACCTTATCTTCACTCGCTACTGCAGAGATACATACCCGCAAGATGGCTACGCTCTGCAAACGAACAGCGTCTTGTGGTGCCATCCCAAAAAGGTAAGAAATCTCTCTCGCGCACCTTCTCCGGATCTGTTCCACCTATGTGGAATGATCTGCCTGCTGCTACAAGATCTGCAGATTCTGTAGCCATCTTTAAGAAACATCTGAAAATGCATCTCTGCCGTCAACATCTGACTGATCTGTTCTGACTCTATTTTCTTCTCTACTCTTTAAAAAAAAAAAAAATGAATGAATGAATGAATGAATGAATGGTTCTGTATACATTGTTAGGTTATATGAGACCCAGTCCTCTTTTTTTGATTGCACTTATGCTTTTGTTGTACTTATGCTGTCCCAATTGCTTCCATTGCCTACCCCACATGTAAGTCTTCCATTGCCTACCCCACATGTAAGTCGCTTTGGATAAAAGCGTCTGCTAAATGACTAAATGTAAATGTAAATGTGTAAATGAATGTAGATTGTAGAGGTCAAATAATCTGGATTTGAGTACATTTGATGAGAAATGTTTTGAGTTCTTCAGAGATGTTAATGCTGAAGCACCGTCACATACATTGTCACTCATATAGCATTCAATCTACAGTTTATGTGAATGTTTATCTTAAATTTGACAAATATTTGAATTTAAAGATACAGTGTGTGAATTTTAGCGGCATTTAGTGGAGAGACTGTGAATTGCAACCAGCAGCTCACGCCACCCCTCCCTTTTGAAGCACTACGGTGGCTGACACAGCACTATGATGTCGTCTTGTTTCTACTTCTTTAACGAAGGAGATTACGTATTTATGAAACATGTTCTGTACAGCAGTTTGTCCTTTTAGGGCTCCTGTAGAAACAAGCTTTTTTACACCTCCGAACACATAGTTATGTGTATTATATTGCATTTCTGTCAATAGATCCTCCTTAATCTCACACATTGCCCTTTAAAATCAAGCATTGTTGTAAAGCAGCTTGACATGTTTATAGTAGAAACTGTAAAGTTTACTGTAATTATTAAAAAAAAACAGAGTAGAAAGATACTTTATAAAAAACAAGAATATCTATCTGAAACTTTGAGACATTTAGTCAGTTAGCATATCAGAGTTATTGGTCATTGATCAAATTTTGTCAATTTCAATAGCATTTATAAAGTGCTTCACAATGTTGCAGTGTTTCATAGCAGCTTTACATGAAAACAAGGAAAACCCAGAATGAGGTCAAATACAACACAGTGCATGGTATAGAAAGAGTAAGAGCATTCCGAGCAACTTTATTTGACAGTGCCCGTGTTATAGTGTAATTATACATTTAAGTACTGAGTAATAAAAAATAACTACATGTTCTTACTAGAGGGTAAGGGGTGGGTTTAGGGTTAGTTACATGTATTAATGCATCATTTATAGTACATACATGTGACATGTGTAACAGGGACACTGTAAAATAAAGTGTTACGACCATTCTAATAAAAGCAGTGTTCATAATATTCACAGAAATGTGAGCTAAGATAATGTCAACAGTCTCCTTGTGACTGAGCAAATATGGCACAGTGGCGAGGAAGCAAAACTCCAATGATGAATAAAAGGAAATAATAAGAGGACCTCGGGAGAAACCAGACTCAGCTGGGAGGGTCGGTTCTCCTCTGACGTGCTTCAGCTGCACTCACTGACTTTGAATTCAAAGCTACTGTGTGAATATTTTTGATTGATGAGGAGAGCTTATTTACAGTGATTTATTACATTTACATTAGTTTGAAGCTGTTTAAATCTATTTAATGAAGAGGAAGGTTTAGGCAGAGATAAGTATAAAGGCTTTAAGGTGTTAACATATTGAATGTCTTTTACATGTTGTATTTATTTTATGTTCAATGCTTTGGAACACGCAATCATGCCAATAAAGAGAGAGAGAGATAGGGAAAGATAGAGAGAAAGAGATAGAGGGGTAGAGAGAGAGATCGATAGAGAGAGAGATACAGAGGGATAGAGAGATAGAGCGAGAGAGAGTGTGTGAGAGAGTGAGAGAGAGAGAGAGAGAGAGAGAGATACAGAGAGAGATACAGAGGGATAGAGAGATAGAGCGAGAGAGAGTGTGTGAGAGAGTGAGAGAGAGAGAGAGAGAGATAGAGAGAGAGATACAGAGGGATAGAGAGATAGAGCGAGAGAGAGTGTGTGAGAGAGTGAGAGAGAGAGAGATACAGAGAGAGATACAGAGGGATAGAGAGATAGAGCGAGAGAGAGTGTGTGAGAGAGTGAGAGAGAGAGAGAGAGAGAGAGAGAGAGAGAGAGAGATACAGAGGGATAGAGAGATAGAGAGAGAGAGCGTGTGTGAGAGAGTGAGACAGAGAGAGATAGATAGATGGAGAGAAAGAGAGATAGAGAGAGTGAGTGAGATAGAGAGATTTTAACTATTTCAATTTCAATGTAATGTAACAGCCCTAATATCAAGTGCTCTCTTGGAAGTGATGTTAGTCAAATAAATCAACATGCTATATTTATTAGTGTCAGCATGCAGATTTCTATTCTACAGACTATTCCCAAACATATGTCTGTGTAAAGCAGCATATGTTATCCAAAGTGTAACAGGACAAAAACAAACAAACAAAGCTGCTACATCACCAGTTTTCCTGTGACACGTTAGCTCATGGCATGACCAATCAATAAGGCTTCTGGGAAACTCATTGAGGGTTGAGGATGGGGGTGGACAAATGGCCCCCGATGCATTGCAGAAGCTCACTAGAACACTAAGTTATCTTCATTTCTCCGCCCTCAGGCTAGCTCTTATGTGGGCAGGCCAGAAAGTGGAATGCTCCCGGGGGGAATACATTCTCATTAAGCGTCAGGAGCATCTGTACATCGTCGTTCCTCTCTGATGCTCTGTTAACTGAGCAGATCTGCCTCATTTCCAGAAGAACAGCTAAATCCACTCGCCTATGTAAACTTATATCAATGCAAGCGTCTGTCTTCTGAAAAAGTTGGCCGAGAGACCGTTGGCTCTCAAATCACCATTGTTGCAACAGCCTCTTTTGCCAAGGCAATGCCAAACTTATTTTGATGTATGTGGCTTAATTGACAGATCATGTTAAGTCTAATAAAACTCATCAAATAATCACAGCAAACAGTCACACTATTCCTAGCACAACAACACATCAGACACTACAGGGGCAAACACACCCATTGCTTTTCACAACACAGATTCAAATCTGACATTACAACTTGAATGACGGTGTCTTGATGTATTTGGATCCAAAAGAAGAAACAGGCTTCAGGAGCTGTTGAGAACTGAGCTGTGAGATTCATCCAGAACTAGACACCACTCACAATGGTTCTGTGATGTGAAGAGTCCTCAGTGTTGTCACCAGATACCAGTTTAAAATCCCTAACATCACAGGGTGACCTTCAACGTACTATACGCCTCAGAAAATCCACTATTGAGATTAACTTTGCCATCTGTGACATCCAGCACGCTTCATATCACCCTCCACAAATGTTCCTCAAATCATTGAATCCCTCGACCCTCTTCTGCATTTTCCTTCACTTGTCATTTTAAGACTTCTCATCATCCATGTGCGTTTTTCCTGTTAAAGAGTGCAGAGTCAAATACTGACCTGTAAATCAATACGGCTCTTGGCTCTGTCATCCTTCTCCTCCTCCTGTTTGACCTGAACAATGACCCAGTCAATGATGTCCAGTCCCTGCAGGGTTCTTAACATCACACAACTCCTAAAATATCTGCTTGACTGGGAGGATCATTGATTTCAGAATATTATTGAGTGCATTTAATGGGCTCACAAGACCATATGAACAACAAAACTAAACGACACTTCTGTCCCCACGACCAGCTGAGCCGAGGGGAACATCACAGCGCTCTTTATTTTCACCTTTCAGAGCTTTAAAGATTGAACAAAATTCTCAGTAATGTTTCATGAAGGCATTAGTATTATTTGTCTTTCTTGAACATTTAAAAAAAACATATAGTTTATTTCTTGTTTAAAGACAGTAAAGCTATACAATGAATGTGGGTGGGATAGCGTTAATATCTACATTAAACAAATGTCTCTTTCCTTTGATACAGCATGGGAAAGTGTGGGAATCTGCTCACAGCTAATGTGTCTCAATACAGTTCATGAGCGCATTCATCTCATCGCAAATACAAACACAATGAAATGTGAATTACTGTTGCTGACTCAGGTTTCCTCCACCCGCTTTTGTTCCTGAATCCCTCTTCATGTGTTTGTGACTCGAGCGGTACTAAACTAAACCTGTAATCCCATTAGATTGTTAAAGTGACATGTTAAAAGCTCTCCAGAGTCTGTGAGCCTTTAAGACATGTTAAAGCCCCAGTCTTCATGACTTCCCTCACATGATTTTCTTTTGCTCTCATTCAGCTGTTTTTGCCGTCAGTTCTGTAAAGCGGTTAAGCTGCAGGTGTTCCTCTAGTACTGATGAAAGATACAGCTTAAAAATCTTTTGGGTTTAGCTGAACGTTCCCCGAAAATCCTTCGGCACTAACAGCACAGTGTGATCACCTGGAGCTGTGGATAATTTCATGTTAGCCTACAAAAACACGCATGGCCTTATTGTTATAACAAAAGGCTCCGTTGGCTAAGGGTGTTTTTTTGCTTCCCACGATTCCGACACGTCCTTTATGGTGCTCCATGTCGTATCCCAAGGTCATTCCCATATGTCACTCATTCATCTCATTACAGTCTCAGAGTGAAGGGGACAGCTTGATGCCTTTCAGCAAACATCACTACACAGAGACACCGTCCCATCACAGAGACCACAGAGACACTGCACCAAATGCTTCACTTATATGAAGCTCCTAAAGACACATCACAACAATCCTGATAGGAGCTAACATCAGCAGTCTTCATCACAATCTCAACATTTCACACAAAATGGTCTTTAGCTGTGATTATTATAGTCTGATCATTAAAACGAAGCTTTAAAGCATGTCTCAGTGGAGACAATTAGCTGAACACAGTGGCGTAGACAGGGGAGGGGCCATGGGGGCACTGGCCCCTCCTGAAAACTGATTGGCCCCCCAGTGTGCCCCCACCCTTCTACTTGTCTGTCACTCAAAAACTCAAATCATAATCTTTCAGCTTGTAGTAGAATAATTTATGATTCCGCGTCGCGATGCTTCTCATTGAGGACCAAGAATAGCAAACTGTTTTCCACGGGAAAAAAACAAACGGTAAGTTGATCTATTTTATACAGCTTATTTTTTTTCGATTAGCGAGTTGTTGCAGTGCTAAGTTTGGTAATGTTACCGTCTTTCAGTGTTAGGACAGACCAGGCTCGATGTATTCTCTTAGAGCTGACCAACTTAATGCTAATAATTACATTTAACGTTACTATGCTCCTGAGGCTGAATGTAACAGGGTTTTCCTGCGTTATGATTTTTTTCCCAGCCGATAAGCAAGTGATATTGCAAGCGAGGTGCCGAAACAAATCGTATGATGTTTATCTAGGCTAACGCTCAACACTTTA
Organism: Triplophysa bombifrons; assembly: GCA_029783895.1. Lineage (NCBI taxonomy): Eukaryota > Metazoa > Chordata > Actinopteri > Cypriniformes > Nemacheilidae > Triplophysa > Triplophysa bombifrons. The sequence continues at coordinate 21,487,338 of CM056464.1, forward strand.
AAAGCTAACGTTACGTTAACTTTCAGAGGTGGAGGTCTTGACTTACGTGACTACACTCTAAATAAAGAAAATTAAGTTACATGACATTGACTTCGAGTCTTGAGAACGAATATTCTAAAGTCTCGAACCGCATCCCTTGATAATGATAATGTTTTTTTGGGGTTTAAACATTTTACCTGTTTTTAGTTTATAATTTTCCAGCTGGGCTGGTTGTGATAAAAGGTAAAGTTTTTGTCATCCGCCAATAAAACCATAGCATTTAAACAAATAGTAATTTCCTCCTTTTTACCTCTGTTATCTCAGGCAGTGTAACAGGATGAAAAGGCAGGGAGATATTCATTATTTTTTTGCAAAGAAAAAGCCATGCCAGCCAGTGAGGGAGAGTCCGTCTGATGGTTTAACGTTACACACAGTGAGTTCAGAGCCTGCCTGCTCAACAGGAGACCTCTTGGTTCAGGAAGATTCGAGCATAAATCAGAACAGCCCTGTACACCCAGGTGAGTAGACAAGCTAGAAAGTGGACAGTGACATGACTTTGGTATGCTGTATTCAGGGCTACACATTCCCTGAATGTCCCTATATTGATATATTGGAAAAAAAATTATTACAGTTATATGAATTCATTAATTGTGTATTTAATTATTATATGAATGATTAATATAGGCTAATTATGCATTTATATAAATAAGGCTGTTCTATTATTATTTGTGAGTTGTACACTAATACATTGGATTATTTTATTTATTACAGTTTTTCTTTCACTTTTGTAAAGTGAAAAGTTAATATAAATTGTATTTTATTGTTTTGATTTAGAGAAGTGAATAACTGCTATTAAAAGATAATAGGGTATCACTGTTTATTGCTGATTTTAAAGCTTACTGAACTTGAAATGATTTGGATATCTACAGTTCTACATAAATACACAACATAAGAATGGCCCCTCTATATTAATTGTGGCCCCTCATGTGCCCCCCAGTTGAAAAAATCCTAGAATCGCCCCTGGCTGAACATATACTCGTTTAATTACTGACATACGTCTTAAAACCTTTATTAGAATATTGAAAATGTTGATTTAAAATCTGTGTTTGATTATGGCATGATGATACATCATTCTGAAATATTTCTATGATTACATGACAGACAGAGACCAGGGCCCTATCAGCCAATCATCGTGGTCATAGTTGCTGACATCATCCACAGCAACAAGGTCTATCCCGCCCCTTCTCTCAGACTCCATTTATTGTGCCAAATACAAAAAAGGCATACGAAAATTTCAGACTGTATGTGCAAAGACCTGGTAAGAGCAAATATTTGGTGAATTGGGGCCCTGATCTTTGACCATATTGATGTGAGAAATCACATCACTTCATGACAGAGCGTTACAGTCACATAGTGAAAAAAGCACATAAAGCTCAGATCACCGGCTCGTTTTCCTCTTGAAAAAGCACAAGCCCCTCTGTGCTCCCACTGCGAGGGCATTGCTTATAAATTATTGCCATGGGTTGACATACTCGGTATAGCAGGGCAGTAAAAGCTGTCACCATTGCTCTTCACAAAGCTTCACTCAGCTGTTGAAACCCTCTGGAGGCCGGCTTCTCATCCCAGCCCATGCCCGACGGCTGAGCATCACAGAATTCAGATGGATTACGATGAGCGGAACTCTACAGCGCACATCTCTTGGCTCGGGTCTCAGAAGGTCCGGCGACTTATCTCAGCTATCGGTGTCAGCGGAGCTGGGGAGATTACTTCAATTAGACCCAGTTTAGCCAGTACATGCTGAGGTCGCCAAAGGGATTAAACAAATGTGTGCCGCAGAGGCCAACGATGCAGAATTCCCATCGTTATTTCTCCAATTCATCTCCATCTATCTAATAAACCCACAGCAATGTATCAGAGAGATAAAGCCAGTAGAACACTGCCTTTCATCAACAGACTGTCATTGAATTTCACAGGACGAAGCCCTATTCACAAATACGTCAATATGATTGAAAAAAAGATAAAACTTTCATCATTATTTTTTCAAACAGAGTGGATTGTTGAGATCATCAAGGGTGAAAGTATTTTCAGTTTAATAATAAAAAAATTAAGTCATCAAGAGTGATTTACATGAGTTGCTGTAAGTATGAAGTAATCCTGTCAGACTGCCTATAATCTGAAGCAACTCTATAGTTTGTATATGTTTTCTTTGATAAATGTGAAATAAATGGTCGCATAAATCAATGACTATAAATCAAACATTTAAAATCTGACTCGGTTATGTCAGATCTGATTCAAGTCTTCTTCTATCAATGTTCTTAATGCATAATTGAATATATATTTAAAAACAGAATCCTCACAAAGGACCTGTAAAAAAGTGTGCAGTCACTCTATTGATTTCTTGTACCTGTTGCGGTCCATTAGAAAAATGCAGCAATCACAACATGTATTGTTCAATTTGACTCAGAATCTTTGAGTAAAGAAAATTGAATTAAGTTGCTCACAGTAAATGAAGACTAAATACTTTCTATGAATCTCAGAACTGATTCATAAAGTCAAAGTGAATGCAGGGCTATTGTGCTATGGAAGCTAATAGATAGAAATGGGAGCTGACTGAAGATGTCAAAGTACCTCTCTCATCTACGAGCGTCCAAAGAGAATATCGTTTCACGAGTTCACCTTAGCAAATAATTAAATGGGTGGCAGTCTAGTTAAGCAGATAATAAAGTATACGTATTTGGCGTGCTCCGGGGTTGGGAGAGAATGCTGACCCCGGAGCACTCCCCCTTTGTCCGGGGCGAGGGCTCCGATCTCTGTGTTTGCCCGAGCCCCGAGTACTTCCCCCCCTTTTTGGGTGAAAAATAGGGTTAATGGTGAGGAGTCGGGGTGGAGGCGGGATGCTGCGAAAATGTTGAGTGGAGGAGGTAAGGCGATTTCACTATTTATAGAGCTCGCTCTGGTTTGGTAGGATAGGTGGCGTGATTGCTAATGCCGGGCAGCTGCGTAATTATTTGCACATGCTCCTCCCGAACTTTGTTAATAAAACATCATTCAATATCTACTCCCACATATGACATCAACAAATTACAATGACTTATAAGAGATTTATGAAAATCATTTGTGCATTTTTCATGCATGTTTCTAGTTTAATAATTGTCTAAACAACAGTGCTCGATGCACGGGGATGGACAAACAGGTTTAAGTGTTGCTGAACTGAAGCTCACAGTTGATGTGGTGGTGATCGGAGCTCTAAAATATAGTGAAACATGTAAGATAAGCTGTCAGACATTCGGACGGAGAGCGTCTGAGACTTCACCTGCTCTAAGATGACATTGATTCTGTCCACTTCACAGTCGATGAGGTAACGTTTCTCCTGTCTCCTGTCCATTTCTTCAATGATGCGGCGAAACTCTTGGGGGTCCGTTATGCTGCCCACCGAGCGTGCAGTTACCTGCCAGTTGTTGGCCACCGCTGCCTCCATTATGGCTTGAAGGATGGAGAATCCTGTGAGGAAAACAGTCATTTCTGTGTTAGTTCACACTTCGCAGATGTTCAAATGCTGTCACAGAAAAGGTTTTTAGCGTCCACTCTCATGTACATACACAAATGGAAGTTTGAAACTCAATCAACACAACGTCAGTCAAAATGACTGCAACTTATTTCATGTGAAATTGGGTGTCAGCTCTGGTGAAAACAGTAACACAACGTTGTACTAAACAATGACATCACTATTTTAAAACCGACAATCAATCTATGTGACCTGTTTGTCAGCAAATTTTTATTTTAGTCAAGTTTAGTCGACAAAACGTCTATACACATGCCTCTAGTTTAAGTCAATACAAACTTCACATTTTCTTCACATAAATCATTTATAATAATCACTGCAACATTGTAAAACTCTTAGAATTTCCCTGTTTGATTGCATGGTGACTTTAAGATCATCAACGGTGCTTCCACAGTGAGAGCATCTGCGTGTGGTTGCCACACTGCATAAATGGAGTCACCCACTGAAAGAAAACATATACTTTTTTAACTTTTTATCTCTGATATGGGATCTGAACTCATGTCATCTGCCAACCGCAAACATGAACGCTGGCTCGCTGTAATATGTTCGACAAAGACTAAAATAGTTTAGATTTTATAGCTGTATTTTAGTCTCATCATTTATCGTCAACGATATTGCATGCTGATATAGTCTTAGTTGTCGTTTATTAACGAAATGAACACTAGACCTGTCTACATGTTTATACGGCTATCACTGCACTCGAGACATCACCATCACCTCTCAACTGCACAGAAATGATGTGAAAATAATCCTCTGCTTTCAGTCTACTGTGAGCTGCTCACCATCATTACATCATCATCAAGAATCATAGCCAAATGACAAAAGTAGTCAAATCTGCCATTTTCTTTAGTTATTTGTGTAGTCATGTAAACATCAGATGTTGTGACAGATGTCCTCTATAATGAAAAGTATCCTGATGAACTGATGGTTTATATGAGGTTCTGTCAAAGGATTGATTTAGTTTCCATGTGCACAGCAGTAGAGTCAAATCAACAGCCTCGGGCTTGCGTAATAGTCATCGAGTACAGCTTAAACATGTTATTAATCACGAGACAACATCATTCTTTTTAAACATATGTGCTGTATTCGATGCAGGTTTGTTATTTCATATCCAGAGTAAATCATGAATTCACGTGTTTCCACCCGTCTACAGTCTTATCACAGACACTGAACGCAGGCACGGCTGCAACAAAGTCTAACGCTTTTTTTCTGGCAGCTGCCTTTCACTGCAGATTGCTGGAAGTTTTCTTTGCACTCGCTCCATTCAGGCTTTCCACGGCTCAGTTGATGTCCCTGTCCAGGTGGCATGAAAAGCCCTGTGTCTGCTCTCTTAGCGCGCAGCTGCCACCGCACCGCTTCCACCACCTTAAATGACTTCTCACAACATACAAAACCACCATATGCTAATGGCTGAAAAAGTGTTGCACCATCGACTCAAAGAGCTGATGTGTCAGTCATGACAGGTCATCTCCCTCTGAGTGCATGAGGATCGTACGCTCATTTAAACCATATTATATATGAGTGAAATTATGGTCTGTAGTGCAAACATGATGGCAGAATAAAGCTGAAAGTGTATGCTGTGCTAGAGTTTACTCATTTTGCCTTATTTCATTTACATGTCAACATGATGTATGTTTTTGGGAAACAGAAACTAAAAAGGTCTTCTTGCCACCGTGAATCGCTCTGATAGGGTCGTTCATTCACCGTGAGAATGTTCATTTGTTTTTTATTGATTTTGTTCAAACATATTTTTCAGGGTGAAAAGTTTTGTGTTACTTTGAACAAAAATAATGTTTTTTCAAAGTTTTCTTGGACATTTGCTATTTGACAGTCTGAACTAACCTCGCCATGCATGCCATTAAAGCGGAAATGAACCATTCGATCAAATGTTAATTATATAATAAACTTATTTTCACTTAAATAAAAAACATAAAACAGATTCGATACATGTAACCACTTAAGAAAAAACGTGTTATTTTGTTATGGCTTTTGGAGCAAGGGCAATCGTTGCATTGCCCTACACTGAGCCGTGAAGAAAACCAAGCATTTCCTTACTTTTAGAATGCGCACTGATGAGCACATGATCACTCCTTTTGCATTTGAGCCAATACGCCAAGAGGACAAAGCAATGTATCCGTTAGGGGAGGAATGGAAGATGTTGTGAACTCACTGGTTTGGGGTGAAGAGCGGGTCAGAAATACTAGCTGGTGTCGGTGTGGATGGTGTGTGTCGATGCCTACCGTGTTAAGGTCTATCTGCTGTCAGGAGGCTGGTTTGGACCATATATTGCGTGGCCATTTCTGCATCTCTATGGTGCGTACATTTACTATATTATGCCGTGAGGTGGACGTCTTCAATGACATTAATTATCCATCTGTTCTCTATGGTTCTCGAATCTGTCACGGTTCTGCCTATCATGTTTGGCTAATTCTTGGTCTTGAGGCAGAACCAAAACAGAATTCCCTGTTTTATGTGGGGAGAGACGCTTTTTGCCTTTTGGCTTTATTGTGTATTAATACTATATAGCATTATTATGTTATGTAGCTTTGAGTTAGTAACACAATGTACTGCACATATGTATGAAAACATGGCAAAACGCCACAAACGCTTATTGTATGAAGCGTTGTTTACATCACGTTGTGTCTTACATTATGAAATCAATGTATGTGGATTAATAAGTCTAATCATGTGCTCATCAGCTGGTTCTAGTTCGTCTCCATCCATTTTAAAACAAGTGCACATTCTAAAAGTCAGGAAATGCTTGTTTTTCTTCACAGCTCAGCGTAGGGTAATGCAAACAGAAAATATTGAGATGTCGTGTTCAACCCAGTGATGTCACATGCCGTGGGGCTGTAAGATGGCGGCGCCTTTGCTCCAAAAGCCATAACTAAACATCACGTTTTTTCTTAAATGGTTACATGTATCGAATCTGTTATATGTTTTTTTATTATAGTGAATTGACTAAATAATGTACATTTGATTGTATGGTTTATTTCTGCTTTGATATAAAACGCAACCGTGAATCATCAGGGCCTACATGGTGATGTCATTTCCTGTTTTATACTTTTCTGTTCACATAACAATAAAATGGCTTCCTGCTTGTTGGTTACGTACACTGATTTTTAAGGAACTTGATTTTGCCCATTAAATGTTGTAGTGATATTTCAAAACAAACTGTCTTCAGTTTACTGTCCAGTAGAAGAAATTGTTCTGAAGGTGAAGTTCAAAGATCAGAGCAATAACATCATCCAAACGTCACAACAATGCAGATGACGGGGATAACCTCCTTCTTCAGCTGCTCATCAGATAAGAGCTCTTATGATATAAAACAGCAGTTTTCACTTCTGAATGTGTGTGTGTGTGTTAAGCTTTTTTTTCAAAAGCTTTAGTATCATTGGTTAGAAGTAAAGAAAATGGAAGAATACATTTTTTTTAATGCAATGACATCCATTTATTGGAAAATGTGATTGAAATGTCTGCATACATTTGAGGGCTGCAGCATTTGACAGTATTATAATACTAAATAATATTATTATTATCATTTTAACAATGACAAAAGTCTGCTGATATTTCAGAAAGCATTCATTGTAAAAGCCGGAGGATTCTCCCAGCGAACTGTACATGACTTACTGTGAAAAACATTATTAACACCAGCAGTGTCTCACATTGGCAGCTAGACTCAATCTGAACGGGTACAATGGAATTCATTTAAGATTCTTTTAAAGATTTCATCCCTGTCTTGATTCACATTTGAATGGAAATGAAGAGATGAAATCTGACTAAACATTCTCGGGAGAAATGGACGAGTTCCACTTTCACTTTTTCAAAGTCAGCAGAAAAGTTCTCTCACAGACATTAACAGTCAGGACGGAGGGAACGGTAAGAAGCACAAAACTCTGACAGCTTTGACAAAACTGTCTGCAGCCCCAAACAGACCCCCGCCGAGCTCTCTCCAGAGCTTATTAATACATAGAATGACTTACTTTTCTCTCTTTGACAGTTAATTAGAGAGGCAAAGTTAATTGACTTTGAATTGAAACAATTCTGTGACTTGCCCGCTGCATTTAGAGACAGATCACACAGTAAATCACTGCCAGACAAACAAAAACAAAAGACCCCGTCCTTTCCAGCGGTGATTTCCAGCAGACGGGTTGTCATCCAGGTTATCAGACAGCACTGATATCATCGGCACAGCTGTTATTGATATGCCACGGACTTTCGCCAGGACCCCATCAATTCTACTGCCTCTCTAGATAAATAACTCACTCTTCATTGACTCATTTCAGACAAAAGACTGTCACAGGTTTCCACAGAAGTGTTGTCCACTGCTGCTGTGTGTGCAGCATTATTTTCTATTTTCCCAGAAATGTCTGAAGAAACGAACGTGAAATGAGATGAGTTCTCCTGAGAACATGAAAGAGCATTGAAATCCATGGACTTTACCTTCATGAGAGCTCTGGATTCATGTGTTTATCTGCTGTTTGGATGGTCTGTGAATGTAAGATATGTTCTCGTTCTGTTGTGTCTCTTCATGATAGATGACAGCAACACCATGAAAACCCAGCGCTGGGGTGACTAGAAGCAAACGGTAAGTAAGCCTTCTATCCTCTGTACTCTTGACTAGATGCTGGGCAGGTTACTTGGAAAAAGTAATGAATTACTAGTTACTAATTATATTATATATTTTTACTAAAAATAAGGATAGACATGAAACGGCTCTTAATTCATTCAAATAAATCTTATAAAACTACATAAAGTAGTATTATTAACTGAACCAAAGAATAACAAATGTGAGAATGATACATTAAAGGACGGATTTTAAAGTTAGACTTGGAATTTTATGTCAATTCCACTATTCCACACTAATATATTACACATAGTATTTTGTTTAAATACGTCAGAAGTAACTGTTATTAAATGACAGAAAATAATAGTGTAATCCCTTACGTTACTTTTTCAAGGGAAAGGTAATTAAATTACAGAAACTAATTACTTAGTAACTCATTACACCCAACACTGGTTGGTTTGAGTTGTCCAGTTTATCCCTGGTGTGATGTTGGGCTGGGACCAGTGGCGTAGCAAGTCAGGTTCAGGACATATGGAAAAACTTTTAACAGCCCCCTCTGTCTGTTCACGACCACGTTGCACATTAATTACTGGTCATGGGTTGTTTACTCAGGTTCATTATTTAAATGTTGACGTGTCAATTGGCTCAAATAGTAACGGCAGACTTCAAGGGAGAGCAAACTACCAAAAGCACCAGAAAGTGGAAAAAAGCATCGCAGCCAGCACATGATATATGAACGGCCCTGACATTTGTCAAACATAAAACATTTAGCTACTTACATAGCGCTGGCCCTTTAACTCTTTCAAACTCAGTGTTGAAAGTGTAACACTGAGTAACAATGAAAATGGTAAAAAGCACTATATGAACAATGTTGACTTGACTTCACTGGGACAGTAAAGACCTCTCTACTACCCCCAACCTTACCATACACGTTATTATTAAACACCTGTTAGACATTTTTCAAATATTTTCTTCAGTGTTGAAAACGAATGCCTGTATGATCTGATATGTGTTGTGAAAATGTAGTTGCATTCATATGTAGTGTGAGAACTACCGTCACGTGTCTTACTCACTATGCCACTGAAGCTGATGGGATAAGCGTGTTGCTTTTACATTCTAACATATTTCCGGTGAAGGACTCACTCTCATTTGCCCATAAGTAGACCAGATCTGAGATCAGTCATCTACTCATTCTCTACATTATTGTATTACATTATTGTCATGAATTAAACTTGGATGCATGCAGTGTTGGGTGTAACTAGTATTAAGTAATTAGTTACTGTAATTTAATAACTTTTCATTACAAAACGTAAAGTAAGGGATTACTCAGATTTGTATATGTACAGTGCAATAGTGAATTGACATCAAAATTCAGTCTAACTTAAAAATTCAGGCTTTCATTTATAATTCTCACATTTGATATACTTTGGTCAGTTAATAATATTACTATATGTAGGTGAGACACGCCACTAGGTGAGACAACCTGCTTGTGAATGAAAATATTGTGAAGAAACTTGTTTTGAAAACAAGTGCTGTTTGCATAAACTCTTACTATTTCATATACTCCTTGTGTATGATTATTTTTTAGGCAAGCACATCTACTTGTTTCCTTCCTTATGAAGAGTCCCAAGTCATATCTAGTGACTATATCATGATGACATGTGGCAGTCTCTGTTTACTCGCGGTGGTAAAAACAACTACCCAAAAACACAACCTCACATCACACACACTTCTTCTGAAAACCCCAAAACCTTATCATTGATGCCGTTTCAGTTTATTTTACAGAGGAAAACATGAGTAACTCCACATCAACCTCCACACATCTGTATTTTATGTGGCGCATTCGCACAGGATAAGTGAAGCTTGTGACTTTACTCGAATTTACGTATACACTTTGCTTATATTTGGGTGTGTATAATAATACGACCGTACCAGTCAGCACATCAGACCTGCGATCGCGCTCCGGGATCTCCCTCTGTACGGGAGTCTCACCAGAGAAATAACAAAACAGCAGTGTTGGCAGGTCTGGATATGACCCAGCGACCGAAATAATCTCAAAAGACTTTAACACTGCCTCCATTATTGAAAAAGTATATATGAGCCCACCAAACCACAAAGATGGCGATTCGCACGGGACTAATATTATCACAGGACCTCGGTGTTCAGCAAAATATGGTAGGTCATTTGTGTAGGAAGTTTTACTTTACAAAGTGGGAACAGGGCTGTATTTCACTCTCCCGCTCAGACATTCCTTGAGCTCCTCACAAAAATTCAACACTAAATACTTTTTTATTTGTATATTAAATAAAAAAGCACTAAACTATGATTATATTTAGAAAAATGGTTGTCCATTCAGAGTTTGTGATTCCATCCAATTCCTGCCGTGTACAGAGAGAAGCGCACGGCCCGATCAGGACAGCGGGGGATCGGGATAATGGTGTGCCGCTGGCTTTGGGTTAGTTTACTCATACCTCATGTTTCATTAAGCAGATATTGCTTTCCTCAGAGAACGCTGGCAGCCAGTGTTGTTGCGCACATTAATGAGCAATGTCTTCTTGGATACTTAATCTTCATTGTCCTCTGCCACAGCCAAAATAAATACCAGCTTAACGTTTGATGAGCGTTCACCTCACGCCGAGAGCAGGCGGTCACGACTTTTACGATCCGCATCTACCAGCGTACAGAGATCCCCCACCCATGCGCTCGCGTATCATATCATAAAAATGATAGATTAGAAGTGTCCTCAGTGTGTTTGGCTGAAATGGCGGAGGGCGGAGAGAGAGTCTTTGATGTGGTATGTTTATTCTAATTAAAAGGATCTTGAGCCAAGTACAGTCCTAATCGACCAGACAGCCCATGCAGAAAATCTAAATGCAAGGCAGCATGTACGGCGTATCTATAAAGGAACACGCATGCCAAGAGTGTTGGGGCTCTCAGAGCTGATTTTCATTTGCACAGCCTACAGACTGCTGGAGCCAGCGGCTACACACACACACACACACACACACACACAGTGATATTCAGGACCGTAAACACCTCCGCAGAAAACACATAGCCTACACTGGAGGACTCTATTCAATTATCTGTTACATCATCAGACGGCGTGACTCATAACACGATGTGAACACAGAAAGAGAAAAATATCAAGTCAATTTCAATATCTAACCTTCCTTTGTATATCTCCCCCAAAAAACATCTTGACATCCAATACTGAGGTTTAAAAATAAAACAGACGAGGGAGTTTCATGCTCCCGCGCAGCAACTGGAGCAAGATAATGTTTTTAATTTTTGATTTTCATGACTTCTGGAGGCTTATGTTTCAAGAAGCCAATCGTAAAATATTCCATTTAGACGGAAGAAAACACACAAACCAGTCCGAGCCGAAGAGAATGTTAATAACATGCTGGCTTATCATTAGCATCACAGTTCAGTCATAAAAATCCATTTGGGAAGATCATTTACAAACGATCTGCTCATTTTCCATCTCTAAGCCTGTATATATATTTATAAACCTCTTCAAACTGTCAATGGGCTGAATAAGTATTGAAGAAACTCTTGATATTAAAGTGCAAAAGATTATTATAACACTATTGCAATGACACGCACGCAATGATTCAATACTTTTCTACATTCCTGATGTCTGCTCACATCTGAACATCCTGATGTGACACTGTCATGTTTTATAATGCGTCTCGTGTAGAATCTATGAACAAAATAATGTTGTTTGATTCCATTATTCAATCAGCCACTCAATACAACAAATGAATTCTGTAATGTTTAAATAATGCAAATAATCTGTTTTTATTAAAGGGGACTGTTTGAGAACCTAAAATGCAAAAATAAAACGATAACATCACAAATAATATTGTTTGAATAGTGCATCATTTGAGCAAATGTCAACACTTATTGAGTCAATGGGCTTCATTCATGAAACATTAGTAAATGTACAGTATGTGTAAATTCCGAGTAATTTATGCCTAAAACAGACCTTCCTGAAAATTCTCCTCCGAATGAACAAATACTCCTTAAACATTGGATTTGATAGTAAAATGTGTGTGTGTTAATGAATTCCAGTCACTGGTAAACAGGGCGCACATGCACGCTCACTCACAAGTAACATAAACCTGTCTGTGATCTTACAGCTACACACATGAGGTCTCTGGTTTGGATACATTATATTGCATACATGCATAAGAGATTTATAGACTATATGATTACCAATAAATTCATCAATTAATCTGTCTACCAAAGCCTGTTCAGCCAGCTAAAATAATAATACCTGATGCTCTTCTGAAAACAACCAGCTGGTGGCGCCTGATAGCACTTTGGAGGCACTGCGCGTTATTCCAGAGAATAGTTAGTTTACATGTAACTAGTATCTTATTTTACAGAATATTACTGAATATCGAAATGCAGTAACCATTAATATTAACTTCTCCATTGTTGTGTATGACGGTTGGTCAATGTAGTGTTTGTCCCGCCTCTTCTCCACTGTGATTGGATGGCTGTGTGAAATAGGAGAGTGACCAGCTCTGTGTTTCAGTCAGAGAAAAAACTGATAATAGACGAGCAAAAGAACTGGTGAAATATCATTATGATATATAGATGCATCACAATACAGTGTCATCAGTTTGACTAAAAGAATACAGAACGTTACGTGCGGTTTTATGCACTATTTACACGAGCTATAGAGCAGATGTACATTTCTGTCCTACCAACTAACATTTTTTAAATACAAACATTTTCATGAATCCGAAAACATATGTCACAACGTCTACGCATCGATTTTCACAAAAAAACGTTCTGCTTGTGTTTCATGAATGAGGTCCAACGTGTTTATTCGGCCTCCTTAATTCTTTTTTCTTTTCATCAGAATAACGTCACATTATGCGTCTTCTTCTTACAATTTAAACATGATCTTTCATAGTGTTGTGCGTGTAAGAATCGCTGGTTCAGTTGAAAGCAAAGGCTGGGTCATCATTTAGTCTTGTATAACATTTCTAATGAAGGAAAGGTGCTGGCGGCAGCAATTTCATGGTTGCTGGAGCTGTTAGTGAGTAGGTGAGTAAATGGCCTTCATCCAGACGCTGTTAGCAACAGACACCACGAGCAGATCCTACTCTTTTTGTGTAGTTACCAATACACATCTCTGAACACGCTTTCCACACGTGACAATATCTCTGAGCTCAGAGGTGAATATTGAAGCATGTCTTTGTGTCACAGTTGCTTAATAATTCAGTTCTGTACTGTCTTCTTCGTGAAATATTCCTAATGTCCTTTCTTTTGTAAACCCTTGTTCTCGAGGAACTGTATTCTTTCTTCAAACATCCCATTCAATAAAAAGTCTATTAATAAAAGAGTAATGTCTGAATTAATAATTCAAATGCAGATTTAAGTTTTTGAAGGTCAAAAGGACTTGAATCATCTATTATGCAAACAACACAAACATCCAAAACTGGAAATATACAAGATGATCTACAGATTTTTGGCATTTTGGCATCTGCATCTCTACAAATCTGATATCAAATACTTACAGGACACAAATCTAGCTTTAAACCAGTATTATATATCCCACATGGTTCCAAAATGCTTTAAAACCTTACATAAAATCTATCTTTTTACTGGCAGTTTGATGGAAGTCTATCTTGTATGATCCAAGTATGTTAGAGTATATGAGAGAAACAATATATGACTGACATCAGTTTAAAGTGACGTTCTTTTCTATCTCAATCTGGTAAATCTGTTTTGATGTTTAACAGCAGAGGGTTTAAGGGTCGTCCTTTGACTATTCATTTCTTTCTTTCTTCATTTTGGCTCTTCATTGACTGCGTGAACATGATATGGTCACGTCCACTTCTCATGCTTGACTAATGAAACAGACGCGTGATCTAACTATGTGTGGTCATCTAATCATCTCATTCACAGGCGTCTTGGCCCTCGTGTCGTCCGTCTCTGCCAACTGTGTCAGGCTGCATTCATCCCGTGAGTCTCTAAACAGGCTCATTATTGTGAATTATGAGAGTTTAATGCAGAGCCAATGAGCAGCATTCACACACCTGTGTGTCATTACCACTGCCTTGTGCTCCTCGGTTCATTCTGAGCACACTGAACAAAGGTAAAGAGATAGAAAATAAACATGAAGCTCATATGAGACTCATGCGGCTATAGATGCCGCATTTCACTCCGTCGCCATGTTGAAATGGAAAGCGAGGCAGAGGTGGGAAGAAAACCAGAAGAACGGACAGACTGCAATGGTTTGGACTACCATCCAGTGTCTGTGACATAAATCAACATATGATGTGTTTGAAAACAAGATTTGATTGACTGTGTGTGCGTGGATGAATCCCACATTTGGCAGATTAAACAGTCACAAGTGGTGAAGTAAAACCGCTCGTGTGACAGGCATCCTACGCTGTAAAATCTAATTGTTGTCCATACTTACAAATTATTTGTTAACTTTGCTCAGCTGTCAAAATGTATAAATAGTTTTTATTAAGTTACGATTACTTGCAGGGGAAATAAAACAATTTACTTTCGCCTTTAGTATATCTTACTCAAATCAAGCAAGTAGCGGCAAGCGTAGCAATTACTTTACTACACCAGCGAGAGGCAGTGGAAAGCAGATCCTGCCTGTACGCAGAAAAGATTCCCAGCATGCTTTGCGCCAGACAGCATTAGGAGAGAACATTTAAAAAAATATGATTATTTTATATGTTTTTAGTAAAATTAAAGACTTGATAGTGTTTAATGTTCACTTCTCTTAGATATTTAGAAGAGTTTGACATATTTTTCAGTTTTGTGGTTGCCACTGTTTAGAAGGTGCATGTGATTAGGGTCTGCGACCCTACATGTGCTTTTTGTACCAATGAGCATAGTCTGTGCATACAGTTCTGAGATCAGTCTCCTCTTGCTCATTTTGTGGCACAAGTCAAGGTGTTTGATTTATGCATTTTTAGAATAATATTTATGTGAAATAAAGAGTTTAATTTAGTGAAATTAAAACTCCAATGATGGATAAATTAAATATTTAAACTGTAGTAAAATTTTATTTAGATATACAGTAATCAAAATTTAGTATTGCAAACTTGTCCGGGTTTACAGTGCAATAAATTCAATGGAGTTGATAATAATAGTTAATTCTGAGTACTCCACACTAAATCAAGAGTACATCTGAACAAATTTTTTTAGTTACTTGAACTCAACAATACCATTTCACTTAACTTTTTTTAGGCAATCGGTTTGCATGCTTTTTTTAAGTAAGATCAACTAATTAGATTTTACAGTGTATGCTTATATTGTCACATTTAAGATGGTTTTAATCCCATTTAATGGTATTATTGCAATATACCTTACTACCCACCTCTGCTTCGCTTTCCATTTCAACATGGCAGCGGTGTGAAATCGGTCTATAGCAGACCTCACGAGGCAACACAAACTGTCAGTATGAATGCAAATGAACTATGTGTTTGTCTTATCGATAGAATTGGAAAAACCTCTTTGAAAATATTTTATACATAAATGACACACTTCACCTTTAAGTGGATGATAAGACATACGTTGTTGTTCTTTTTTTCATTTGGGATTAAGTCATTAATTATTTATTGAACGTGCAGTTCCGCTTTGGTTTGCATCACATAAGAAACGTGGCACCTTACCCCTAGTTGCTCCCCCCGCGCTGCAGTGATAACTGCCCACTGCTCCAAGTGTTCATGTGTTCTCCACTTGCTGTGTGTGTGTTCACTACTCTCTGGATGGGTTAAAAGCAGAGGTCACATTTCTGGTATGGGTCACCATACCTGACTAATAGGTCACGTTCACTTTTCACTTTTTAAAGACTGCAATCAACGGTTTTACTGAGACAACAACGACTAACAACTTCCTGCAGTACTTACATCATGATGGCCAAATTTTACATAAGCCATGCCCCCTGCAATGCCGATAGGGTTATGGGCGGGACATCTCAACAGTAGACCAATCACAAAAGACTGGCGCAGCTTGACCAATCAGAGTGTTTCAGAAGGAGGGACTTCATAGAACCAGGAACAGTGTTGTCAGATTGCACAGGTTCTTTTGAACGGGTTAGACTGGAGAAAAATGCATTGGGCGGGTGGACAAAATTTGTGCTGCTTATGAAATTAAAAACCCGCCTAAGCAGCTTGACTTTTCATTGCTTTTGATTATTCAAGTTATTTCAAAACATTTGAAAATAATAGTAGTGCAGTCATGAACACATTATTCCTTAACACAGCCCTTATTGGTTCAGTTTAACCATTCAGGTCTGGGATCTGGAGGCCTATCATGTCAATCAATCTACAGTTGAGCTCATGTGATGTCTTGTGAGTGACGGGGTTTCGGCCCATTAAAGGACCAGATTTTGTATACTGAAGCGATCGCAATGCCAAAGTGGCCCAAATATATGTTGCACAGTACGGTGAGTAACTCAAATCTCACAACATGGATTATACAAGTGGTGACAGATGACTCGAAGACTCTGTAAATATAACTATAACTGAACTCACAGCAGTTGAATGATTGAATAAAAATCAAAGTGAATATGGGATTCTACTAATGTTACTTCTGTTTATTATACTCATCCTTGACAGCTGCTGGACCTGCTCAATTTTGCATGATATGTTCTGCAATATATACTTCACGTACTGCAGTTCTGTCAGATGTTAGGGCAACTCTCAAAGTTAAGCACATTATTGTTGCTGCTGTTGTTTTTTTGTTCTGTTGCGTGTCAATGAATTTCACATTTTTGGCTGCCGAGGTGTGTGAATGAAGTTCATAAACGAGTGGAAAATGCTTATTCAGCTTTCCCAATGCCATTAATTATAGTGGGCACTTTTTGCACAAAATGTGATTTTTAAGGGTTAAAGTCATTAGTTCATGTCATGATTGTCGCTTTGAAGTGGTTTCTGGACATTCCATTCCATTCCATTCCATTCTCTACCGCTTATCCGAACTACCTCGGGTCACGGGGAGCCTGCGCCTATCTCAGGAGTCATCGGGCATCAAGGCAGGATACACACTGGATGGAGTGCCAACCCATCGCAGGGCACACACACTCACTCATTCACTCACGCACTCACACCCTACGGACAATTTTTCCAGAGATGCCAATCAACCTACCATGCATGTCTTTGGACCAGGGGAGGAAACCGGAGTACCCGGAGGAAACCCCCGAGGCACGGGGAGAACATGCAAACTCCACACACACAAGTCGGGTTTCTGGACATATTAGTCATATTTTCTAACTCTCTTTAATGCTATGTTTGATCCGTTTGACCTGTTTTCCTGGTTTAATTAAATTTTTTCATCTTGTAGTTCGTTTTAAGGAAATAAAATGGTCATTATCATCGTTGATTGACATTGCAATACATTTCTATCACATTATTTTGGCAGTTAAAATTTGAGCTAGTGTTTGTTGGAGTGGGCAGGTTTTATTGAGCCTTTGGGCTGGAAATTCTCCACCCAACCTGACAACACTGTCCCGGAACTCAACTGCCTTTTCTGAGAATCAAGATGACGGTGTCAAACACAAGTGAAATATCTAAAGCATTTTTTGAAGTTGAAACACCACATCATAAAAATAATAAAGCCTTTGAAAAACAGACAAAGTAGAAACCCTTTGAAGGACACTCCCCGGTTTAAGTCTGATTTCTGTGTGAATATAGTGCCCATGTAAACACATCATACACGAGAACATCGCTGTTAGTGAGGAGAGAGTCAATTACTCTGGTGAAATAGAATTCATACATCTCAACCTTTTAACAAAACACACTCTGCATTTTAAAAATATGTTTTCCATAAAAGAATGATTTGTTTTGCGTCAACATTTGTAATGTTGTTTCTTTCTACACAGACTATGAAATATGGATTTTAATTGTGTGCTTCAGCGGGGCTGCACGGCTCTCACGGTGGGAAGACTTCTCTGTTTTATTGACTCTAATGAAAAGCTTTTAGTCAATAAAGGAGGAATATTGCTGGATTCAGGCTGACACGCATCACAAAGCATCTTCAAGTACAAGTCTCGCCACGCAGTATTGAGCGCTGTTCTGTTGGGCTCCAGTACTGTAGTGATAATGCTGTCCATTTCTCTCAGCCCCAACAGAATTAACATGTAACGATGGAGTTAAAACTCACTGTGCTTCATATATTTAAACCGGCAACACTGCGCTGGAATATTTAACAATTGATTGTGTTGGGTTCTGTCTGTATCAATCACAGCTTAAAGACTTCAGCGGTGTGGCCGCGGTTTATCACGGGCCACTGAAATCTCATTTCTCCATGGCCGCTGCAAACGGAAGATGATAAATGTGTTTTTTCATTCAACGAGCCCTGTATTGACACGTGCAGTAGTTGTGTATGTATGCATTATGTAGATTAGTGTTTGCTATTGCACATCTGGTAATGGATTGCAGTCATTAGACTGAAGATGTTCTTGTGATGCTCACAAACACCACACACAGCCATTATGAGAGTTGTTTATTGGAGGGCTTGCGTAAATTCATTAGAAGTGAGAAAACAATCACACAGACTTGTGAAGGATGTTATACATGAATCCAAAGAGGATGCAGTTTTTTCGCTTTTACTGTAACCCGAGGCGTGACAACACATTTAAAGAGGGATCTGCAACAGCAATGCAAGAAATACATTGAACATCTTTAAGACTCTTTTTTTGATATTTTGTTTATCTTTAAAACTTTCTTTAATTTCTAAACAAAATGCAAGTTACATTTATTTAGAAGTGCATGAACCATAAGCTACACGACATGCAAAAATATGAATATATTTGACATATTTATCATTGTATATAAAACTGATTATCAGACATTACACACAACCAACACTGGCTGTAATATGTCTCAGTGTTAGTTAATCAAGTGACAAATGACAGAGTTTAAGTGGACGCGCACACACTTTGATGACAAAAATATGAGAATATTTTTCTCTCCATTTAAAAGTGGATGAGCATGTACAGAATGTGTGAGCGCTCTGCACCATTAAATGGTGGCATTTTATTTTCTTGTATTCTTCATTGCTTTACGTCCACGTCCATCAAACAGGAAAAGATATACAAAAGGAATCAAACACATTTCTATGCATTGAGTATGTTGTGTATGTCTTTCTGAACTATACCTTCCCATGTTCATTGTTGTAAGTATTGATTTGGACCATCATTAACTGAACTACATCATATTCCAGCGTTGATGATCAGTGTGGGCGGCTTGATGTGGATAAACCAAACGGCAATCTTCTGGTCTCTCTCGTGAAACCAACACGCAAGTGACTAAAATTCACCGGTTGTTAAAATGGGCAACTTTACAGCACAAAACATCACGGTAATAAAAACATATTTTGGTCTATACAGGTCATTCTGCCCTTCATGACAACTGTGAGGGGAGTGATTTTTTAATAACTCATCCGTTAATATTATATTAAGCCTTAAAATTCTGCATAATTAAGTGCGTGGACTTGAGTGACAGTTGTCCAATTATCTGTCACATGCACATTTTTTGTGTAGTTTCAGGTAATTTACCTCAAAAGTAAGGTGTAAACCGCTGTAAACGTTTAAATGTCAACAGCCAATACGTCGAGCTTGGCGGGCGTGGCTTGTTTTAGCAACCAGGCACATCAGATCCACACACGTACCGCCTCTTTGCCCATTTTTGATTATCCGGGAGTGACGCGTGATGTCAAGATGGGGACGACCGGCTCCGCCTACTTTAGGCTTCATTTTTACACTTCACAAACCTGCGGGTGACGTCACGGACACTACGTCCATATTCTATACAGTATTTGGGATAAACGCGTTTGTGTTTCTATAGAGACGACTGCTGGTCTCTTCCACACATAACTTGCATTACTTTTCCAAAATCACCAGTCACAACTGTCAAACAAAAGGAAAAAAAACTTTAGGTTTAATTCTTCAGGGTTAAATCTTGAAGAATATTCTGACAGCCCTAGTTTATGTTATGGTAAAAAGAAATGATCATACTTTTGAAGTTAATAAAGCAAAAAGCTGTGTGAAGCAGTGGTTACAGTGCATTTTTAACAGCTAAGCGTGTTGTGGCACGATGTGAAGTCATTAAACCACTGCTTCACACGGCTTATTGCTTTTATAAATTTAGACTAAGTAATGCGGTGAGTGATTATAAATGGGGATATTTTATAACAGCTTGGAACTCGGCTCAACCAATCAAAATCAAGAACTGAGCGTTTTATAAGATATTTTAAAGATCAGATTAAGAATGCAAAACAAGCATATTTGTTAAGATGATAACTGGATGTCCCTCACAACCTAATAGAGTAGGGTTAATACAGAGTACATCTCAGAAGTTATCAGGCAGTGTAAACACACAATCACTCACTATTCCACACACAGTGAACTTAAGACGCACAGAGAGAAATACAGTATGTGAAATACAAAGCACATAAGAGAGAGAATACAAGTCAAACAGTGTCTCTGAGAGAGAGAGAGAGAGAGAGAAGGTCATAAATCAAGTGGCAGTGAGTGTGCTGAATCAGGGACATGAGGTAAGGTTGATTGTGCCTGCGAGAGACAATAAAGCCTGTAATCATCCGTCTCTGCTGCACAAGCCCCGCAATTATCTGCCCATACCTGACCATACACCACTTTACAAAGGCCAAAATCCATCTCACTTCTTCTCTCCTGCTCACACACACACACTTACATTTGTGTGCATACACTGCAGAATTATATTTATGTAGATTGTTTATATAATCTTTCTGATGTTGGACAGAAAGTTGAAAGATTCGTTTGATTTTAGGATGGTTGGTTACATGATGGTCTTGTTGTGACTTTTGTGTAAGGGCAAATTTACCGGTTCCGATTACAAATTCCATTCTGCTTATCGATTCCGATTCCTAATGATTCTTAGTTTTGATTCCAAAGCGGTGAAAACACAATATAAGTCAAGCAAGATCAAAAATATTTCTTTTGTGCCATTAGCTACAGCTGAACACACAAAAAAGTGTCTTTTGACAGCCTTCCTTTCGATGCGAGGGCGAAGCGGGTCTCATGTGTAGCATCATGTGTTCTGTCGATTGTCTTACCCTGTCAGATTTTCCTACCGCAGTGCAAAACTTAATATAATCTAAACCACATCGACAGAATAAACAGGTAGCATGATTTGACAATACAAAATACTCTGTCAGAAAGTCCTACCATCTAAAAATTAAGGTAGGATTAATTTACAGCGCAACATCCTATCATATTGTACCACCAGTATTAAATAAATATGTAGAATGATTTAACAACGGAAATACACTGTCAGATTCCTGTAGCAGTATAAACCAAACAGGTAGGAAAACATTACGTAACATTGATGTACGCATGGCTCCTGCAATAGTGTCATCAGCGGTGGCACTCGGGATGCACAACGCATCAAACACGGTGCATTCCTGTTTACGTGACCGTGCGGTCTGGAATCGTTAAGTCAAATCATTTTTTTTTTAAGGATCCCATTCCTTTTTTATGGAATTGATCCAGAATTGGAAACTCAACCCTAGTCATGTGTCCCCCGCAAACGACGTTTAACCTCTGTCTGGTGAAGGGTTACAGAGATGAGGATCAAACTTGACTATACAGAAGAAATGAATGTTGTGAAGGTCGGCCTTCAGAGAGGTTAGCCAGATGGGAAGTGATCATCTCAGCTCAATGTATTATTCTGGTACATGATGAAGTGGATCTGAACTGACTGCTGAATCCTTTCTTTTTTTGAGTAAATATTCTGTGGTTAACCCCGCCTTTAAAGATAACAACTCCTTCTGTTTTATGGAATCCATGGAGAGCCGTAAAACATGTCTCCACCACGCTCATGTGTACAGCACATGTGTGTGTGTGATGAAGTGCTTTAATAAAGCCTGTTAATCCTCTCTCGGGGTTGCAGTAATAAGGATTACATTTCACCGCTGTCTTTGAGGGAGAGATGCTGGCTGGTCGTGAGGCTTGGCATGACTCTGAGGCTATAGTGTTTTCATGCTACATTATCATGCCTTTGGCCGTCTCACACCACACTACACAGGTGTCTGCTTCAACAATAATATTCCTAATGCTGTTGTGGATAATAATTGTAAATTTGAGCTGAGAATCAGTCTGTGTTATGTTGTGCATTGTGACAAGCTCACGGTCTTACGTGTAAGTAACATACGGCCATAGAGAACATCAACAGACTGAACTGAAGAAGAGTTTGAAACAGTTCAATATTTAATAGCGATGTAACAATATTATGGATATCGTGTTACCACAACAGCAAAACTGTCTCAATATTATGGTGGTCACATAACTGTGTGAAACGATAGGTCTTCCTGCCCAACATAGAGAATGATAGTAAAAATAATAGATGTTACCTTTGAAAGGGATTTTTTGGTCATTAGACCCATCTCATTTACTCAACCTCTAAACAACACTTATGATTAGAGGATAAAGAAAAGAGGATGCTTTCCAAGTCATCATTTCTCATTTAAAATAGTGCAATACATACTGCACCGTGGACTTTCCTGTAGCTCAGTGGTAAGAGCATCGCGTTAACAACGCAAGGTTGTGGGTTTGATCCCAGGGGATTGCAAATACCTATTTAAAATCTATAGGATAAAGCAATGTAAGTCGCTTTGGCTAAAAACGTCTGCTAAATGTAATGAAATGTAAATGTAAATGTAACTTTATACCCAGGTATTATCAGAGAGTGAGATGTTGATATTGTTACATCCCTAATATTTAATGATTATATTCCATACTATTAAATGTAAGTGCAGACAAAATGAAAACATTGTAATTATCATTTAGACAGTCCTCATTCTAAAACGTGTCAAATATCTGTTTCTACTGCATTAAATGATTTGTGTTGGTTCAGTTTAGTAAGTATTTGATTCATTTTGGCATTAGTCTAGAGTTGAAGTTTTGTTGTTGGATTATGATGCACACATTTTTCGTAGCAAAAGATTTATTTCAGTGTTCTGTGCTTTACATCGAGTCTGCTAAAAGGCTGTGGCGTAAAATCTCTCTTTTCTGCATTATCTGTCAGTGAATGGAGAAGCTTCTCAGCCACTTAGAGGAATTGACCTTTAAAGCAGAAGTGAAAGAAAGAATCCAGGTGGATTCAGAAGGACACATTGAGATAGGAGCGGGAAGAGTCTCCTCCAGCCGTCTGTGCCAGATTTCTGCGTCTCATCTAATTAGGAATAAACTTTTGGGCAAAAAAGCCATTGTGAACTAAAGCGCAGGACGCCGACAGGCTCGAGCCAAACCCGAAATGCCACAGCCTGCAGCTTGAGTTCCTCCTCCAGACGCTTTGACTCGCGGCAGATTTCCTCAACAGAAAGCACTTGAGGTTTATTAATTGCTCTGATTTGAGCGACTGCATGGAAATGAATAGTTAAACAGAACTGCAGTGCGGCGTGTGGGCTTGACAGTGGAATGACTGCGCAGATGTTGTGAGAGAGAAGTTATCTGCACTAGAAGAATTACCGTCCAGATGTCTGCAGGGTCAAATGGAGATTGTGACCTCTCTATGATTAGTAAACACAAACCGTGGCCGGGGAACAGGTGCGCTCGGGGAAAGAGGGCGATGAGGCATGGCCGGTGTTGTGGCACTGAATTTTAATTGGGTAACAAAGGCACTTCAGGATGGCATTATTTTACTGCTCTACCTTCTTTTACTGCCACTCCATTTACCTAATGATATATTTTATGATACAGATTTTCACGTATAGAGCACGTTTGGAGACACCTGTAGTCGTTCAACATAAATATCTCTGTGCAGACTGCGGATTAGCGCAGTGAGGTGAGTGAGCGCTTTATTAAGTGAAGTATTTTAGGGCCCCAAATTTTTCTGTGCCGTTCAGATCTGGGCCACACGACACGGGTTCTAAATTCATCACATATCCAGAGCTTTCTGGACCTTTGCACCAGCACTTCAGGCGCTCTATCTCCACCCAAATGGGGCGTCCTCCATCTGCCCCGCTGCGTATGTGCTATAAACCCGGAAAAAACATCACAGCTCAACCCGACAGCATTACTGAGACCACTCACCTCTGTCTGTGTCGTACAGGTACACAAACTTGTCCCACTTGTAGTGAGACAGGAGACTGAGGACGGTCCCCCTCAGCGGCGGCCGCATCTGAATGACGAACTGCACGTCTGAGTCGATGGGGTAACTGGGCGTGACGAAGGAGGTGTGGAGGGCGCCGCAGAAGGAGGTCAGCGTGTTCATGGACTTCTTATCGTAGAAGCCGAAGATGGCGTACACACCTCTGGAGAACTGCGAACAAACTGTGAACAGAGCGAGAGGAGGGAGCAGGCATTAGTTCCTTCATCAAAACACCATCAACTCAACTGATAAGAGGTGTCCTAAACAAACGTGACGGGGAAAACAACCACATCATTTGTCGTCAAGATAAGCAGTCGTGCAAAACAGAGTGGGATGTTGTTGTCATGTGGGTGATGGAAATGAAGAAGAAATCATTTTCAATGTGTAGATTTGTTTTGACTGCGCTCGTGTGAGTGGAGATATAATTGCGTGTCGACAACTAAACAACACACTCTCGCCTTAAAGAAAATACACAACTGATGAGCCGTTCTGTGTTCTCCCAAAACACTTCAAGCAAATGAAACTTAATTATACAAATCACATACTTTCAATGAATGATCTGAGTTATTTACTGTCGCCAAGGGCTAGTTTTGTAGACGGAACAACACAGAAAAGAAAGACATGTTTCACAGCTCATGTTCATTTTATACACTGAACTAATTATCAAATTTGATCAAAATTTCCATCGAGCGATCGTCGGTATTATGCTTCATACAGTAGGTTCCTCATTCAGACATGAAGATCTTTCCCAATCTCCATGCCTGACTGCTTCAAATGACCAAGAGGGCACCGGTGTTGAAAAGTTAAGAATCATTCGGAAAGACTCGGTCCCAACAGCTCATTTCAGTCTGAGATAGCGTGATGGCAGTGTCATGCCCTTGAAGCCGTCTTTCACCACCACCACCATCATACATGGCCCACAGACCTGGAGCACATCGCTGTAAATGTCAGACTGGATCATCAGGCGTTCTGTACTCGCTGTCCTCTTTTCTCTCTTCTCATTCTAGCGCATTTCCACCCACCCCCTCAAACACACACAACACACTCGGAGGAAGTGCTCCTCTGGGCCTTTGAGCGAGTAATTGTCTCTGCTCTTGTGAGGAGACATGTGAAGTCCTTCAAACAGTTGTTTTGAAATGTCAGCTGAAAACAGGAATCCTCTTGCCCTAATGATGCACGCCGTCTGAATGTGCGTCTGTCAAAGACGAGCGCTTTCATGATCCACCTCCTCTTCTTCTGCACACTGCGCTGGTTGTTAAATAGAAAACCCCCTCCATATATACAGTACATGAGACACGCATGTTGAGATCCTCCGTCAGGAACACCAATATTACATTACATCATTCCCGACCACACCCACTTTTCACATTTCAGGACATTCTAAAGGAGGATTCTACATAAAAATGGAAACCACATCCCCTTCAACAGGACTTACAAGCACAAAACCCATCAAAACACATTGTGTGTTCACTCTGGGATCATCTCTGTTTAAATTTGGCCTATATAATTGGTATATAATGACATGGGGAGTGTGACCGTGATAAAGCCGTCATTCTTCTTTCTCTGGCCTGTGGTCATCATGACTCACCACAACAACATACATTAATACATCTGGACTCTTTATCACAACCACTTCATGCTTTTTATAGTGAATATCTCTCAAATAATGATTTCAGCATTTTCAATAAATGTGATTTGTTATGTTTATTATGTACTTTATGAACCTGAATAACCGTAACCGACCATCTAGTCAATACAATTATGGCGTGTCGATATTTCTAGAGCAAATTCAAGCTACACAGAGTGGCATCTATAAATGTAACCGTCGCACGATTTAAATGAAGGCGACCAGCACAGACGATAATGTTCACTGGTCAGTTTGTTACTCGGATCTACTGGATGATATCATATTTTCCACAGTATAACTTCACATAAATATAATAAACTTCACACATAAATCTGTAACTGTCCCTTTAATTCGGCTCTTGTTTCATAATGTTCTCAGTAGCATCTTGTAATCATTATAACTATCTTGATATATTCAGCTTTTGTGTGTGTGAGACAGAATATTTTATTCCAATATAACTGATTTACTATTATCATGTGTTTTAAATGCATAATTTTCAAAAGGCAACAGTAACGATACACTTTGAATGAAACTGTCAAAAAACTATGGGGTCAGATTTGTTTCATTATTCTGAATAAATAAACTACGATTCGCAAATAAATACAGAGAGTTTCACAAACAATTTTTAAATCCACAAATGCACAAAAAGCAAACCATAAATATATGTTAGACGTTCCACAAAAATAAATGGAATTCACAAATAAATACAACGACATTTGCAAATAAAAATTATTTACAAATGTATTTTATTGATATATATTTGTGGATCGCTTTCTTCACATTTGTGGATCGCTTTCTGCGCATTTGTGGATCGCTTTCTGCGCATTTGTGGATCGCTTTCTGCGCATTTGTGGATCGCTTTCTGCGCATTTGTGGATCGCTGCACGCATTTGTGGATCAGTGCACGCATTTGTGGATCAGTGCACGCATTTGTGGATCAGTGCACGCATTTGTGGATCAGTGCACGCATTTGTGGATTGCTCTCTGTGCATTTGTGGATTTTGAAACATTTCTAACGTCAAGACGTGCGCACAATCCACAAATAGGTGGACTCCGCCCACTATCTACGCAAGCCAATCGGTTAACTTCCGCTTTTGTTGTCCAATAGGCCACGTTCTAACTTCAGCCAATCACGTTTTGCTCTGCACTAAGATTCAGGGAGCTAACATGGCGACTAGTGGCGGTCTAAAATCTGTGTTATACTAAGAAATGATAATGGCCTCTTCTTTCTACTATGTAATGATCGCTTGTGTTCATATACATTGTCCGTATTGTTACATATATGCTGTATTTAAACGTTTATGACTTGATAACAGCGTGCACGGACTGGAGTGGAAAATCCCGGTGACTAGGGAGTCAGGACTGATTTGGTCTGCCAGCCTTTTTATTGTGTTTATGTAGCAAAGTGCTAAATTCCGATTTTTTGCAACTGTCGGTGTACTACCAGTATAACGATGGCAGAATTAACCTGAGGGGAATCATCAGCATTGTGAATGTCATTCATAATTCAAAATAAAACGTAATTTCTACAGTCATCTCGGTTTATCCCATTCCTGAATTATCTCTGCTGCTATCGCTACACTGTTCTGTTTACTAACTAACTCTTTGCCATTTGCCAAAAAAACAATACATGTCAAAAGAGAACCGAATGCCATATTTTATGCATGTGCCATATATACAAGTTATTAGGTGCTATAAAAATTGTGTAAGGTAATGGGATAGCTATATTATATATTAAATCAGTAACATATGTATAATAAATAAATATAAGTGTGAGTGAGTAGTTTAGTATTGCACATATGTATTGCACAGTGAACATTTAACTGTTCAACTGTTCATGGGGTAGATGGCCTGAGGAAAGAAACTTGTCCTATGTTTGGCTGTTTTGGTGCTCAGTGCTCTGTAGCGCTGACCAGACGGCAGCAGTTCAAAGAGATAGAGTGCTGGGTGTGAGGGGTCCAGAGAGATCTTGTGAGCCATTTTACTCGCTCACTCTGGATGAGTAAAGTTCTTGCAGTGAGAACAGTAGTCTACCAGTGATTCGCTCAGAAGTCCGAAATATCCGCTTTAGTATTCGGAGTTTGTATGTGTCCCGAGCATGTTCACTGAAATTGAGAGAGAATAGGCTGTGTCGCCTCTAAATGCAGCAAGTTTTAAATGACTTCATCGATCAACACAAAATTACAATGCTAGAGCACTTCAATAAACTTGAACGTTTAGCAATCTTTAAAAGTACGTCTCTTGATGTACACGAAGCGGAAGAGGCATTTTTTTGTTAACAGACTGATTCGAGCCTACCTGAGCATGCTTGTTTTTTCTCAACAAAATCAAGTAAAACAAAATAATTGCCTTTTAATTGCAGGTCACTGGCATTGTAAACCAATATCAACCGATCCCGTCATCCCGGGACACCTTCCGCATATTTTCGGGGATCTCTGTATGAAAATGGCTTTACTGAAATGCCCAGTAATGTCCAGTGCCTTTTGTGCGTTTGTATGGAGAACTCATTCATTTGTACAATTGGCTTCAATTCATTTTTATTTGGCAGTTTCATATTTTGCTTCATACTTTTTTCATCAAAGAAAAAGTTGTGTTGCCTCCCTTGCATTCTTAATGCGCCCGTTGTGCTTTTATTTGCCATTAAATAATGGAAATAAACAGTATTTTAAAGCTGTCCTATACGTCATTTAAAAGGCAACAATGTATACATAATTATAACCCAAAAATAATAATTTATTTAGCACCAGGTAAAATGGAGACGTTTATCGTTTAACACGCTACTGAGAGCACTGCCACATCCATTATTATTATCTACAGTAAATTGATTATCTGCAGTTGTAGCCTATACCAATATTTACTATGGTTAGGTTCGAAAACACAAATTGTATAGGTTTACATCATTTACTTTTGGGGTTGAATTTAAGAATGTATTGTGTGCACAAGACCATAGTAAAATAATCGACATCCTTTGTCATGGCAGAGAGTTAGACAGTAAACAGAACAGTGTAGCGATAGCAGCAGAGATCATTCAGGAATGGGATAAACCGAAATGACTGTAGAAATTAGATTTTATTTTGAATTATGAATGACATAGAAATTCAAAATGCTGATGATTTCCCCAACATTAATTCTGCAATCGTTATACTGCTAGTAGCCTACACCGACAGCTGCAGTGCGCATTGCAAACTCTGCGAAACTTGACAGGAGGCACGCGCCGAGTGTTTGGATCGAAATAGCTGCATAACCATGCAGTAATAGATCATATTTGATCGAATGACAAAATCGGAATTTAGCACTTTGGAACATAAACACAATAAAAAGGCTGGCAGACCAAATCAGTCCTGACTCCCCAGTCACCGGGATTTTCCACGGACAATGTATATGAACACAAGCGATCATTACATAGTATAAAGAAGAGGCCATTATCATTTCTTAGTATAACACAGATTTTAGACCGCCACTAGTCGCCATGTTAGCTCCCTGAATCTTAGTGCAGAGCAAAACATGATTGGCTGAAGTTAGAACGTGGCCTATTGGACAACAAAAGCGGAAGTTAACCGATTGGCTTGCGTAGATAGTGGGCGGAGTCCACCTATTTGTGGATTGTGCGCACGTCTTGACGTTAGGAATGTTTCAAAATCCACAAATGCACAGAGAGCAATCCACAAATGCGTGCACTGATCCACAAATGCGTGCACTGATCCACAAATGCGTGCACTGATCCACAAATGCGTGCACTGATCCACAAATGCGTGCAGCGATTCACAAATGTGTGCACTGATCCACAAATGCGTGCACTGATCCACAAATGCGTGCACTGATCCACAAATGCGTGCACTGATCCACAAATGCGTGCACTGATCCACAAATGCGTGCAGCGATTCACAAATGTGTGCACTGATTCACAAATGTGTGCACTGATCCACAAATGTGTGCACTGATCCACAAATGCGTGCACTGATCCACAAATGCGTGCAGCGATTCACAAATGCGCAGAAAGCGATCCACAAATGCGCAGAAAGCGATCCACAAATGCGCAGAAAGCGATCCACAAATGCGCAGAAAGCGATCCACAAATGCGCAGAAAGCGATCCACAAATGCGCAGAAAGCGATCCACAAATGCGCAGAAAGCGATCCACAAATGCGCAGAAAGCGATCCACAAATGCGCAGAAAGCGATCCACAAATGCGCAGAAAGCGATCCACAAATGCGCAGAAAGCGATCCACAAATGCGCAGAAAGCGATCCACAAATGCGCAGAAAGCGATCCACAAATGCGCAGAAAGCGATCCACAAATGCGCAGAAAGCGATCCACAAATGTGAAGAAAGCGATCCACAAATATATATCAATAAAATACATTTGTAAATAATTTTTATTTGCAAATGTCGTTGTATTTATTTGTGAATTCCATTTATTTTTGTGGAACGTCTAACATATATTTATGGTTCGCTTTTTGTGCATTTTGGGATTTAAAAATTGTTTGTGAAACTCTCTGTATTTATTTGCGAATCGTAGTTTATTTATTCAGAATAATGAAACAAATCTGACCCCATAAAAAACACATTTTTGAATCTTTCAGTGTTTCAGTCAGGGTTTCTATTCAGAACAAGCTGAAGTCATGAAAAGTTCATCATGTGAGATGTTTTTAACCTCCTTTCGATAGACTGCAAAGTGACAAGTTATATAGGACCCACAGAAATACTCTGTGATATTTGTACAACATTTTCCTTACAGCATTTGGAACATGAACGGCCTGGCTTCAAAAGTGTGACCAAAACAAACAAACACACTCTTTAACTTTCCTGTAGCTCAGTGGTAAGAGCATTGCGTCAATAACGCAAGGTTGTTGGTTTGATCCCAGGGGATTGCATGTATAAATGTTTAGGTCATTGAAATTTAAGTCGCTATGGATAAAAGCGTCTGCCAAATGCATAAAAAATGTAAACACTTCTTTTATGTTGAACTGATATTATATTTGTAGAAACCACAAGATGCTCTTGATTCTCATAGGTCGGATACCTTTTACATTTGCCATTGCAACAAAGGAAACAGAGCATACATCTGGGATCCAAAAATGATTTCCATGACTTATAAACAACTTACAGGTTAACATTAGACCTCCATTTAATTAAACTCCATTACATCTAACACATAACAATTCAAAAGTGCACGTTCCTATAGAACTGATACTCACGAAATACTGCGTATTCTGCCTTTTTTTTCTCTGCAGTAGGTGCATCTGACTCTTGAAATGCTGCAGACAGATCGGTGAATGTGTGACATCAGAATAGTGCGAGAAGAGTTTCAAAAGCACACGGAGCTCTGCACGCGCGCCACTTTGATGTCATACATCGACGGGTCTACGCAATATCTCATGATAGAGACATAACCAGCGTCTTGCTAATCGTTTTGTAGTTTGGTTAGTGAGTGTTAAAGACCCTTACACACCAGAGTTGAAACTCCTCTGTCAACATTGACAGCTGTGTTTGGACTTTATATGAGATCTCACACGGACTTGAGGAGCTAAACACCGTGCATCCATACTGACGTGTCACATTGTGTTTCCATCTGATCACCGGACACATGTGAAAAAACTTTTTACATGTGATTACAGTGAGTTCTGCTGGGACAACCTGAAATATTTATATATATTATGATGTTTTTAACAATCAAATGTTGATTGAGGGTAAGACACCTGGCAAGCCACATGAGTTTTGAAAACAGCCACGTGGGTTCTCTCACACCATCAAGATCGAGCTTCAGAAGACATGAGAAAAGGGCACATGAAAACCTCATTTTCATCTATTTATGTTATCATCATGTAAATGTATTTTCTTGCTGGCTTTTATCAAAACTCACTGTTTTAAAAACCAATCAGGACACTTTTCAGAGATGTTCAAGTTTATTTGAGGTCAGCGGAAGGGTTATGAAGCACAAAGTCAGCTTGAGTCTCATTGTGAGGTCAAATGTACCTTTGACGGGTCAATAAAAAATCATCTACTGTCTATTGTTTTAATTTAACTAGTATCACCCAAAAACCTGTAAAAATATATTTTGCATGAACTTTCAAATCTGAACAATGAACGTAATGTTTTCTGTCCTGGAGCAGTCACTTTATCAACAGCTGACTTGCACTTGCCACTCAAATAAATGATTTTAATATCAAAACTTTACACATGACCTTCAGAAATAAAGCGGTGTCGACACAGAGAAACACACATGAACCCCACCAAATACAGATTGAGGACCTGCAGTTAATTCACTTGAACATTGTGAGTTTTCTCACAGAATATCTTTGCAGAGCAAATGTGTTACGGTCACACCAATCCCCTTATACGTATTTTTTTTGTCCCCCGAGGGGGTTTACGAGTGAGGTTGATGCATGTACAGCTTATGATATTCTGTAATTGGATTTTCAGAAAGCTGTTTACAAAGTCTCCCACAACTGCCTAATCCCCAATCAGCTCTGAGCGGGAGAATATAGCTGGAGTCGTGCCATTCTACAATCCAATGGACTCTGGACTCTTTACAGGCTAATCTGAAGAAAGCGCTGGCCAAACATCTCATTGTGTTACCTAACCTGTATCCAGAAGATTTGTTTTGGTAAATGTGTCCAGTTTTAGCCCCCTAACTGCTTTTCTTCCACCCTACCTGATCATGAACCCGCTCTGATGACTCCATCACCGTCTCCTTAATTTAACACAATTAAAACCAAAACTGTTTCATTTGAGCTGTTTTAAAGCAGCACTGGATCTTGATTTTGTGGCACGACAGCAGAAAGAGAAACTGTAACCATGCCAACTGGCCCAGAACAGCATGATTTTACATGGAGAAAGTGGGCTGCAGAGCCTGATCATGATGATGAAGGAGACGCTGTGGTTTTAGCACTGCGCAGTGTTATTATTATTGCTGTTAATGCTATTTTGATATATACTCTGCTATTCAACCCTTTTACACACAGTTAAAAAAGCCAACATGCGTAGAAAAGTTCAATTTTTCATGCTAGAGAAACATGCAGTATTAATCTAAATGATTGGCTTCGAAATAGAACCGTGGGAAGCCTTTTCTTTCCTATCGCAGGATGACTAAAACCATTGAATAAAACCATTGATACTTGTCAGATTTTGAAGTACAGTCCCAGGGTAAAACTTGAAGGTGATTTCAGTGGAACACAGCAAAGTAACGACCTTGGACTGAGTGTGTCTAGCAGCTGACCTCATGATAACCGCCCCCGTGGCAGAAGATGGAGTGGGCAGCGAGCTCATGAGAAGCAGTCAAGGAGGCCATTTGCAAATCGTCTCTTCCTCTGGGTAACTGCAGTTTCCAAGAGAAGCCATTTACAAAAGGACTGTGGGTGGCGTGCGTTTTAACTGGCTTTCATGTAATGCCCAATGAGATAATGTCAGTCTGCTCTTCTTCTCGAAAGCTCTCTCTCTCTCTACTTTCATTTCAGCCGCTCCACATTCGTCAAGTTGGCGCTCTTGCTTCACCCACGTATCTATCCATCACAGCCTCCTCTGCGGCAGTGATGCTCACCTAAGAGCCGCTGACCGGCCGCACTAATGTTCAAACGTTGTGTCGGAATTCATGACATGCAGTGCCCCAACCCCGGCCAGAAAGGGATTTGCATTGTTTGCTTGATTACAGGCACGAATTTAGAGGCAAGTCTCCCAATGCGCTCTCTCTTTCAGCCGTCTGCTTCTGTCCAGAATAACTAAACAAGCCACGGGTGGGAGGGAGGGCTCTTTAACCTTGAAGCTATCATTTAAAGAATGCTTTTGCCTCTCTCTCAAGCCCACTTTCAGTCTTTAAGAAAAAGCAGTCCCCTTTTCCATCTCATCTTTCAGGAGTCCTTGCTGAGGTTGTAATGCTAGAGCAAAGAGGGACTCCCGGCCTGCTTCATTACAGACTTGAGCTTCACAATCCCTTTATTTTGGAGCTTGGGAGTTTGAATATATCTCTGCATTTCTTATGTCTCGCCTGTAGCAGCCCACAGATGTGTCGTCTTGAAGTGGCTCAGTGAGATGAAGTAAAAGTACTTAAAGACCATGAAAGAAACTCCATGTGTGCTATATTTCAATCGTATGCTTCTGCCAAGAGTTTTGCTCTTGACACATTTTCAGTATGTGGTTGGATGGAAGCACATTGGTGTTATGGTCTTGGGTCAATATTATTTGTTAATTCTAAGCCACTTTCCGTGACCAATATCACAACCTAACTCTTAACCCAGAGTGAAACACGTTCTGGATAAACAAGCTCCTAAAGCTTCCATTGATGCTCAACCTAAACCTACAGTTTCTGATTCTGGTTTTCATGACAAACATGTCATCAGATTGCATCTATATACAACAGATTGTATTGATGCGAACATTTTGTTTTTCACTGAAAGCAGTATTAGCATCTCAATAAATTCCTGACCTGTGTTAAGTACACTGGTTATTTTCAACCCATGGTTGGGTCAAAACGGGATGACATGCGAAAATTCTCATATTTTACCCAAGCATGGGGATGTTGGGTTCATCCTTTTCAAGCC
>CM056464.1:21524222-21536722 GCA_029783895.1 Triplophysa bombifrons
TTTTCCCAATCTTTCTTGTACCCACACCTTCTCTTTTTAATTAATGGCTCAGACCAGTGGCGTTTTAGGGGAGCTAAAGCCCCCCCCCCCCCCCTAAAGTTCTAGCTCAGCCCCCCTAAAATATTGTGTGTAATGTAATCTGTACAAGAATTCGAGATCGCTTTATAGCCCCCTTTAAAACTCTTATTATGAAAACGGCGTTAGGCTGCGTTATTTAGCGCATTCTTCAGTTTACACAGCAGCACATTGGATTTAACGTCATTAGCAGAGTAACTTTACAAGGTGTGTTCATTAACATGACATCTACATTTTTGCCATTCTTTGTTATAAATGCATCTTAATATGATGTGGAGGCGATACAAGACCCCTTTCCCATTCACTGTTTAAAAGTTTTATGTGCGTTTACCCCTCGTTAACTATTTGTTAACATTACCTCAAGCAAAATAAAAGCACTAAACACCAATGACGACATACTTCCACGATCAAGATGATATTGTAGCGCACAGAAAGTGTCATTAATGATGATGTGCTATAGTTATAGAGAGTCGACGGTAGTTTTGACAGCTCCGGATAGAGGACGGGCAGATATGAGTTACTGTAGTTCAGCCCGGTGCGGCAGTGATATTCATTGTTCTGAGTTCAGAGGAGATAAAAGTGTATCTAGAAGCTCTATGTCGTTCTTCAGACGCTTCAGTATTTTTATCATTAATTGAAAACATATTGTGGAGTTAATAGATAAACACGCAGTCATGCAGAGAGTGACAGCGCTAGTGCTAATCAGAATGAATGGCGGGGAAACATATTAAGTTATTCTTACTAAATAATTGATTCAGCTGTTGATTGTGACATTTATTTTATGGATCTGTGGCTGTTGTTTTTATTTTGAAATATAAATGTTTCAGATTGACCGATTAATGTGATATTCATTTGAATAACAATAACTTGTATTTATGCTTTTCTGCATATTCTTTCTTAATTATTTATTTTTGTAACGTATACAATATGTGGTGATTAGAGTGTGGCTTTCTCTCTCTATATATATATCCTCATTGGAGGCTGAGCCCCCCTAATATTGAAAACCTAGAATCGCCCCTGTCTCAGACTCAGTCTCTTCCTCCATTTTTTAAATTGGAGCGCGCATCTAAAAGTTCCTTCCCAGTGTGTGCATGTGCGCTGCGCTGTCATGACAACAACGGAACAACCTAGTCAGCAGTTCAACTGATGGGTGGGTGTGAGGCAACAGTAGCGTGCTGAACTGTCAAGTAATGTTAGTTTGGCTGCCTGCGGCTCGAGGATATAAAAGCGACCAACTTTTTTTTGAGCAAGCTTTGATTATGCGTGACGCATGAATTGGTCTTCAAACGCTGTGCGCCGACAGCGCTACGCGGGACGGGTGGTCACCCTAGAGAGCACACATCATGATGCAGACTTGGGTGGGGTCAACACAATGCTGTAAACAACACATGCACATGAAGAAAGAGTGAATGTCATTTCATCATCATGACTGCTTGAAGTGAAATGATTAGTCAGTGTGAAGGGTGCAGGGCATTACTGCCTCGTTCTGAATGTAAACTGCTGAAACACCAACATTTATTTGAATGTTACTTTAATGTTATTTAAATGTTGCTCACTGTTGTTCTTTCAAATAGATCCATATGACAATCAAACATGAGAACATTAATATGAATAATAATAGTGCTCACAGTGCATCCATGAGAGCTAATGAGCATTATAAAACTTCAGGTAAAACCTTGAAAGACCTTTGAGTTTTTAAAGTGAATGTTGATGTAAGGACTTCTCCTGAAAGGAATCACCTTGATGACATTTATTTCAAGCTCCCAACAATTGGCATCACTTTGCCAAACGGTGTTCAAGAGTGCAAAATGCCCATCTGAATTCTTTATTGTTCTCAAGCATGAACTCAGACCACCACAGCATGGATCTGTCATGGATTCAACTGACAAACACCAAACCACGGTGTCAGCCTGAAGACTTCTCCATTTTCTGTCACTGCAGAATCAATAGAAATTGTATCAAAATTACGACTTACAACTTGGGTTGAGGCTTCCACAATAGTGCAACTGTCGATAAAAAGCAGGAACATCAGAAATGCTGGATGTTATTGATGTTCTGCACTAGCGCTGTATGTCTTTTCTGTGAAAGCCATCTTTAGCTGGTGAATCTTGATCAATTCCAATTTGACACCCCAGTCAAAGATCAATGATAAATGATGACCACGTTACACAGGAATAACAGTGGTCGGTCAAGCTCTGCAATGAGTCAAACTAATGCTGGAAACACCCATCAAACTAAAGAAGGAGTACAGCATATTTCTTAAAGGTCCTCAACGGTACACGCTAACAGCTCTGAAGGATCAAATATGCATGTTCTGTTTCATCAGTAGCTAGCTGATGGACAACATTCTATGTATGGCTCATGAATTATTGTTACATATAATCATATGAAATATTCAACACAATTCTCTACATTCACAGGTGTTGTCGTGTGTGCTCATTTTTGTGCATCTTGAGCACATAATATCCCTGGAAAGCTGAAAGGTTTATGTGGTTAAGCTAGACCAAATGTTCACTTTCCCCACATGATGTCATCTTCTCTGCAGGGCGACGATTTAAAGGCTCTGTGCCGATTCACAGATCTTCATTAATCTTGACCGGGTCTGCAGACGTATGCGTGTTCTCTGCTCTGAGGCTGCCGAAATCCTTCCAGAATCTGCTTCTGTAATAAACTGAAGCGGGAACATTCTGAAAGCCTGCATGTGCCTCCATTCACACAAAACTTTCCTCATAAAGCTTGAAACAACGGCAGGGTCATGGTGAGCAGATTAGAGAAAAATATGCCCAGTGATCAGTGTTATTCCCTCAGAAGTGCTCTGATCTTCAGAAGCACAATACAGCACAGACTTCACCCACTGTTGAGAAGCAAAAACACAGAGCCAGAAAAAGACTTATTGCTGAATCTCTCTCTCTCATGTTGTTTTTTTTGCTGTATTAATTGCCAAAACCACGGGTTATCTGTAGCGTTGAATTCATGGTTTATGGTTTCATCATACTGATATTATGAAAGACCATCTCAGAACTAATTAACAATAAATAAAAAAAACATTTGCTTTTAGAAGAAAAACAGAGTGGACCAAACATGTTTAGTTTTGAAAGAACATTCTGATTCTTCCTCCATGCTCTGATGCATTGTCACAATGAAAATATGAGCATTTTTCATCTGCAGCTGTGTCGCTTTAGTGATAAACAGCCCATAATAACAAGTATTTTTTATTTGTGCGATTGTGCACACAAGGTATGCCATAACCCATCTGCAGTTTTGCACTGCAGATAAACGCTTTGGAAGTGTGAATGAGATTTTATGAGTGTGTGTGAGAATATTTACTCTTTATCCATGTTTTCCCCGTCTGTTTAGCAATTATTTTTATGGTCAGCTGTGCGCTCCAGTCGTATCGTCATACTGATATCATCTTCAATAACAACAAAGACAAGATCTGCCGTCTGTTGATGTTCAATCTCAAAGTGATTTAGAGAAAAGACAAACCTTGGAACATGGTCCTGCAAAAAACAACGGGCACAGCTCAGCACCAGACGAGCAGCATCATTGACGTGCTGTAAAATGTCCTCTTGGCTCAAAGCCGCACCTCAAACAGCCACATAGTTGAAAGCTGTTGTAATATCAAACATCTGTGAGTCATATCGGGATAAATAAGACACAGTTACTACACTTGCTTTGATATCGTTATTAAAAATTCATTGTGTTTTATTTGCCTTAAAGTGAGTGGAGTGTTTGTTGGGCCCTCTCCTCACAAAGGGAACTCTCCTGAGCTCAATTCTTGGGACGAGTCCTGCCAGTGGGTTTTCTAACGTTCTTTGAGAAATCAAGCCTTAATTTAACTCTACCCACCGCCTCCACACCCTACAGAATGATGTCACTCTTCTCATTGGTGGAGGACTCAAGGACAGTCGTTCAGGACCACGGACAGCAGCAACACACACTATTCATAAACATATTAGTGAAGTCTTGGACTGACAAGAATCCCACAGTAGCACTCCTGAGCTTGTGGCTTCCCGACTACATTACTTCTGCTATGAATTTATATCCTACACTTAATGCAATTCAAAGACTGACCAACAACCTTTGTTAACCGATGACTGTCTCAGGGTCAACACACTGCTCTGCAGGTTGCCAACATAATGCTTCATGTTTGTATTCTTGAAATGATGTCTCCTACTAAACTCAGTTTTTGTTATGGCCGGCAGCTCTATCACCCTGTAGCCAAAGACTGGTTATATCAGTTTAATAGCAATTGCAAGTTCACATTACGGTATTTTAAATACATTCACAGGCAAACCTCTACAAAAACAGATCATCTCTCTCTTACTTATGTGCAATGTAAGCATGTAACATGATGTGTTTGTGTAGTATTAAAGCAGCCGTGCAACGCTGTTTCACGCATTCTGACTTCTTTACAATGTTAAACGTGCAGTCTTCTCATGCTTAACATGGTCAACTTGTCATAAAACGAGTTGGGCGTATGACGTAGTATTTCTGTGCTCAATAAACTCTCCCAGCGATCATACAGGTTTCGGAGTATTTTTCGAACATATAAAACTGTTTTGTAACAACTTTTCCTAGTCCCTTATTGGACAATTCTCCCGGAAAAGTATGCGGCACGGCCACAGGAGAGCAGGAGAAGGAGCATGCGCAGATGTCACTTTCACTTGTGTTCAGGAGAGAGAGAGAGAGAGAGAGAGAGAGAGAGAGAGAGCATATGTTGGTGAAGTTCAGGTGTTTGTTTGTTCACAGTATTTGGGTGATGAATGTTATATAAACTGTGGACATAATGCTGGATTTGGAGATGGTTTGAAACTTATATATGGAGCCGTCCCAGCGCTAAAATATGCCGGACATGAACCACATGCGGTGAGTGAAACTGATGTCTGTGTTTTGTTGACAATGGATGCAAACGTGCTTTGGTTCCATTATAAATGTGATCAAACTAAATACTCTTCGAAGATACGAAGTATGCAATACTACTCTTTAGGTACTCAAGATTAATATGAGGTGAGTGGAGGAAGGAGGATTGACAGTGTGATATGATCACCACCTCTACTAACAACATCACTATGCAAAAAGCATATAGAGAAAACAACCAGATCTCTTTACTGAGAGCTGCGCTTGTTAAGAAAACAAATAATTTTTTTGTGCAATTTCTGCCTGTGTACCTTTTGCAGAGTTTATAAATAGTTTATTATTGCATAATATAATTCATTAAAATAGTTTAATTTGTTTCATAAAGTACAACTTTATTTTATAATGCCTACATTTTTTTTCATTTTGTGTTTTTAAGGTGAATAAAACAAAATTTTCCCTATCTATTTCATCATTGTGGATTTCTTTTAAAAAGTCTACAAATCTCGTCTCGTTATCATGAACCCAGTGCCGTGTCTCGTGGGATAAGTGTCTCGTCACACCTCTAACTAATTGAATTCCTAACTGTGTCTCCTCTCCACCAATAAGCTGACGTGTGGTGGGCATTCTGAGCAATATGTCTGCAGTCACATCTTCCAGCTTGAGGAAGTTCCCCCTTCCATGTAAAGCACTGTTATCTAATTGTAATTATTATTATTATTTACTGTAGGACAAAACATGCAGAACATGAACACACCCCTAGGTCAATATCCTATTTCATATTCTAGATATGGCTTTGTTTATTATAAATCTAATCCATGAGATGTTGGGTTTTGTTGGGTTTAGCTCAATATGGGACATGCTTATTGTGATGTGTGATATATTCAGTCTTTACCCAAAGCTTTCAATGAATAGGTTTTTATTCTCCTATTTCTTTAGATATTTACCTACCCTTCTTTAGCACTTCATATTATTTATATCCTTGACTACCTCTGTTCAAGATATCATCCTTTTAAAGCGAAGCACTGCATCACCGATCATTCTGGGCCCTTGATCCATCCAGGAATCTTTCAGCTGAATATCAAATGTGATGCTCTGTACAGAGTACTTTCAAATATCCTTAAAACCCATCCATTGAGACGAGGACAGAGGAAGATCTTGCCTGTCCTCTGGTAATGGACGTGATCTGATCAGCATGTGTCTGATTGAATGAAGCCTCTATACAGAGGTATGCAAGGGTGATCTGATTTAAGCTGGAAATTGCTGAATGATAATAAAACTCTTTGTAATCGTCCGGCAGTTCTAGTGCTTTTACACAGGGGTTCCCAAAGTGGGGGTCACATGTAATCAATAAGTGAAACAAAATATAAATATATTAGTTACGTAAAAAAATAAAACCAGGCAATTCCTTGTGACCCCTGAGGTGATAACGTCACATTAATGACATCAGTGACCTCGTTAGGTTAGGTGCAGCAAGCACCACGTTAAACAGTCCCATGTGAACGCAGATTATTCTTCAGGCTTCAGGTTTGGGATATTCTTATTTACCCAAATGAAACGTTGATTTAACAGGGAGACCAGTGGAGGAGGGCGGAGATGCGCCCCAGTCAGAGGGTCATCGTCCTCAGGTGCCAGAAGAGGCACATCCATCAGCACTAACATCAGTCTGATGAAATTCATCCATCTATAGTCTGATGTTAGACTGTGCTCTTTTGTGTTGTCATTATGTGCGTTTGGGTAGAATAGCACAACGTTTGTATACTTGAAGCACCTCTGAGGATAGTAGGGGTGTCGACTCACTGGGACTGTTATTTTGGTGGTCGCGGGATGAAAAGTTTGGGAACCTCTGCTCTATAGCAAAAAATATTGAAATAACTGAACAATCTGAAATTAACAACCTTTGTAAGCATTTATAGACTTTACCGGTACACCGTGTCTACACCAGACGTGGCGCAGTGCTGCATCCAGTGTGGACAAAATGTAAAATTATAATGGGTTCTAATGCGATCTATACTCTCTTGTCTCTTGTCGCATCACGTCCAGCATAGAAATGTTGTAAAGTGAGTAAATAACACCCTAGCAACCACTTAGTAATATTTGATAATCAACAGCTTAACAAGCACATGGCAACAGCCCGGAAACCAACCACCCTGATACTGTGCTGGTGAGCTGCTCACATTTGATGTTTACAAGAAGTAAGGCTGGGTGTGTTTATAGACCAAAATGTAGTCAAAGTAGTAAACCCTTTATCCCCAGTGGATAAACAGAAGGTGTATTTGTACAGTGTATACTTGGGTATCAGTGCATGTATTGTGTTACTAGATGTCCAACAGCAACTGTCCTCTCACCTGAAGACATGTTCTCTCTCAGATCTTCAGCGGTGCTGGACACCAGGATTCTGATGTTTCTTTCTATAGCTTTAGATTGTGAGGGGAGAGCGACCTGACAAAACTCCTGCGCAACAGCACTGCACCATGCAGCTAATGAGAACAAGATCCCATCGAGCGTGAGAAGAACTCATATATGACTTGACAAACTCAGAGAGAGCGAGAGATAGACTCTTTCATCTTTCAACCTGTCATTACATATGCTCTTTAGCGCTGAGAGTTTGATCACAGGACAAGCTGTGCAGTGAGAGAGAATCACCTCATTCATGAGGGATTAGGAGTTTGTCAAACATTCTTGAAATAAAATCACTTGATGCAGAAGATGAAATGAACAGCCAAACTGTGCCAAACATGACTGCTGAAATGGTGTCTCACTGCGTGCCCAAACCTAAGAAAACACCTGACCTAGATGACAATTATTTTGCCTTTGTCTATATGCTCATTTTCTTAAGTCTCAGAGAATGCCGTTCATTCTCAAACATGTCTATGGCAGCTGCTGTGCTGGCACGGGATCTTTTCTCACAGGCACCCAAGCCGCGGGTATACTTGACTTTCCGCGTCAGTGTCCATCTCGTGCACAGCTTCCTTCCCATACTCATCATGAATTAAGCGCGGACGTCCGAGTTCGACACACGTGCAGTACAAATGAGTACGTGTGCGCTTCTAGACCGTCAGAGGGCAGCACTGAGTCACGTCACTCACAGACGCTCTGCAAATGAATGATTGAGGAAGTGTTTTCATCATTGCAAACAATCCAAGCAAACAACAAGACAACAAGAACAACAACCAAACCGTATGGAGAAGCTTACTGTTCTTGGTTTCAGCATGCTGTTTTTTTTTCGTTCTTCTTTGACAACGACACACTGCACACGTTATGTGGACTGGTGCACTTCTTTCGAGCATGCGCTGTTGTGCCTGGCTCAAAAAATGGGCTGCACAAGGACAGGGTGTGCTGACGACCGCGGACCCTTCTGAGGACGAAAATGGCGTCATGCGGATGGATGGACCATACTTCGGCCTTAGTTCCACGAAAAAATTTTGAGCCATGAATATCATGTGACAAAACACCTTCAGATGATTGAGCCATAGGAAAATGACATTCCTGTATGACAGTGCTGATTCGCTGATGCCTTTAACCCGCGTGGTGTAAAGATGCCATCTATCAGCTCCTTTAAGGAATACTTCACCTAAAAATGAAAATTCTGTCATGAACAAGATATTTGGAATAATGCTTATAACCAAACAGATCTCACCACTCATAGCAGGAAAAAAATCCTTTATCATTTTGAAGAATGTAGGACTGTAAACAATTCTGGGACACTACCATTTTTTTTTTATGTTTTTCACTATGGGAGTCAATGGGGGCAAAATCTGTCTGGTAATAAGAATTCTTCCAAATATCTTTCTCTTTGTTCATCAGAACAAAGACATGTATACACATTTGTAACAACTCGAAGGGTAGTAAATGATGACCGAATTTTTGGGTGAAGTATCCATTTAAAGTGCGATTTATCCCAAAAGTGAAAAAAATCACAAAGAAAATCCAATCCAAAAGTGGTAGACACATCTTGGCAAAGGAGAAGCACACCATTAGCCAAATGACAGAAAGAAAGATGGCCGTGAGAGGGGTGATATTTAAAGGCCCGGTAATGCAAATACGTTCTTTTACAAAAATCCACAAATGTACATAGATAAAAAGTGCACAGGCTTCACTCCTTTCTCACAACAACACGCTCAGCTTCAATTCAGCTGCGGCCATCAGAAAAGAAACGCTGTACCCACAATCCTTTTCATGTTGCAGGCCGCTCTTTGAACTGCTTGTCTTAATGTACCTGTGACTTCAAGACTTGAATGGCATAAAGGGAAAACAGAAGTAATTAGAGATGTTTCACCGTCCTCTCCCCGTTCAGCGCACTTCAAAGTAACTTCTGTCATAGTGTTGTGTGAGAGCCCTGCCTGCAGGATTAGCACGCTCATGCTGCTCTACTGGCCGTCTCTAATTTAATTAACACAAGGGATTGAAAATGACTGTAGCATGCAACTGTTCACACTAATGTAAGTTCTAAAGAGCGACGCTCACAAAGTAAATTCACCAAACCACAAAGTAGGTTATTCAGACGCTCCCTCCAGCGGCTCGAATGCAGATGACTACTAAACTGATGCTCTAGTGTAAATCAAGCTTCAAACTGACTTACGATTGTTCCTGTAAACTTTTTGTCTTAGTATTAAGAGCTTAAGCTGAAACAGAAAGCTCAGTGCATATAACAGACTACAATGTATTTAGCAGCTCCGTTCTGCAAAGGTTTGCGTACACAGACATAAAAAACAGAAAGAAGCTTTCATCTCTACACCCTGTATCAATCCACCACAGCCTTATCAATCCAGACATAATCATTGATTGTGTTTTCATTTACATCTTAATTTAGACTGAGGGCCCATGAGTCGGACATATGTCACGCTGAAACACCTGAGGAAATAAAGTCCAGTTACACAATGAGTGAAATATAAATCGGGTTTGTTTTACATTCTTCTTACAGTCTTAAAATGACGTCTTTTATACTAACCACGCTCTAGAAATGGGTAAAGCTTGCAACCAT
The DNA here is from genome assembly GCA_029783895.1 of Triplophysa bombifrons. Taxonomy (NCBI): domain Eukaryota; kingdom Metazoa; phylum Chordata; class Actinopteri; order Cypriniformes; family Nemacheilidae; genus Triplophysa; species Triplophysa bombifrons. The sequence continues at coordinate 21,534,139 of CM056464.1, forward strand.
TTATGAACCTTTATATCTATATGCTCCGCAACAGAAATCAAAATCTGATTTGAAAGGTCACACCCAGAAAAACAAAGAAAGAAAAGCACCAGATTCCATCTGGTCTCAGATCAGGTGATTGGGAAAACAATTTAGATTCTCAACGGATTCAAACCAAAAGAATATGTTAAGTTTCATAGCAAAGCTGAGACTCACTTGAAGATGAAAACAAACAGAGCAACATACAATCAGATCAAATCCATCTGCTGACTACCATCAAATGTAAATGAAACGGATCACACACATGCTGCATTCTGCACACATGAAGATGTTTCAGCCTCTCAGAAATAATCATAAAGATGCACATCTCATTACGGTGAGGAGTGACAGAATGTGAACGCTGGATTCATGTAAAGAAAACCTGCTGGAAGCGGCTGTTTGCTTTGGCGTGTTGATTTCTTATGGCAAATACTACTCCTAATCTCTGTAGGTACTTCAGTGAGTCACAAATGTGTCTCAGTCAGTCGGCAGCAGAGGTGAGATGTCATTGCCAGTCTATTTATTGGCTTATTTTTCTAAGCCGTGCATTCCTGCCAGAACATTTCACAGCGGCTGGTCATTTCATTCTGCTTGTGTGGCACTCACATTTGACAGCGTGTCACCATTACTTTTTATTCTTCCAGCACTTTTAATATCATTTGTCATATACAACAAAAACCAATGAGTAAATAAATAAAAGAAATAGATGAAAAAACGATAAAAATGCTTAAAAAGATGAATTCACTCTTACAACACTAAATCTGACTATTCTAACCCTTTAAAGTAAAACATCTGGACACGACACATAATGATATTGAGAATTTGAGGGAGAAACTGAGTCACAATGCCAATATAAAATAGGCTTTGTTTTCTTATTGCATTTCTTTTTTTTGTCAAATACAACCCAGATATGCCGGAGGATTTCACGTGATTACTGTCAGAAAAAAAAGGTTTCAAACGTTACCTCCTCTGTCGCTGGGGTGGTACCCTAACCTTAAAACGTTGTGCCTTTTTGGCCTCATTATTGTGTACCAGATAAATATTAGGGTACTAAATATTTAAAGGTAGACAATAGGTACAATAATGCAACCAAAAAGTACATTTAACACACACCAAATATAATCTTTTGTATACCTGTAAAGGTATGAAAATAAACTTTAGGTATAGGTACAAAAAAGGTACAATTTTAAATCTTTTTTTCTGACAGTTTCATTATTCAATGGGGAAATTCTAAGAAAAGCACAATTCAACTGGAACGGGAACAGTCTCATTACTTTGCTCAGTCATTCAGAATCATCTTCCTTGTCATACTGTAAACAGCAATTATCTCAAATATTGATTGATACGCTGTCAGTGAAGCAGTCACACCCACAATCACGAAAGAAGAAGGAGGATTTATTTCTCTCCGGATGGACTTCTGATGGTGTGAATATGGCAAACAACCACATGCTTTCTGAAATCCAAGTTAGTAACAATTGACTTTGCGTTGAAGCCTGCTGTGTGAATGTGGACTGCTGGGTAAGAGAGAGACGTGTGCCGACGCTTCAGCCTTGAAAGAACATCAGCTCCCTTAAATAGATTCACCTTAAAAGACATCCCGTACTCCCACGTGACTAAATCAAATTAATATGCACTGATTTTATGTGGAGCACCAAGCACAACACGCAAGGCCAAATGGTGAATCATGCTTCACACAGTTTGAAGAAATATTAGACTGACCTGCTGTTCATAAACGCAGCAAATGAAGGCAGCGATTCAACTGAAAACCTCTTAATGAATATATGCATTGATAAAAGAGACTTGAAAGTGAAAACTGCTCCGTCGGGCCCACAGCAGCGTTGACTCGGGCACATAAACACATATTTACTGCAATAACCAGCAGAACACCCCAACAACAGCATACTGTAGAGCGACCACACACCACAGACTACAGCGCACACAAGAGCCACTGACACAAAGCACCAAATGGAATTTCTACATTCATTCAACTTCAAATGGTTTTCTGCCCCTGCGTCTGAACATCCTAAAAAAACACAGATGCAGCCGTTCATGTTTTATTGCTTTTGTTATGACACACGCCTAAAATCAAAGGCTTTAAAAGGAAAGTGAAGATTTGAGCGATTCTACACAGCAAATCTTTAATGGCACGTTTGAAATGCTTCATGAATAGTGTACCCGTCCTGTTTGAGCTGTGACGAAAGTCAACTTCATGACAACTCTTCAAAGCTTCACAGTGCTTCTAGAAACTGGAAATAAAAGCGTTCATCAAAGTTGATTTATTTAGGTATTGCATATGGAGTGTTATGACGAATGCCTGTGATTCAGAGCACTGACACATATGCTGTATTTCTATGTGTTTTTTACAGGAGACTTAATTGTGCCTAAATAAATGAAGTCAATAAAGTGATTCAATAGGTCAGATGTGTGCATGAACTGTTCATAAAGTGCAAAATTGACATTCACATAAAGCTCAACATGAAATGAATGAAATCAACCCTTTCTTGATACACGCTCATTCTATTCTCCTATACGGCTATTCAAAAAGAAAGAAAATGTCTTCAAAATC